>PVKB01000602.1:530971-657432 GCA_004027205.1 Ctenodactylus gundi | reverse complement strand
CCCCCCCCCCCCCGTTTCACTTTGTTTTTCATTTTAAGTTCCATAAGAGTTGTGCTCTGGAACTCTCATATCAGAGAGACCATTCGATGTTGACTCACTTCACTGAGCATGACATTCTCAAGTTTCTTCCATTTGCCCACAAAGGCCTCCACGCTGTTGGAGTTTATTGATGCATAGTGCTCCATTGTGTATAAATACCACAGTTTGTGTATCCACTGGTCTGTTGATGGGTATTTTGGTGACTTCCATATTTTAGCTATTGTTAGTTGTGCTGCCATGAACATGAGTACACATATGTCTCTGTTATCTGTTGTTTTGGCCTCTTTTAGATATATTCCCTGGCGGGTTGTCACTGGATCGAAGGGGATATTTATTTCTAGTCGTTTGAAAGATCTCCATACTGTTTTCCAAAGTGGTTGTACTAATTTACATTCCCACCAGCAGTGCAGGCACTGCTGGTGGCAGAGCTCAGATTTAAACAGACTCCAGGACAGGCTCCAAACTTACTCTAAAAGTCACTGGATCTAACCTCAGCTTCCAGAGATTGTAAAACAATTGTAAAAAAGTGACCAAGGCCAGAATAGCCTTGGGGCACTTGTTTACCTAGTTACAGCCAATCAGAAAGGGCTAACACCGATCTGGCATTCCGGGGCCTGGGGCAAAGTCAGGAAATTATAGATAGTTGCCCAGTGACAACTAACCAATCACTCCGCACCCCCTTAGCCCTACCCAGGCCATTAAAACACCAAGCTCGGTTGGTCACATTCAGAAGGCACCTAAAGGTCATGATTGGGTCATGACAAAAGTTGTGGCCACTCTGCCTCATCTAAGTGGTCTGCATCGCCATCTTAAAAGCTTTGTACTCACGATTGGTTCTGTGTAAATAATGATGTACCTATGTCACATGTCCTGTAACCACCTCTTCCCCTATCCCATAAAAACCCTGCTTAGCCTTTGTTCTGGGCTCTCTGTGCAGATCCATCAGTTGGTGAAGTCTGAGAGCCTGTGATTAAGCCCAAATAAAAGCTCCTTGTTCTTGCATACCTGACTGGACCTCTGGTTATCTGGGGCTCCCGGAAATTTGGGCATAACCCTAGGAATAAACTAAAGCATATTTCACAATTATTGGTTTTTAAAAGAATAAACCATCTCTGATGACTACCATGCAGAAAAATTTCATAAACTGCTCTTAAGTAGGATCCCAGAGCTCAATTGAATTTATAGACACATTAAATTATCATTGGTATTCACGCAAACTGATTTTATTGCAATGCTTTTTGTGTCTCAAAATTATTAATATTAATGGAGTATTGCTTTGACTTAGTCGATTCCTTAGAATAAGCATGGCTTTGCAACTGACAAATCTAGTCAAAACTAAGGGCAAGGGGACATTCTGGCACTGGACCCCTCCAAGCAAATGTTCTCATGGAAAATTCTGCCATATCATCCAGAAGATGAATATTACCTTGCCAACTTACAGTCTCCTTAAGAATTTAATGTTTGGGTTACATCATTGGTTAAAAACATGGCTTCCAAATGCTACTTCCGTTACTAATGAGCTTCTTTAAGAATTATCCCATATGATATGATAGTGAACAATTTATTTGAAAGGTACATATTAGTAGTTTCTCAGAAAATACCTTGATTGTTAGCTTCACTTACAGAAAAACCTACTCACTTTTATGATTCTACTAGGATGAACTTTCCTAGAATTTTTGCTTTTAGAAAATATGCAGCTATAAGACTAAATTAACTGTTCAAAACGATAAAAGTCAAAAAGAACCTCTAAGTTTCTAACTGGAATAACTGTGTGAATGGTACGAATGCAGATGTGAACAAATGGGAAAGATAGTTTTGTGGTGGAAATGTGAAATACACTGGGTTTATAATCACCTATCAGAAGGCTAGCAAAGGCATATATTGGCTTGCATCTCAGCAGGAATATCCAGGCTGGTATTACTTGTCAGAGTAGATAGTAAGGTGTGGGCAGACAGGAGACCACCCAGGTAGGTTAGGAAGAGAAGCACTATCCAATAAAAATGAACATGATCAGCTTAAGTAAGCTGAGATTCTTCCAGCACCTAGCCTATATTCTACAGAGTAAGATGAAACAAAATTAACCTGATACCTGAAAAGATACCACCTCAATAAATGGTGCTAGCCAGATTTCATGAGCCAAACCTGTGTACTGAGGAGATAGCAATGGTGCAGCCTGACGAAGCAGAGCTGCAAATCAGCCATGAAGAAAACCAGCACTTGAAGCAAGGGAGATAAAAAGAAACCTGTTTGAGATACTCAGCTTGTCCACAGTGGGGGAGCAGCATCTACACACCCACTTCATTCCCCGGGTGGGTGCCGCCTCCAAGGTCACAGCTGAGAAAGGAGTTCATCTGGTCACTGACATTAGTCTTGTGCCCCAGGCAGATTTTGATTCTTAAAAAGATGTCTTGTTCTCAGGTTACAAATAATATTGAACATTTAACAACTTTAGAGTTGCTAAATTTAAAGTTAAAATTTGAGAAAAGTATGAAACATTACCAGCCCCTCCTTTGCTTGGAGCTTTGCAATTTATTTGCTGTCATTTCCATACAGTCCTTGCCTGGACCACAGCCAAATCCGGCAAACACTCAAAGTTCCTGGACAAGAGGGAGAGAGATAGTCATCCAAGCTCCATCTCTTTTTTTTCTTTTATTTCTTCCTCTTTGATGGTTTTTTATTTCTTCTTCTTCTTGCTTTTCTCAGCTTCTTTTCATCCTTCAGACCTTTTTTCCTCTTTTCTCTATCTTTTCTCCTTTTCTCTCATTCTTCGTTCTTTTCCCATTTTATCTCTCATATGTGACCATCTGTTTATTGTTCTTATTCTGCTGTATCTAACCATTTAACTCTCTTAGAGGGAGAGTTGTCTTAAACAATTGATGACATGATAAAAATTACATGTTGTAGATGATTGGCAGGATATTTTCACATGGTGATTTAACATGGACTGGAAATGAATGTTTTCCTGTCTGAATGCTGTATTTGGTGCTTGTATTTTTTCCTATATAAGCAGTATTTTAAATTCATAATTATTTAAGTTGTTAATTTGCAAATTTTATTATTTGTTGCCTACTGTCAGTCTTTTTCTTAAATTAAGAACCATGAGATAAATTACTTCATACTGATAATTATATTTTCTGAAATTATTAAAGCAATTCAAAACTAGAATGTCAGAGTATTTTCTCAAATGAAGCTGAACCAAACCCATAATTTAAGTTTGCTGCTAATTCTAATTACAAATAAACACTCCTTATAATGGATTTTGATACTTCCTCCGGATCATGGACCTGGAGCTATGGGATACTACAGTGGCAAAGAAAGAGCGACAGCAAATCTTTCAGCTACTCTAGTTCCTTTCTTCCGACTCTATCTTCCTTTGGGTCTTCTGTTCTGCACTTGATCCCTCTTTTCCTGTGTGCCCCCAAGGACCACTGGCGCAAGGCTGAAGGTATTACACATTTTTACTGAGGGTTAGGGAAATACAGGAAGAGTAAATCACATCAGAGAAAAATGAAATATTAGACATCAGTGCTGTGAACATCCACCAGCAGCAATTCCATGACGTGAGCACATTTCTGTCTACTGTGCCCCTTCAAGCCCCCTGGCTATTCATCAGCTCTCGCTGAGCTCTGTAACTGCTGCTCCCCCACAACCCCTGCCCTGCTTCTTGGCTTTCTCTCTCACCACCTTTCAGGTTCTAATCTGAAATCACTGTTCTTTGCCATATAAAACACTTGAACTATTCAGCCCTTACCTAGACTGGAATCCTTCTTTTTTCTTTTTTTTTTTTTCTTTTTCTGAAGCCTTATTTTCAGTGTTCTTTCAAGTCCCTGTCATTTTATGTTGACATTTTATTTTATTTTGAAATAGGTCTCACTCTGTAGTCCAAGCTGGTCTGGGACTTATTAAGTAGACCAGGCTGGCCTCAAGCACAGAGCAATCCCTACCTCCTGCTTCATCCCCTAAGTGCTGGGATTACAGCATGTACCACCACACTAGCTTATTTGGTGTTGGGGAATCGAACTTAGGGCTTTGCGCTTGCTAGACAAGTGCTTTATCCACTGAGCTGTTCCCCCATGCCACTGGCTTCCTTTTAAGGACCTAATCTGAAGCTTTGTTAAACGAATAGTCTCGTGTTTCATGTTCACCCATTAACACAAATAAATAAATAAAAATAAAAATCCCTCTAGAACTTGGAAATAATGAAAATCTTGAAAATTTCTTTTGCACAATGGATTCCTAGGCAGGCTTCTTTAATTAGGGGAACAATGAAGTCACTGTTGTCATGGACTGAAGAAGACTCCACGGTAGGGAGGATTATTTCATTGTGGGAAAATGGTCAGCCAGTATAGCTTTAGATACAACTGCCTACTCTCTGCTCTTTTTCAAGGACTCAAACAACAAAGCGTATTAGACTTTTGCATTCTGTTTCATGTGTCTCCTCCTTCTTCCCTTTACTTTTCATCCTAGTTTTCCCTATTTATTTATTTATTTATTACTGAGCTCATTAGTCACCTGCGCAGTGTGGTTAATCAGCTCCTAAACCTTTTTAATTTCCAGTTTTGGAATAGTGTTTTTCATCTCTAGAATTCTCATTTGATTCTTTTTGTATGTTCCAGTTCTTTAGTGAAACTCTTCACCTTTTACTCTATTGAACATATTATGATTAAAGTCTATACTTTATAATAATCTCTAATTCACCTGAAAATTACCTTTAACTGTCTGCTTTTGTTCTTTGTTTTCAGTCATTTGGTCTCAGTTTCAAAGATGACTGGTAATATTTGACTGAGTGCAAAAATCTGTATATGAGAAACCTTGAATTGTATCTCTTCAGGGATTACCTTAACTCTTCTACTCTATGACCAGATCTGCACACGAGACAGTAGCTCAATTAGAATCCTCAGGGCTGTGAATCAAGTTCTATGAAACAATATCTCCTATTTTTAGAGTCTTAAGCTTAAGAGGGCTGAACTGAATAACCGAAATATTTAACTAAATGCTAAAATGTGAAATCTATATTTAGATATTTTTCCTCCGATCAGATGCCACCTGTATGATTTTTCTGTCACCAGGCGAGTGGAGCAAAGGATATGGCCAATGTCTCTATGCACATCAGCACCAGCCATCAGTCTCACTTAATTCTGTGTGGTCCCCTTTATTCCAGGACCTCGGAGCCATGCATTATCACCCTACAGCGACAGCCCACATTCCAGCAGTTTCCCAAATCAAGATACTGACAGAAGACTATGTTTTCTGTCTCGCCTCTTCACCAAATGCAGTGCATTAGAGTATACATCAAGAAGAAATATCATTGGTTAATGTATATGCTTTCCTTCTTCCTGAAACTTTGCTGTCTTGTGTCCTACATGCATTAGTTACTGTCTGGTGCCTTTGAAAAGTCTACTTTTACATTTTGTATACCTCTGTACTTATTTGAAGTAGTAACGTTAGTTTAGAATATCCAGAAGTAGAAATCCTTTCACATTATGTTAAGAGTTCTCTCCTTTCTTCACGTCTTCCTGGTCAAAATATCCCAAAGACACGGATGCCAAAGAGCCAATAGCCCTGTTCCATCTATCCAGAAATTCCCAGCGAGTGCAAAGCAAATCTAATCTTCATATAGGATTAAATTTCTGCCTATTTTCTGTCAATCTAAACTCATATCCTAAGAAGAATCTCAGTTCCCTTGGAAAGGCTTAGATTGGGCTTCAAGATTTTTGAAACTTGATAATGTTTTATCATTTTTGGTGGTAAATATCTTAATTTCCACAACATTTTTAGAATTAGAATGTTGCAATTTTGTGAAAGAAGCTTATTTTTTAACCATCAATGTTTTTCCCTACAAAATTCTTAATTTTTTTGCTAGAGTGTTCATTTGAAGATCACAGTGGGCATAATGAAGTAATTAAGTACTGCCATGGGCCTGAGCACATGAAGAGTGTAGGGCTCCATCAACACAGTGGGAAGGCTTCCCCTACTGCCCACCCACATACTTCACAAGTTCCATTTAAATTTTTGTGTTTTAAAGATTCTCATTTAATGCTTTGTTAATATTAAATACATAAAAATTCATTAGAAAAAGCATAAAAATACAGATTAACCTTGATTTTTAGAAATGTTTGTTTTGCAATGTTTGATACTTTACACTTGTTTTTAAAGACTTTGAGGTTGTATTTTGAAAATCAAGAAATTGCATTATTTATCTTTGTGAAAACATACTTCTTTTACAAGTTACATTTTAAATTTCTACTATTTGTTTGAACATGTTGATTTCCATGCATTATTTTTCTGATAGAAGATACAACTGTGAAGGAACTGTTAAACACTAGTAAAAAGATCATACTTTTTTCAGTGACTAACATGCCTTCTCTTCCCAGGTTAAAATGTAACTGATTTAAAATTATTTTTATTATTCAAATTTTGTTTCATTATAGGAAACATACTTTTTCAGATCTACTTGCTGTTTGTGAATGAATCCAAGGAAAATACTACAAATATCTCATTATTCTTGTATTCAACACAAACTGATTTTTGCTTCTTTTTTCTTGGTACCATAATGTAAGCGTAAGGCAATCACACTGGCCTATATCTCTGACCTATTTTTACTCATTATTCTGAGACAAATTCTCACTAAGTTGCAGAATTGCCCAGGTAGGGTTCAAAGTCACAATCCTTCTGCCTCAGCCACACAGAGTAGTAGGATTATAGGCCTACACCACCAGGCCTGCCTCACACTAATATTTTAACTGTAAAATACATGTGGGAAAAATTCAATGTAAGTACTCAAAAAGTTCTTCCAGTGTGGAAAAGGCTGATAGTTATTTTTTTAAAAGCCTAAAAATAACACCTGTTCTAGCACTTAGAAAAAACAAATGAACACTACAGCTTAAAATTATTTTTAAAGAAGAATTTAAATGGAAACCGATGGCCTGTCTGACTTTTACGTAAGTAGATTAAATGAAGGATTTTATCCTCTTCAAAATGAAATTGAATCTTGTATATAACCTTGACTGTTGATAGTATGTATCTCCCCTGTAAGTCAAGTGGCATTTGTTTACATGTTAATTTCTTATTTTAAGCCAATGCATCATTTATAGGCTTACAAACTCTCAAGAGAAAACAATTCAGTATTTCTTTCAGCTACTGGTTTGTAAAAGCATGTCTTGTAAGCCTTTTGCTATTGTTTCTGTCTTCCCCTGAGGGCAGAACTAGGGCAGAGGCTGGGACCTCCTCTGGCAGCCCACCTTATCATCAGCTTTGCTCTGAGTCTCCCAGAATCTATACCTTCCAGCTTTCTGGAAGGGAAATGCTCTGTGCAGTTCACAAGCACAGAAATGCAATCTGTCATTAAACAAAAGCATCAGTAGCTCCCAGGAAGGATGACCCATTTCCCCCACATTTCAAGTCAGTATAGATGGAGACTCATTTTGTAATAAATTATCTCTTTCTGCAGATAGTAAGGCATTGTTTACGTAATTGGTAACCTAGTCCCTTATTATAAGGCAGTGCTAAAAGAAATATATATATATATATATATATATATATATATATATATATATATAACTTAAAAAATTACTCAATACACATTCATTGTAGGTCACAAAATAATTTGAACTTACTTATATCTAATTTTTTGCATTCCAGCAGCTCAGGAATTCTTTGTTGCTACACAGATTATCAAATTTTCTTAATATTACCTTTTCCCTTTTATGCAAAGTTTTCGAAAAGGATTTACATCAGAAACCACTTTAGCAAAACCTAAGGAATTTGGGTGGTTCCGTAGATAAATAGTACCTTTCCACTGGGAGTGAAGTTCACGGCCAGCCTCCAGTCTAAATTAAATGAGTTTGGTCGTATCTCTCCAGTCTCTTGTGAACAGCAGTCCAGAGAACTGAACTGTATGAATAATTCCACCGCTCGGCGTGATTGATAGTCTTGGCTGGAGAGAGTCCCGGAATTGAACTAACAACCGCACTAAATTGTATCGCATCTTTAAAGGAGATAGCCCTATTTAGTGAGGGCTCCCTTACAGGAAGAGGCCATGTTAAGCCGCATGCATCGCACTCAGGCTGAATCTAAGCAGTGCGTCGCTCCCAGGGCTGCTTCTGGCCGCACCTTTGAGTCACGCGCTGCGGTTCAAATCACCCCAAAGAATTCATTTTCTTCTCCCAGGCTACCTCTGGCTCCGAATTTTTTGTTCGTGATATTCTATCTACTGATACACATGTGAATTTTTCTTGCTAAGTAATTTGTCTCTATCAAAGATAAGAAATATCTGTACAGAAAAATATTCCTGTGGCTGCATTCTATATGCATTCTTTGGCATCTAAAAATTGCCTGCATTTGCCTACCTGTGACTTAACTGTTTAAAAATATATATTATTTTTAAAGTGGGAAACTTGGGAATTCAATGGACTTTATTGCTTTAATTTTAAAGAACCAGGAGTGTCAGAGCTGCACTGAATATTTACTTTGTAACAGGGGTTAGTCAGCTGTGTTCTGTGCCTTCCGGGCAATGTGGTAATAGTAGCTACGAAGGGGCTCTGACAGACATGAATAAAAGGTAACAGCTTCAGGGGTCAGAATTGCTTAATAATTTTGAATATTTATTGAGCACTCAGTAACTTCCTTCATAATTTGGGATTTAATTCCATTGTTTAAATGACTTGGGAACTGTCTTCCAAACGTGCAGCAAGTAAGTCAATTAGTAGACAAAAACCATAATGTCAAAGATTATATTGTAAAATAATGACTGTTAAATAAAGTGACCTTATTTTCCCCCTAAAAGGCAACATAAACAAAGCAAGAGTTATTCAGTAGAAGTAGAAAATTTAAGGTGGATTGCTCCCAAGAATATTAGGATTTAAATGACCTTGAAAACATTCTCTGACTAGCTGTCAAGGTAACACATCAGGTTTGGGTGATTTTTCTTTGGAACTGTCTGCAACTGCGCTGGTACTTGACTGACAGAGCTTGCGTACTCTCTCCTCTCTCCCTCCCTTTCTCTCCAGGTCTTCTTCTCTCTTATCCCATCATTGTTCCACTAGCAAACGTCAATCATCCATGATTAAACAGGAAAAGATCATGGCATATTCTGTCCTCAAATGTAAATTCACTTTCTCGCTAACTCTATAGACTTTATAATGCTTATGTAGGCTGTGGTTTGGTTTTGCCAATGCTCACAAGCAAAAAGGCAGAAATGGAAAAAGTAAAGTAGTACTATGAATTTCTTGATACTGACTTTGAAAATTCTATTAATATAAATGTGATTTTATAGAATAACAGTTTTATTTTTAGAATTCTAATATAGAAAAACAATGACTGTAATCTCAGTATTTTTCATGTAGTTTTTATTTACTAATTGAGTAGTAAATAAAACAATATAAAATAAGAACCACTTTCCCTATGGATATGAATATATTTAAAAGTATTCATCTCTACAAAGCATGCGTTCTTATTGTATGTAGGGTATAACTTAACAAGCTAGACTGATTGCTTCATTTAGTATGTGATGGTACCAAACAACTCCAAGAAGTATATATCGCAATATATTTTAAATTAATTTTTCAAAGGCATTAGAAAAGAGAATGATGATTTGGTTGTTTAGTTTTGGAATCCCTGACCCTCATGTGCTACTTGAGAAACATGGGTAATGTATGTAAGTTAATCTTTGACTCCCCTTTGTTATAGACTAGGAAAACAAATAGAAAATACCCTGATTTTTTGAATTATCACGAATGTCTCTATTTGGACTTTATCACTCTAAATATTTAAGCATTAACTCTACTTCTCACTGATGTGTAGCCACAAACACCAGATCATTCTGATAATAATTCTATTGGCCAGTGCTATGTAACAATTCCCACTAGTTAATGTAGAGTTATATTCTTCCCCACCTTATTATCATTTTTCCATAAGCAAATTTTGAGTCCTTTTATGTGCTAGACTGTTCACTGTGAAATAGATACACAGACCTGTGTGTTCTCCTTTCCTCCATTCACCATTCATAGGTGCAGTTGGCTCACCTGGGCAGCCGAGAGTGTGAAATCTGGACCAGCCTGACCTGTGCATAATAGGCAAGGGGGCCTGGGAGAAGGTCGGTGGACAGGAGTAGCACAAGAATGTGGGAAATTACAAGAGGATCTGAGTATTCAGAGAGGTGAAAGGTCAGGAACCCATGGGGTCTTATATTACCTTTATCAGACATGAAATAAACCAACTCGTGTGGTGAGTGGAGGCCCCACACTCAAAGGAGTATGCATGAAATAACTGGTGAAAATGAAAGCAATTCAGTGTTAGCCATAACCCAACTGCAGGTAGGACAGTGGTCAGACTTTCCCAAAAAGGTTTAGAAATGACAGTGGTGAATTGTGATGTGGCCTGACCCATACATTTTAGGAAATTGGTTGGCCTTATCTGTGACTGGATTTCAGGAGTGGTATAGAGGTTCTGAGAAACTTACAAATTCTTTCCTATCTTTTACCTAACATCTTTTAATTCCAAAATTCTAAATAACTTACTGATATACTGAAACTATTCTTATGGGAAAAGAAAACCTTTTACAGAGTTAAAAATTATTTATCCCAGTTGTGGGTTTAGATGATACATTATTATATTAGTACATTATTATGTTAATAGAGTACAAAATATTATATCATTCATATTATATATTGTACATATACATGTTATGTAAACATAGCATTATATATACATAATGTATATGTTTATATTATATGTATATATATTACTTGAATATAATGAGAGGATAAATGAAATTTAGTTGGAATTTCTATCATTTTAAGTTCATGATATTGAAATTTTTATTCCAGTGATATATAAAATATACTTTGTTTTAGTGATAAGACAAAATCATTGGAAGTCTGAGGATAATCATGTTATTGGCTAAATCAATCACCTAGCCATCCTCTAAAACTTTAAGCAAAGGAAAGTGAATTAATAAAAACCAGCTGCTATTAATTAGGCCAGCATGATTTGCAACATGCATTGGTAGAGCTTTACAAATCTAGCTACTCAAAGGTTTTGAAAACTATGCTAGCCTTAAGATTAACTTTGTTTTATGAAAAAGAATGAGTTTCAAATATTAATATTCCATATTAATATTTAAATATTCATTTTAAAACCTATTTTTAAAATGGCTCAGATACAGATTTTTTACAACATATCTCATGTGTATGACAGACTTGCCACAGTGGCTCTCACACAATTATTCTTCAAATGAAAACAGAATTTTCCAGGCACATTGGATGCATGTTTACACATTTTTCCTTCAGAATGAGTCACATTTGGTAGGCGATCAGACCTATGGTGGTCATTTTTGTTGTAGCATCTGTCCAATTTATCCAGGGTGGAAAGTATTGTTTTACTTTTAGCATTATTTCATTCATATGATAAATATTTATTGAGTAGCTATAGTGTGTTGGAAAATAATCTTGGCACTGAGGATATGGTAGCAAAATGAACAGTCAAAACTATTTGTGGAGCTAAGATTCAGATACATGGAAGCAGATATTGAGTAAAAAGTGCAGATATATGTTTACTACAGGGTATCCTGAAAATCTGTACTTCACATGCACCAATGAGGATGCGGGCGAGGGGGCGGTAAGGGAAAAGAGCAGCTTGAGTAACTGAAGTGGCTAGGACTTGTCCACTGAGAAGAGATTTTTGAAGGATCCATGTGACCTCTGTATGAGAAATGATTAAAAGAGAACAAGTGTATAGAGAGAAGCTAATTAAGAGGTGAACACATGATTCCAGGGAAAGATAATACTGGCCTGGACTGGGATGCAGAAGGTACAGATGTAGTTGGGTTTGGCCATGCAGATATGCAAGTAGGATGAAAAACAGAGTTGTGTGTCCATGTACCAGTCATTACTGCAACATCTAGTTAAACTGAAAGTGTCCTTTAAGCGTCTCATCTGCTCAGAGGTGGAGCTTTTAGAAGGCGTTTGTATCATGGGGGTGCTATAGTCATCAGTAGATGGATCCATTGATGACTTCATAGCTACATACGCTGTTTGGAGGTAGGGCCGGTTGGGAGAGGTGTATCACCTGAGGCATGTCTTTGGAAGGCATATTTCCCTTCTTGGCTTCTTCCTCTGTCTACTTCTTGGTTAGCATCAGGTAAGTAGTGTCCACCACCAGGCCCTCCCAGCATTCTGTTTCTTCCTTGTAACCAGTCAGCCAACTTCAGGCTGAATCCCCTACACCTCTCCTCCTTTAAGCTGTGGGTGTCAGTCATTGCATTCCAGGGGCTGGAAAGCTGACTAATACAATGTCTCCCTGGGCCTCCTTGTATTTATGACTTTCCCACACCTTTGAACTGTCTAATCCTTCTGGCTACCCTGGAACCAGATAATAAAGCCCAAGGACATGTCAGGTCTGTTGTGGTCATTGCCCAGGGCCCACACATTTCACACTTCATCTGTAACCTTCCGGTTGCTCTCTGCTCAATTCCAGATGTCCTACTAGTTTCCAGCTCTGTAACTCTAACTTCCAGTGAATCCAATAGCTCCACTATGCTTTCTGGTCTTTGGCTTTCTGTGTTCTCAGTGTACCCGTCCAAGCTCAGTAAGCCCTTGCATGAGCCTTGTGGGAAGGCATAGTTTTCTTCTGGAGGCTGCCGCAGGGGCATATGGAGAATGGCTCAGGAGTAGAGAAGGCTGGTATTAAGCCAGCCAAATGCAGCTGTCAGATCCAAAGGATGTGAGTTGGGCAGGAAAAGGAAGTTAGGGCTTCAGGCAAAGAAGCTGAGAAGAAAATGTTGGATTTGATCAGTGCACATTGTGTGCATGCTGAACCTCAGTAATATGTACAATTACCATATGTTAATTAACGTTTTTTAGAAAGAAAGAAAACTGAATAGGCAGGAATTGAGTATCAGTGAGAAATTGAGACAAGCAGTTCAGAAGGAGTTTCTAGGAGGAGAGCTGTCAGGCCTGGGGCCTTCTTGTATTGGCCAAAGGCCACCTCATTCCTGAGTGTGTTGCACTGCCTCAGAGCCTCACTGTGATCCCATAGATCAGATTGCATCATTGAATTTATCTTCTGTTTATACCTGATCCAAAGGTATAGTTTTAGAGTATACAGTTTCTTTCTGAAATGTTTAGGACTAGTTTGGCCATCAAGGGCAGAGAGCCAACTCAAATCACCTCAAGCAGAAAAAGTGAATTTATTGGCTAATATAACTCAAAAGGACAAGACTACTATTGCATTAGGTGTAGCTAGATCCAGACATACAAAGTTGAAATACTCTGTCTATTCTGCCATTGCTCAAAAGTATTTTCTCAAATAGCTTGACAACACCATCAGGAAGACAATATTTTTTTCTCAATAGTTAAAACGTTACATTAGCCTAATTGAAGTCATTTGGACATGACAGAGTCAGTTACTATGGCCATGATAGTAGTACACTATGAATTTGGGGCCAATTGAAAATGGTGTGCCTCTCTTGCTGTTTGACGTTTGCTGTCATTCATATCCCAGTGAACTCATTCATGGAACAGTAGATAAATATACACAAACAGAGAATGGAGACTGCCAAGTTTTCATCAGTGCCCAGTGTGAGAAAAGCTCATGATCTTCTTGCTAGATAGCAGCACTCTCAAGTTCACAGTTTCAGGACTTACCAGAGAAGTGCCGATGGATAAGATAGTTATATAAACTATTGAAAGGAAGGACTGGGAATCCCCCAATCCTGGTGGTCTCATTCGCAGTGGCCAAATCCCAAGACATCCACAGCACAACTGAACATGAAGTTAAATATATAATTAAATTCTACATAGATTTTCTGCTGTTATAGCTAGACTCATGACCCTGGATCTGTATTTCTAGCAGAGCTATGTTTTAAAATCTCTTCTTATACCGTGGCCTTTTTAATCCAGCAGCTGAACAAGCACCTTGATTTCAATTCACATAGCACCCAGCTTTATCCTGATTTCCTTTCATCTCCCCAACTCTACCAACCTTACTGCAGTCTGACCTCCCCATTTTCCCATAGTGGGTGATGGTACCTCCTTAAGCCCAACTACCAGATCCTGGAATCTAACTGAGCCAAGCAACCCTACCTTTTCTAAATGCTGCCTGGGTGTCCACATTAGGTCTGACATTCTCAATAATCAGACCAGCTTGGAATGACACATTCTATCTGAGCTGTGAGCAGGAACATGTACCCCCTACTTAAAATAATTTAGTTTGAGCTTAGCCTTCTTAGGGTTAGGGCGCTCTGTGAGCCAGCTCTTCCCTGCCTTGTATCCCTACTCTCACCATGTCTCTTTACCCCTTGTACATTGGAAGTTTAATGATGAATGTCTTGTGAGTCCTGAATGAACCATGATCTGTATCTTTGTGTACAGTCGTTCCTCCTGAATTTTTTCTCCATTAAGGGAAATGAGAGCTCGCCTGTTCTATGGAGGCTCAAGTCATGCCCACTTCTTTATGAACACTTTTCTAGCTCACCACTCTGTCTCCTATGGGCTTCCACTTCATCCTGGCCTCTTCTCTAACAACCTCTGCAAAATGTTGTAAGCTTCATCCATCACTACCCTAACTCCCTTCTTCACATATTAAGCATACTGAAGGCACGTTTCCCACACTCCCAATGGCCAACTCATGTTAGCATTCAATAAGTATTTCTAAAGTGAATGAATGCTTGTATTGGTGTTGCTAGGAAAAGTACCAACTGTACGATTTCCTCTGAAGATGGAGCTAGTGTGGTTCAACCATGTGACGGAGTAAATTGTCTCTCCTAGAATTCCAATTTGAAAGCATAAACCTTAATGTAATGTGTGTCCTTTGGAAAATAATTAGGTTTAAATAAAGCCAAAGGGTACCACCATGATAGAATTAGTGTCTTTAGAAGAAGGAGAGAGACCTGAGCTATCTCTCCACCACTTGAGGACACACAGAACAGCTAAAAACTAGGAAAGGTATCTTAACCAGAAACCGTTTCTGCCAGCACTTTGATCTAGGACTCCAGCATTCAAAACTGTGAGAAATAAATGCCTGCTGTTTAAGAAACCCACCAGGAAATATCAAAATCCTTATGTCATGGCAGCCCAAAATAAGTTAGGGCACGTACTGAATATGCGTATTAGGAGATTGTGAGGTGGAGACAATGATAGGGGAACTAGGTGGAAAGCAGCATTCCCAGAACTGAATTCTGACAGAGAACAGGCCTGTACTCAGAATACTATGAAAGCACACTGGCTTCAATGAGTCTGTTCCTTCGTCTCACAATGAACTCATTAGATTAGAAGACCTCTAGGGTCCCTCCAAGAGCTAGCGTTCTGTGTTTATAAAGTTGTATCAATGTTAATAACACCGGTTTTGCTACAATAAAATGAAGACACCCAAGGAAGGCTAAAATAAAAATCAAAATGAGGAAAAACAGTTATGGAAAAGGAAGGTAGGGTTTTCCATAATGAATTGCTTATGAAAGCTACCAAAGTCACTTACTTGGGCAGGTGAGGATAGGCAGGGGAATTTAAAGTATGAGAGATTTCCTTTGTTCCAAGAATGTAGCTTTTTAACAACTAGTTATATATAACAAGATTCTCTAAAGGTGATTATGTTAAATATTAAAAAGATGTTATGTTAAGTGCAAATATCAAAGCAGGGAATTTCTAATCTCTCATCATGATATGTGAGTAATTATAAAGTACCACTGAAGCTCATGGATCAAAACTATATAAGGTGAAATTTCAGCTCAAAATCACATGTACAAGTGACAATAAAAGAGAAATTCCCATAATTAAGACTTAAATATATATATATATATATATATATATATATATATATATATATATATATGAGTGTGTGTGTGTGTGTGCATATATACTTATAAATAAATATATATATATATATTAAATAATTTTACTGACCTTGAAATTCATCAATCTTAGCAGTGGGCTCAATATTAGAGAATGCTGTCTAGGCCTACATTGTTTCATCATTTCTATTCTGCTACTATATCTTACTATAATAGTAATATGTCAGTTAGATCATTGGTTGAAGTGTCCCAGTCACCTGAATACTCTGACACATCTGTGGCAACTCATCAAGAATAGTGAGATACCTAGCTGAAACTGAACAAGTATTTGTTTAATAGATTGATTTTAAAATGAATAAATAGCCACAACAGAAATTTGTGTACTGCTAATATTAGAATACAAAAATAGCAAAAGCTAAGGGTAATGTATTTAAGTGCTTAAAATCCTGTGCGGTAGAGTGAAACCTGACTTCACATCCCAGATCTGCCATTTACATCAGAAATGACTTTGGGCAAAGTACTTAATCTCATTAAGGCTCATTTTTCATATCTACAAAACAAAAGAGCTCTCTGAACATAAAAGTAGGTGATGCTTAGCAAAATTTTAACACAAAGCAAACTCTGATTACTCTCTTAGCTATTTTCTGAGAAGGAAAGATCACAAAAAAAAATATTAAGTTAATTAAATGATACTTCCTTTTTTGGTAATCATTGACATTTCACAAAGGAGATGGAATGTTAGAGCCTGCTTCCGTAAGACCGGGAAGATTTGATTCCTGAGCAGATGATCTCAGAAACTGCATGTGACCCAGCAAGGTTAGAGGGAAGGACTTGGAATGATCCACAGGCTTTTTCTGCACCCTGAAGAGTGTCAAGACCCGTTAGGTGCGCACTACAGTCTAGAAGAGAACCTTTTCCTGAGCTTGACTGCACTAGGAACTTTCAGCTGAGCCCTCAGAAGGGGCAAGTCAAGGTCAGCGTCAACCATAAGGAAGTGTAACTTGGTCACATACAGTAATGAATGAACCAAGAGAAGGAAGTTTTTGAAACAAAATATTGAAATAAGATTAGGAAGTAACCCCCGCTACTACAGAGGAAAGAAAGAGTAGGGGTCAGAATCAGGGCTTTATAAGATAAAGCAGAAGGCATGGGTGTCAGAAGAAGGAGGCATCTTAACAAGGAGATTTTACTAGTGCTGTAAACACATCTGAGTTTAAGGACATTGCTTAGTAATGCAATGACTTATTCATTCTTTATCTCCTCTGCAAAGTGTGGTAGAGCAGTGGAGCTCACCCAACTGTTATTTTTTTAGTGTGCATCTGGAAGGGCTTGATGTGGGAAGGACTCAAAGTTAAGGCTGGATTTTTGCAAAGCTAACCTGACAGCAGAGGGCTGCATCGGTGATCAGCCATCATCATTCTTCAGGGTCCAGAAAGGTTATTAAAGCAGGAGTACACTATGAACATCACTGCACAGAGAAATATTTGTCTGATGGAGTCATGGAAGATGGATAGGAAAAAAGTGATGAAAAATAAGGCACTTATATCATCAAGTCACAGGTCAGAAATACCTTTGATCTTCATGCATTTGGGTTGCTATTTTAAAATACCATAAATTGAGTATGTATAACAACACTAACTGTATTTCCCACAGTTCTGAAAACTGACAAGTCCAACATTAAGGTTCAATATGGCTTCTATTAAATATACCTTGATATGACAGAAGAGGAGAGGGGTCTTGACTTCCTTAATAATGCTCTTTTATCTGAGGGATGGGGACTCTATTTTCAATGTCTAATTACCTCTTCAGTTCCCTGATCCTAGTGAGTGAAGATTTAAACATAGGAATTTTAAGGGACACAGATACTCAGACCATAGAACCTGAACTAAGGATCTGGTAAGGGGAAGGACATGGAATTGACGGTAGTGTAGCCTTAGGAATGGACTCCATAGCAGCCATACATTAATGATAGATCTAGATTCAGATAAAGTTGTACATGTGGTAGAAGGAAGCAGAGGGAATTGATCTCGTTTTGACATTGAAAGGAAGAGTGCTGCTGAGAATAGAAAAACTAAAGAAGAGCAAGAAGACTCAAGGTGGTGGAAAGGTCTGGAGCAGGTGAGGAAAAACATTCTAATCAAGTGAAAGAGATGTTGCCCTTCTTTCTACCCTGTCAGACATGTTGGGGCCTTTTTATGCCATTATTTTTGTGAATTTCATAGAAGGACAACCACCTTTAGTAAATCTTTTTGTTGATTCATTTCACTTGAGCATTATGGACTCAATTTGGCCCCATTTTTGTTCTAATGCTTCATATCTGTCTTCTTTATAGCTGCATAGTATTTCACTGTGTATAGGTGCTGCGTCTTCTTTAACCATCCCTCTCTTGATGGGCAGGTAGGTTGTTTCCAGGATTTGGTTAACATGAATTGTACTCCTATAAGCATGGATATACATGGGTTGCACGCCTGTAATCCCAGCACTCAGAAGGTCAGAAGGCGTAGGCAGGAGGATGGTGAGTTCAAGGCCAACCTGGGCTACAGAGTGAGTTTAGGACCCATGCAGATTTCTTTTATTTCATTTTCTTGTCTGATGGCTATGGCCAGTGTTTCAAGGACTATGTTGAATAAGAGTCGTGAGAGTGGACAGCCTTGTCTTGTTCCTGATTTGAGAGGGAATGATTTCAACTTTTCTCCATTTACTATGATATTTGCAATAGGATTAGCATATATGGCTTCTATGAGTTTTAGGTAGGGCCCTTCTATGCCTGTTTTTCTCAGTGTTTTTATCATGAAGTGGTATTGGATTTTGTCAAAGGCTTTTTCTGCATCAATAGAGATGGTCATGTGGTTTTGTTTTCACTTTTGTTGATATGGTGCATTACATTGATTGATTTACATATATTGAACCAGCTTTGCATCTCAGGAATGAAGCCCACTTGATCATGGTGTATGATCTTTCTGATCACTTCTTGGATTCTGTTTGCCATAATCTTTTTGCCCATTTTCTTGATATGTACAAGTGCAGAATTTAAGGTTTACAGGTGACAACGGCTTTCACGCTCTCCTTTTGTCCCTCCCCCTACCCTCCCTTCCCTCCCTCCACCTCCACCCTGCCCTCCTCTTTTGCTTTGTCTTTCGTATAAAGTTCCATGAGACAGTTCTGGTCTGGGTCTCTCATATCAGAGAGACCATCCGATGTCTCACCTTCTGCTTCTGACTAACTTCACTAAGCATGATGTTCTCAAGTTTCTTCCATTTGCCTGTGAAAACCTCTACGCTGTTGGACCTTACAGATGGGTAGTATTCCATTGTGTATAAGTACCACAGTTGCCAGAATCTTAATGAGAATTTTTGCATCTATATTCGTTAAGGATATTGGTCTGTAATTTTCCTTCCTAGTTAACTCTTTGTCTGGTTTTGGGACTAGTGTGATGCTAACCTCAAAATAAACGAATTTGGTAGCGCTTCTTCACTTTCTATTTTATGAAATAGTTTGAGGAGTAAGTTCTTCCCTAAAGTTCTGAAAAAAATTCTGCTGTGAAGCCATCTGGGCCTGTACTTTTGTTTGTAGGTAGAGCTTTTATTACTGCTTCAGTTTCTGTCTGTGTGATGGGGTTGTTCAAGATTATTATATCTTCTTCCTTTAATTTTGGTATTTTATATGTATTTAGGAAGTCGTCCATTTCTTCCCATTTCTCAAATTTATTAGAATATCGGTGTTCAAAGTAATTTCTTATAATATTCTGGATTTCTGCAGAGTCTGTTGTTGTAACTTCACCCTTTTCATTTCTAAGTGTGCTAATCTGTGCCTTTGCTTTTTTTTCTTGATGAGGTTGGCCAGAGCTTTGTCGATCTTATTAATTTTTTTTTTTTTTGGAAAACCAGCTCTTTGACTCATTTATCTTTTTTATTGTCTTTTTTATTTCAATCTCACTTATTTCAGATCTGATCTTTATAATTTCTTCTCTTCTACTGCCCTTTAGATTAAGTTGCTCTTGTTTCTCTAGGTCCTTAAGGTGCATCATTAGCAAATTTATTTGTGACTGTTTTGTTCTTTTGATATGTGCATTCATAGCTATGAATTTTCCTCTAAGGACTGCTTTCATTGTGTCCCACAGATTTTGATATTATGTACTTCCATCATCATGTAACTCTATGAAGTTTTTGATTTCTTCCCTGATTTCTTCTGTAATCCATTGTTTGGTCAGTAGTAAGTTGTTAAGTCTCCATGTATTTGTGTATTTTCTTCTGTTTCTGCTGCTGTTAAGTTCCAGTCTTATTCTACTATGGTGTGAGAGTATGCAGGGAATTATTTCTATGCCTTTGTACTTGTTTAAGCATGACTTTTTTCCTAGTACATGGTCTAGTTTAGAAAATGTTCCGTGTGCTGCTGAGAAGACTGTGTAATCAGTTGAAGTTGGGTGGAAAACTCTGTAAACATCTGCTATGTCCAAGTTTTCTATAGTGTCTTTCAGCAGTTGTATATCTTTGTGGATTTTTTGTCTGGTTGATCTATCTATTTGTGGTAGTGGGGTATTAAAGTCTCCTATTGAAATTGTATTGGGGCCTATGTGTCCTTTCAGATCTAGTAATTTTTGGTTTACATAATTGGGTCCTCTAGAGTTGGGGGCATATATATTGATAATTGTGATTTCTTCCTGTACTAGTGTTCCTTTAACCAGTATGTAGTGGCCATCTTTGTCTCTCTTCACCTGTTTTCTTTTTAAATCCGGTGAGTCTGAGATTAATATAGCTACCCCTGCTTGTTTTCTGGGACCTGTTGCATGAAATACTGGATTCCAACCTTTTATTTTCAGTCTGTGAGTTCCCTTGTGGGTGAAATGTGTCTCTTGCAGGCAGCAAATTGTGGGTTTCTTTTTTTTGATCCAGTCAGCTAGTCTATGTCTTTTGTTAGGTGAGTTGAGGCCATTCACTTGTAGGGTAATTATTGAGGTGTGTTTGGTATGTCCTGTCATCATTGTAGTTTTTCCACGTTGTTTACTGGTTTTACCCTTTTCTCAGCCCATTCACCTCTAGCTTTTGTCTTTTTTTTCTCAGGGGGCACTTGTGTCATTGGCCTCTCTTTCATTATCCAAGTTTCCTTTGAAAATTCTCTGCAGTGATGGCTTAGTGGCTGCAAGTTTCTTTAAACTTTCTATATCATGGAGGATTTTAATTTCTCCCCCTAGTTTAAGAGATAGTTTTGCTGGATATAATAGTCTTGGTTGAAATTTTTGTTCTTTTAGTTTTGAATGACATTGCTCCATGATCTTCTGGCTTTTAGAGTCTGATTGAGAAGTCTGAAGTTATCCTGATGGGTTTACCATTGTAGGTCACCTTCTGCTCTTCTCTTACCACTTTCAATATTCTCTCTTTGTGTTGGGTTTCTAGTACTTTAATAATGATGTGTCATGATGAGGTTCTCTTCTGATCCATATTGATTGGTGTTACTATATGCATGCAGTAGCTCAATGTTCATTTCTCTTAGATTTGGGAAATTTTCTTCCATAATTTCCTTGAATATGACTTTTAAGCCTTTTGTTTCTTCCTCGGTCTTCTCCTGGACTCCCCTAATTCTCAGGTTGTTCCTCTTTGAATCATCTATCAGTCATTGTAATGATTCACTTTCTTCTTTTTTTACTTTGTGTTCTTTATGGTCTTTCTTTTCCCACTCCATAATTTTGTCTTCTAAGTCTGATTATCTATTTTGAAATTGGTCTATACCATTGATTATTGAAACCTGTGTGTTTTTCACTTCTTGGATATCTGCATTCTTTTTTTTTTTTCATGTCTCTGTTGTGTTCCTCTCTCACCTCTTGCATTGCCTTCATTAGCTTCAGGTTCATTTCTTCTGTGATCACCTCTACTTGCTTCTCGAAGCTTGCTTTTAGCTTAGCTAGGTCTTGGTGTAGCTCTTACTCTATGACTTTTATTTCCTGCTTCATTTCCTGCATTAATTCCTGTTTTAATTCCTTCATTAATTTGATGTATTTTGGGGCCCAGAAGTTACCATCATTTTTGCCATTTTCATCTTTAGATTCGGCATTTTCAGGATTTCTAGTACGATCTTCTGGTAT
The DNA here is from genome assembly GCA_004027205.1 of Ctenodactylus gundi. Lineage (NCBI taxonomy): Eukaryota > Metazoa > Chordata > Mammalia > Rodentia > Ctenodactylidae > Ctenodactylus > Ctenodactylus gundi. The sequence goes on along the minus strand of PVKB01000602.1, from coordinate 635,530 downwards.
GTCAAGACTTTTTGAAAGAGATTTATTTCCACGTTTCCTCATGGTTCTGTTGTCTTTGGTTGTCTCTGGTTATCTGTCCCTGGGCTCCTTGTGGACTCTCCCCAGGACGACTCTGCTTGAATCTGGGAGATCACAGCCTCCAAACTGACCTCTACTGAGAGGAGTGGTGGAGGTTGAAACAGGTCCCCCTGGGTCTACTCCAACGTGGCTCTAAACAGTACAGGCAGAGCCCAGTCTTTGTGCGGGCCTCTGCTTCAAGGGGTGGCAGGGAAGGTGGCAGGGAGTCCCATCAGTTCATTCCGAAAGGCTCTGCTGGTGCTAGCAAAGCCGAGCTTCTGCGCCTGCCTCTGCTGTGAGGAACATCAGGGAAGATGGCAAGGAGACCTACTGCCAAGCCCAGGATCTTCCGTAGGTCTCGGCTGCGAGGGGCAAAGGGATGGAGATGGCCAGGAGACCTAGCTGCCTCCTCCAAAGCTGCCCTGCCTGGCGCCAGCAAGGCCCGAATTCCCAGTAGTTTTCTGCAGCGAGAGGCAGCAGCTGAGATGGCCGAGTCCCTTACCAGCCTGCTCCCGCGCTCCTCAGACTGTAGCCAGCCCAGCTGCCCACTTCTTGATGAGGTCATTTATTTTACAGGGGGTTATTTTTTTACTTCTTTGTATATTCTACATATTAATCCTTTGCCTGAAGTGTTACTGATGAAAATTGTTTCCCACCCTGTGGGTTGTCTCTTCACCTTGTTGATCATTTCTTTCGCTGTGCAAAACCTTTTCAGTTTAATGTAGTCCCATTTGTTGATTCATGTTTAGATTTCTTGTGCAGTTGGAGATCTGTTCAGGAAATCCTTTCCTGTCCCTGTGTCTTTTAGGGCTTTACCTATTTTTGTCTTCTAGTGGGTTCAGTGTTTCTGTTTTGATGTCCAGTTCTTTGATCCATTTTGATCTGATTTTAATGTGTGGTGACAGATATGGGTCTGATTTCATTTTCCTGCATGTGGAAATCCAGTTTTCCTAGCACCATTTGTTGAAGCTGCTGTCTTTTCCCTAGTGAATGTTTTGGCTAAGCATTCTTGAAAAGGAAGTTTTTAGGGATATCATGTAAGAAAATTAAATATGGATTCAGGTAAATAACCATATTTTATATGACAGTCCTCATGTAAGACTCACATGATCCAGAGTAGATTCAGTTCCACCTTTTACTCTCAACAGCATCTGGCATCGCACCTTCTCTGGATTTTGCTTTTGTATAATTAATAACTGGGTTATTCATGACTGTTTTGTGATATTGCTCTACTGGTCTGCTGTGTCTGTTTTGTTGATTGTTGTATTCTAAGTACTGACACATAGTGGCTGCTCAATCAATCTACAGTGCTTGAAATCTAAATTTTGCCTGAGAGAATGCCACATACTCAAATATTTTCCCTGATAATGTCAAATAAGTTTTTGTAAATTATGGTACTAGTAAGAAAACTGGAAATTTTAAGGAGAAGTGATTTTTTGGGGAGAGGATGTTTGTTCTTTCTGACTCATAAAAGCCAAGAATTTGTATAATTACATCAAATTTGTGTGAATATTACATTGTGAATAGATATGTAAACAAATGTATCTTAAGCTAGCTTCTGGGCAACTAAAACCTAGCTTCTGTAATTACTACCCTTAAACGCCACTGTTTATGGTTTTCTTTTTTTTTTTCCTTATTGCACACTTTATCATACTAAGTAATTAAAACTGGTAAATGCTCATAAAATCCACCCAACACATTTTGTAATAGAACTGAACAGTTGCCTTAGAATGGGTGCTTCCTGTTGGGGGTTTGAAACAAAGAAATAGGTATTCTGCTAGAATACTTTGGGCATTAATGTTATTGTTAAAACAGAAAACAAATTTCTACGGAATAAAATCAAATGTGAATGGCCTATGAATGCATGTGAAATCTAGATTCTTATACTGACTTTTGTTAAAATTCCAAATTGTGTTACTAAAAGTTAAGTTGGTTTTCAGATAATTCACCTAATTTCACACAATTACTTTAACAGACCTAACATCTACCAGTGTCTTCATATTTTAGTTACATTTAGAATTTTTATCAGTGTATTTCTGTAGAACAATAGTGAACATTCTCTGTTTTATAACCTAAAGTGTCACTTTGCTGAACATTCTTCAGTCTGTCAAATAAATCAAAATCACAATAAAAATGCATATTTTGTAAACTAAATTACTGTTTCTACTGAGAATTGTTCTATATTTCATCCACTTAAAAATCAGACATTATTTTCATTAAACTAATATTGATCTGTGAATTATTTACATAGTAAGCAGTGTAGAATTCCTCCATTCTTCTGTGATGTTGGGTGCCAGACTGTCAGATTAAGTGGATGAACTAGTCTACCGTGGCTTGTGGGCCTGCTTCTGTGATCCTCACAGTATCTTCCTTCGCCACTATGTAATAAATACAAATACACTGGGAATCTGCCACTGCTTGAGATTATTTAAATGTGTGACTCACCTTCATAAAGTAGCATAGAACTGAAATTAAAGATATGCATATATACATGAGCCTCATTTTACTTTATGAAATTCTAATGAGGTTTTTATATAAACTACCTCACCAAGAACATTGTCAAAACAAAGGAAACTGTATCTCTTTCCTCACTGAGACATAGTGAGGATTAAGAAGACATTTGTTGTTAGATTGTGCAATTGTTCTGGGAAATTCAAAGCAAGAACAAACGCACTTTCTTTTGAAAAGCATATGTTTTACTGTCAAACCGTAAACTTCAAGCAGTCAGAATAATACACATTTGTGAGTTAACTTCCTGCTTTCTTGGACATGTTGGACATGTCAAGTTATTGATGTTCCAATGTGACAGAAGTCTAGTAATGAAAGAACCAAGAAAGTGGAAAAAATTGTTATTCAATTTTCAATTCTATATCAGAAAATGAACACAAAGGAGTAAAAATAAAAGAAAGCCAGAAGTTCAGCTTACATGTAAATTAAAAACTCAGAAAAAAATAGTAGACCAATGCTTACCTATATATTACTTATTCCCTAGCTTTTGGAATTTTACTTATTCAAATAATATTAGGTGTGTATGCCCACTGAATGAACTTCAGAATAAAGCAATTTATTAGTGACCACTGTTTGTTACTTATCAGGTACTCAGAACAAGAAATTAGGACTCCTTGTTAGTACTCTCACCCTCCCATTCCAAGTCATTGGAGAGACTAGTTGGTCTTTATTATCTTCATCCATGTCCCAAGCCCAGCCCCTTTTCTTGACTTCTGCTTCTTTCCTTGACTACTGCAACTGACCTGTACGTGTCACTCTTGCTTTCTCTCCTGCCACCCACCTCCTCTATCATCCAATGTCCACAAGATATGCTTCAAAATAAGCAAGATGCCCATTGTGCCACATCACTCCTTTGCCACACTTTCCACGTACTCTTTACTTGGTCCCTGCATACCTCTTGTTACCAGCTTCTGTCCACTTGGCATTCTATCAGTTCCTGAGTGATCCCATGGTTTTCTGCTAAAACCTTTGCTTGGAATGGCCACTCTTTTCCCATTATTGAGAACTCAGCTTAAATGTCACCACCTTCACAAGCTCTTTCTTGGTGCCTTTACATAGTTCATTGTCACCGTCTCCCAGAGAACTTTACTGTCATAGCTGTAATGAAGCAAGAGTCTCCTTGGGAGCACTATCACAGATCGCTATTGTCTTGTTTGTTTCTTATCTCTCCAAAAGAATGGCTGCTTGCTGTGAGTGCAGGAAGCAGTCCTTGTTAAGTTCTGGCTAACAGTAACCAATGGTTCAGTGTTTGCACATGGTATGTTTGAATGATGCTTACACATAATATTTTTGAATGAATGGCCAAAGGAAAAAGGCCAAGAGTCTAGATACATAGGTGTGTCCAAACTGTGGCTCATCATTTTTTTTGCCTTTTTTGAGAGAGAGAGAAGAAAAATTGTCTTGGGATACATATAAAATATATGTATATAATAAAATTAATGTACATATATAAGTACTAAAACTTTAAAACGCTTTTTTTCATTATAACACTTTAAAAATCAAGGACAGTAAAATACCAGACTGCAGGTTAGAAATACCTATGAAGGTTATGTTCTGAATATATTTATATAGAGCTGATGGGATGTGAGGTTTAGCAGTGATTTTCTTCACTCTGCATGCCACCCTGCCGTGCTTATCTGAGGGGGATTGTGAGTGAACTGAGCCTCCATATCCTTACCTGAAAGAGAGTAAGTGAGAGCAAATGATCAGCAGGCTTTTATCCAGCTCTGAAACCCCTGTCTCTTTTGGAGCTATCCCCAGACTGTTTCTATAGTGACTTGAAATACAATGTGTGGCTAAGGTGTCTATCCTGAGTGAAAGAAGGATCTCAGTTGGAGCAGGAGACCCGGGGAGCTCCCCAGGGACATACTCGATGCCATGGATGGGCCACCTGGAGCAGGCTGACTGCATTGAACCATATGGGCCACCTGCTCTGTCCTACTCTTTTGGCATGGACTCGGCTTCCAGTGAAATCAATTGCTTTCCTCTGTAGGGAGGAAGCTCAATAATGAATTTAGGGTTTCCGCAGGGCCCGTGGCCCCTCCTGGCTTCGCCCACACCCACTTCCTCACCTGAGGAGAATGATGCCAAATAGATTCCAGAGTAGGAAAAGCCTTCTCATTAGTTGTCTGTTCGATACAACCTTGGAAGCAGTCCTAGAACATCCAGTAGTATCTTTTCACGGCCCTTTATCTCTTGAAAGTTGTTGAGAGAGCTAAATTAAAGTTGCCTACCATTAATCTTTGTTCTTTGCACTGTAAATCAAAGGAATGAAATACTTCTCATCACAATTCAGATCCCAAACAGGTAAAAATTACAACATAAAACAAAATTTAATACTGGCATTGCCCCTGTCACCTAAGCCATATATTTTTGACTGAAGTAATCAACAAGGGGTGTGCTGGGGCTGTAACTCAGTGATTGTTTCAGAGGTGAGGGGGTTGCAAATACATTCTATTTTCGCCAGCCCCATACTTCAAAGCAACTCTTGTAAAGACATGGACATTATTTTTACTTGATTCTTACAACTGTGATAGTTTTGATCCAGTTGCTGTGATTGCTTTGCAATATCACTTTGTATTGACAGTTTCCTTAACACAAATTCAGGTTGTAAAGAATAAACTTTCTCTACTGTCAGACAGAATTCTTGGTGAAGCCTTTCTATTTGCAAGTTGCATTTGACAAGAGTTTTAGAGAGATAAGATGGGAAAATAAAGAAGTGGAGGACACCAACCCCAATAGCTAAGCTCTCTTGGAGCTCTGATATTGATTTGTGGAGCCTCCTGTCATTTTTTCCCCATGTGAGCTTCATTTCTGCCATTTACAAAATATGGATTACAGGCCATGTTGTCACTGTGTGTGACCAATGAAGTCACTCATCACAAATAAAGGTCCAGCACTGATCAAATATGTCCTACCAGCACAGGTGGGTGATGATGTCCTGTACCTGGGTGTTTACAGAGCCTCTCAAATGCCTGGGAGGAAACCAATGGCTGAACACGGAGAATTTGTGCACAGTGTGAAACAGAAGCCACTGGTGGTGCAGACTCATGTTTCCTTGGCGTCACCTGGCTTAGAATTGTAGTTTCACCACAGTTGAGCAACCTCCTCCAGATTTGTACCCCAAATTTCAGAGGTCCACATAATTGAGGCCAAAATTTTACTAGAAAGTATAAGCATAAGGAAAGTCATGCCTACAAAATAAATCTTACCGGGTGAGGTTTCTAACATTACCCTAAACACTACCATGCATGCATGCCTTTAGCTGTGAGCTCAGTGGTTGTCAGTGTGACCACCCTTCCATCCCTGGTACCAGTCATTAGGCTGATGGCTCTACCTCCTGCTTCGGAGTGAGCCAGGCATTTCATTTACTGAAACATTATATCATTTTATATGTGAAGCTGTCGGCCCTTTTCCTTGAGATGCGAATCCCCTGCAATACACAATTATCTACTCTTTTTCAATTATTCAGCATATTTATAGTGTTATAGTTCATGGTTTCAGTAAAGGAGAGCTGATAAACTACAGTACTAGAAGCTCATCAAAGGTCCTGCTTTGCACAAAATCTCAAGAAGGATTCATGAGTGTGCATGTGCATGAGCAATTACAAAGATAATATTTTGAAACACTGGAAAAATAACTATGTAAATTCTATTTTTTTAAACATACAGGATTAAATCCTACTGCTTTAAATAATAATGATGCTATAAAACTTACCAATACTTACCTACCGATAAGTACCTCTTTAAGGCCTTTATAATCGGTGATAAGCATTCTTAGCTGAGAGTTAATATCTCCTGTTACAGATGATAAAAATGAGTCATAGAGAGCCCAGTTAACTAGCTGGTGATGAGTGAGACTGGAACCCGACTCTCCAGCTCTGGAATCTGTTCTAAGTCTCTCTTCTACCTAGTAGGGCTCACTTGCACTGTTTGCCATGGCTTGGTATGACTGAGTCTTATAGAAATGAACTCTCAAGGACTTAAGCTCTGTTTTCTGTGGTGGCACACACCTGTAGTACCAGCACTCTGGGAGGCTGAGGCAAGAGGATAGCAGGTTAAGGACCATCTTAGGCAGCTTAGGGACTTAATGTGAATCTGCCTTAAAACTAAGAAAAAAATTAAAAGGGGTGGAGGATGTAGTTCAGTGTGAAAGTCCCAGATTCAATCTGTAGAACACACACACACACACACACACACACACATATGTGCATATGCACCTAGGCATGCATACACACACACACTGCTAATACTACTACTACTAATAATAATAATCTGTTTTCTGACTTTTTGCTGAAAACTTACAGAAATCATAAGATATAGTATGAATGTCAAGAGCATCTTTCAACTGTCTAGGCTGGCTTTGTTACACTCTTCCTGTCTCTGGTCTCTGCCACATTTACCATGGTGTTTGGGCACCAGTCCTTAGAGGTCAGAGGCTGCAGATGACAGCTCGCTCTCTCCAGCTGCAGGAGGGACCCAGATATTTTTATTCAAATTGCTTCCATGATCCATAATTATCTTAGTAATAATTAAAATACAATATTGTAAGTGTAAATATGCACTGGTATTTGGCAGATTAATGGTATGTATTATGACTTGTTCAATTTAAAATATGTCTTAAAATACATGGTGGTGTTACAGAAAATACTGGAGAACTATAGGGAAAAATTAATCATAATCAGAATTTACTTACACAGAATATCTTTGGGCTTTGTTTCATATTTTAAATGCAATAAAATGTTTACAAAGCATAAAACACTATGCTCATTTTTCATGTTTTGTATCAACTTTTTCATTTAATTTTTGTGCTCTACACCACTTTAGAGTGAAGATGAGTTTGCTGACATATGGCACAATCATTTTTCTTTGTTATCCAATTTTTTCTATAATTTCAATTTTATGTATTAAAAAGTATGCTTTTGAGTTTACTATTCACAATTACTATATCAACAATTTAAAATTGATTTAAGTTTGTTTTTAATGATAGGTAGTTCTAAAATAATTTTATTTAAATAAACTCAAGTGGTTCATGCCTCCTTGCTGTCTCCTTTTTTTCTTTTCCCTCCTTCCTTTTTCGGCCCTTCTTTCTACTCCTTCCTTTTCTTCTTTCCTCCCCTTTCCTTCCTTCCTTTTCTTTGTTTTTTCTCTCTTTCTTTCTTTCTTTCTTTCTTTCTTTCTTTCTTCCTTGGGTTCTTTCTTTCTGTCTGTCTTTCTCTTTCTTTCTTTCTTTCTTTCTTTCTTTCTTTCTTTCTTTCTTTCTTCCTACTCTTCCTTCCTTCCAGCTTTCCATAAATGCTGACAGTTCTTCCATACTGAGTACAAGGTTCTAGGTACAAGAGCTATTCCTTAGGAATCATTCACCCAAAGAATTAAGAATGAAGAGTGTTAGAGAAGTGCCCAGTGGGCAGGAGGCCGAAGGGGCTGAAGTCTGAAAGGAGATTTGTAGCTTGCAGAGGCATTTGTGGGGGTGTGCTAGCAAGGCAGGCTGAACAGAAAAGAGATACATGAGTGAGAAAGGCAAGCCTGTGGTTGAGAAACATGACACCAGGACACAATGAGCAACCCACTGCAGTAAGAAATGGGAGCAAGAAGCCCAGGTGGAATGAGGAGAGGGGTGGTTGGTTCCAGAATAAGAGAGTCCTGGGTGTCTTTACAAACTTACATTTTACCCTAAAGATTTTGAAGAACTTTTACAGGTCTTAAAGAGAAGAGAAAAACTGTTTAGTTTTCAACAAAACAACTTCAAAAACAAATCAGAGAATGGACTGAAATTGGTTAAGATGGGGAGATGTAGAAGAGTCTAGCCATGATCAAAACAGAAAGTCATGGCATGGATGGAAAAGATGAGAGGAGTTTGGAAGGTATTTTAAAGGAGAAGAGACAGAGGACTTTGGGGGGAAATGATTAGAGTAAGGGTAAGGAAGGCAGCTGGAGCTAGCCTTCACCTCTCAGTAAGTGGTGCTGTCAAGAGATAGGAAGAAGAGCAGATAGCATTCAAAGATAATTCAGATTTTAAAATGCTGAAATTCGGAAGTACTGGAGTAACTATGTACAGAATTATATCCATCGCCACCAAAATTAAACAACAAGGCATGTATGCTTAGTTTCATTTCTATTATTTCATATTGTTTTAGAGAAGCTAAACTATTAAGAAAACACAATTATGATGAATAGTTAAAAGGTTATATGATATTTTGAGGACAACCAAAGCAACGAAATCAAAATATTCAACTAAATGCTATTAGAAGATCCAAAGGAATTTGGGAAGGCTGATATGTATAATAAATATGCAAAATAAAGTTGCTTTTTTGTAGTATCAATAACTAACTGAAAATGCAAAAGGAACATGGCACAAAAAGAGCAAAAAATGCAACTTTTAAGAAAATACACAAGACTAAGAGATAGCCTGTCTCAGAAAAAAAAGAAATAGACAAGAACGTTTCATGATTCAAGTTAATTAGAAAACTTTATCAAAGTAGAAACATAAATCTAATAGTATTTCAAATTAGTTGATTGTTTAAGTATATAAATAATTACAATTTTGTATAGCTGGAAAAGAACATAGCTAAAAGGAACAATTAAAGCCCACGGAAATATTCACAAACACTTAACAAACAAATAATAACATCAACTTACAAATACTTTCCCTACATTTGTAATGAAAAGATAAATAGCACAAATATAAATCCAAAAAATAAGAGATAATAAATTAATGAATATGTAAATTACCACCTAAAATTTGTTCTTTTAAACTAAAAATTAAATAAAAATTTAAAATAACCAATATACCATCATCTGCCAAATTTTAAACATCCACTAACATCAAATCCTAGCAAAGGTAAGCCAATTATTTTGCCATTGAAAAGATAGCATTCCACCTCATAAATATTGGTTTCTCTGAGCCCACCTTTCTCCAGAACCCCACCCTGCACTCTTTGATTGGCCAGATACTTCTAACTTCTGGGTTCAGTAATGAGAAGGCCAGCCTTGGCCCTAGAATGATTCCTGTGTGTTTCCACCTTTCATATGATGATATATCTACTGTAGAATATTATAGGAAAATCAGTGTTTCTTTGTACTTCAGTTAAATGCATGTATCACTAATTTTTTGAGAAGTTACTTGACTATGTCTATTAAAATTCAACAACTGCTTATTTTTAATGACTAATCCCACTTTATTTTTTAATCCTGAGAAATAAAAGCATCCTCATACAGTATATATGAAGTAAATACCAAAAACTTTGTACAATATGAATGATTATCAGTTACAAAATAGCTGAAGGAATTATAGCACTGCATATATATCTCAACAACAAAATATTTTCTAGCTATTTAAAAGAACAAATAATATTTAGGCATACTGATTTATTACCCCCTTTTTCTTACTATATATATGTGTGTATATGTGATACATGATGGTTACAATGAGGTTGGGTATTTTGTACAATTTTGTACACATATATTGTGACAAAATTACAATCCTTCCCCTCCCCCTTTTTGGCCTTCCCATACCTTCTCTTATCCCTAACTCCCACAATCACATCCATTTAAAGTTCTATTAAATGCCTGTGTTTTGGGTTTCTCCTATTAGAGAAACCATGTAATATTTAACCTTCTGCATTTGATTCATTTTACTAAGAATGATGATCCCAAATTGTGACCATTTTCTGACAAAAGCTTCAAGTCTATCTATCTCTGTGAAAGAGTAACACTCCATTGTGTGCATATGCCACATTTTTAAAATCCATTGGTCTGTTGATGAATATTTCAGTGTCTGTTGGTACTTTGATACTTTGGTACTCAATTGCATTGAGTCTGAATATTAGTTTTGGCAGGATAGCCATTTGACTATAGTAATTCTGGCTATTCAGGAAAAGGGGTTGTCTTTCCATTTTCTAATGTCCTCTTAAATTTCTTTTTCAGTATAATATAGCTTTCTTTGCAGAGGTCCTTCATTTTAGCTATTGCTAGTTGGCTGCTATAAACATAGATTATATATGCATCCCTATTATGCATTGCTTTTAACTCTTTTGGAAAGAGAACCAGACGATGTATCGCTGAATTCAAATGGAATATTTCTTTTCAACCTTTTGAGGAGTTGCCATACTGCTTTCCATAGTGGCTGTATCAGTTTACAGTCCCAGTAGCAATGTAAAAGGGTTCCTTTTCTCTGCAGCCTTGCCAGCATCAATTGCTGTTTGACTTATTGATATGCACCATTCTCATGGGATAAGTTGATAGCTTAGTGATGTTTTTATTTGCATTTACCTAATATATGGCCAGGGATGTTGGACATCATCTCATGTGTTTGCTGTTCATTTAAACTTCTTCACCTGAGAATTGCCTATTCATTTCAGTTACCTGCTTTCACTAAGGTACTAGGGTCTCTGATTTTGAGGGTTCTAATTTTCTTCAATTCTTTGTATGTTTTGATTATTAGCTTCCTGTACAAGATGTAGGTAGTTAAAATTTAACATTCTGCTGGTTCTCTTTTCACTCTGCTGATAGTCTTCTTAGATTTACAGAAACTTTTTAATTTGATAGAATCCCTTTTGTTGATTCTGACAACTGTTTCTTTTGCATTAGGTGTCCTATTAAGAGAGTGTTGTCCATGCCTACATTTTGTAGATTTTTGCCTATTTTGTCCTCCAGAAGGTTCAGTGCTTCCATTTTAATATCTAGGTCATTCATCACTTCGATTTGATTTTGGTACATGGTGTTAGGTGTATGCCAATGTTCATTTTTCTGCATGTGGATAACCAATTCTCCCAGCACCATGTATTTAAGAATCTACCCCTTTTCTATTGTACAGTTTTGGCTCCCTTGTCAAAGAACAGGTAGATGAGGGTACTTGAGTTGGTCTCTGCATCCTCAGTTCTTTTCCATTCGTAGCCTGTCTGTTTTTGTGCCAATACCGTATAGTTTTTATACATGTTGCTTTGTAGTATAACATGATGTCTGGTATCATAATACTTCCTGCTTTTTTCTTGTTGCTCAGGAATGCTTTTGCTATCTAGGTCTCTTTTGGTTCCATATGAATTTGAGGATTATTTTTCAAGTTCTGTGACAAAAATTGTTGGTACTTTGATAGGAATTGCATTAAATCTGTATATCAGTTTTGGCAGACTAGCCATTTGACTATAGTAATTCTAACTATTCAGGAACAAGGGATATCTTTCTATTTTCTAATGCCCTCTTATTTTTTTTTTCAGTATAATATAGCTTTCTTTGGAGAGATCTTTTATTTCCTTGGGTTAGGTTTTTAAATATTTGAGGGGCTATTGAGAATGGAATTATTCTTCTCAGCTCTTTTTCACTTAGATCATTATTAATGTAGGGATTGCTATTGATATTTTTGTATTAATTGCATTACCTACAATTTAACTGAATTTGTTAATTCTAAGAGTTTCATGGTGGAGTTTTAGGGGTCTTCTATGTATAGAATCATGTCATCTAGAAATAAGGATAGTTTTACTTATTCCTTTACCAAATATATACCTTTTATTTTAAAACTCTCTTGCCTGGTATTTCTGCTGAGGGTTTTGAGAACTGTGAAAAGTGGACAGCCTTGCTGTATTCCTGATTTAAAGGGAAATTCTTTCATGTTCTCCCCACTTACTATGATATTTGTGATAGGTTTGACATATATGGCTTCTATCAGTTTGAGGTAAGGTCCCTCTGTACCTACTTTGCTCAAGGTTTTTATTATGAGTGAATGTTGGATTTTGTCAGACTTTTTCTGCATTAATAGTTTTAATTCTTGCTTTTATTAATGTGATGTGTTACACTAATTGATTTACATATGTTAAACCAACCTTGCATCCTAGGAATGAAGCCAACTAGATCATGGTGTATGATCTTTCTAACTTGCCGGATTCTGTTAGCAAGCAGGGAAAGCTATACTTTTTATGAACACAGCAGATTTCAAACCAAAACATATCAGGAGAGACTAAGATAGATACAATATACTGGTTAAGGGTACAATTCAACAGGAAGAGGTCACAATCATCAATATATATGCTCCCAACTTTGGGGCACCCAATTTTGTAAAACAAAATTACTGTACTTGAGAGACTATGTAGACTTCAACACAATTATGAGTAGTGGACCTCAATGCTCCGTTATCGCTGATAGCTAGGTCAACCAGACAGAAAAATAACAAAGAAATATTAGAGTTAAACCATGTTATAGAAAAATTGGACTTAATTTATATCTCCAGAATGTTGCACTCAACATCAGCTTAAGACACTTCTTTCTCAGCAGTACAGGGAACATTTTCCAAGACAGACCATCTTATATGCTGTAAGGCAGATTTCACTAAGTACAAATGAATTGAAATAATTCCCAGCTTACTTTCAGACCATGGTAGAATAAAATTGGAAATCAACAGTAAAAAGAAATTATAGAAACCCTACATATACAGAAAGCCTAATAACTTACTACTGAATAACAGTGGGTCCCAGAAGAAGTCATAGAAGAAATCCAAAAGTTCCTAGAGTGAAACAATGAAGGAAGTACATCATACCAGAACCTGTGGCACACAATGAAGGCAATCCTAAGAGGGAAATTTATATCTATAAATTCATACATCAAAAAACCAGAGCAATCCCAAATAGACAATTTAATGAGGCAACATACGGTCCTAGATAATCAAGAACAATCTAAATCAAAAAGTAGTACAAGGAAATAAATTATAAAGATCAGAGCAGAAATTAATAAAACTGAAACGAAAAAAAAAATCAACCCGTCAAAGAGCTGCTTCTTTGAAAGAATAAACAAGATTGATAATTCTCCAGCTAAATTAACCAGAAGAAATAAAGAAAAGAAAACCTCTATCAATGCAATTAGAAATGAAAAGGATGAAATCACAACAGACATTGCTGATATTCAGAGAATATAAGGAACTATTTCAAAAACTTATACTCCAACAAATTAAAGAACCTAGAAGAAATTTTTAGATATAAACAAAATACCAACTCAACCAACAAGACATGAAAACTCTGAATAGACTCATAACAAACACAGAAAATAAGACAGTAATAAAGTCTCTACCCACAAATAAAAGTTCAGGACTAGACAGCTTCACAGCAGAATTTTACTTCGGAGAAGAGCTAGAACCAAAGCTTCTCAAACTATTCCATGAAGCTGAAAGAGAAGCAACATTGCCAAACTCATTTTTGGAAGCAGTATTACCCTGATACCAAAACCAGACAAAGACTTAACTAGGAAAGAAAATTGTAGACCAATCTTCTTAATGAGCATAGATGCAGAAATTCTCAATAGACATACTGATTTAGAAATATATCCATAACACATTGTTAAAAATGAAGATCACAATTAGTAAATATACACTTTTTTCTTTAGACTATTAGCTTCATTTTAGAAAAAGAGGAGCTGCATCTGCCTCTTCTTTCACACACCCACACTCACATGCACGCACACGTGCAGCATTAGCACAAATCTTTGGGTTGTAAGCATTAATATAAGAGCACTCCCAACTATGAAGGAGCAACGCAGAACATATGCTCAGGAAATTCACTTTTTCTTCATATGACTCTGTAGTGTTAGATCTATTTTAATAAGCTTTCTGTTGTCCTTCCAAAAAAAAAAAAAAAGGAGTTGGGCTGAAGGAATAGCAAAGCAGTTAAAGCACTTGTGTAGCCATCACAAGGACCTGAGATCGAGTCCCCAGCACCACATAAGGCTGGATGTGGTGGTGTATGCCTGTAATCCCAGTACTTGGGAGGCTTTGGCAGGAGGATTGCCATGAGTCTAAGGCTACATAGTGAGTTCAGGATCAGCTGGGCTACACAGGAAGATCATGTCTCAAAAAGAAGTGGCGGTGGGGTCGGGAGGAGGGGGGCGGTGAGGAGAGTCTAGAAAGAGCCTTTCTCTAGAGTTGAAGCAAAATGATGATTATAAAAGAATATGGCAAACTAAACATGTTTTATAGAAGAAAAGGAAGTAATAAAATTTTTGACTCACCAAATAATACAATGTTTTGTTCTCTGAACCAATTTCCTCTAGAACATTGGTTTTCAAAATTTTTAAGGGTGAGTTGTCCTTAGACAAGGGATGATATCTTCCTTCAGATATGTCAAGTCCTCAAATCTCTGCTTCTTATGGCACTTTTTGAGTGTGAGGAAACTCTGTTCTCAAACCTCAAACTTTTTAAAATTAAAATCAATTGTAAGTACATTTAAAACAAACAACCCTTGCTCTATATATCTTCTCACTGTTACATCAATCACCTATCGTTAGCATCACCAGCTTTGTTAGAGTTTATCTGAGTATTAAACACCACAACTAACTCAACCCAATCCTACCGGGGCCAAATTCCTTGGCTGCCTTCTTCAGTTTTCTGCCCCAGCCAATGCAGACCATTGTCAGTTCCCCAAGTGCAGCTTTAATTCTTGGTACTCATTTCCTTGATAACCCTTGCCCCTGCTTAAAATATCCCTGCTACTTCCCACTCCCATGCACACGTACTCACACCGGCTTTCTGTGTGAGTCCTACCCATTATTCCAGTTCCAGCTCGGACATAGTCTTTATAAATAAGTCTCGCCCTCCCTCGCCTGCTAGAGGGAATCTTGCTATCTTGATTTTTATTTCCTTCGTGTTTCTTAGTACACCTATATAACTTTACGGTGGATTGTATGGCTGTCTTATCTCATCTCCTGGACTATTAGGTCCTTGAAAGTAAAACTCACAGCTCACACCTTGATCATTTTAAATCTGTCTTGGCACCCAGTGCAGGTCCTTACAGGTCACAGGCCCCAAGTAAATGCCAAATTGAATTGATTTGGAGCTCACTTTGGTGGCAACCTGAAACAGTGTATCCTTTCCAGCTTTGGATTTTTATAATGCAATTTTGCTCCTGCACAAATATGTCTCAGTCAATCTAAAAGAAATAGTCCATAGGTCTTATTCCTAGCTCTCAAATTGTGCCCTGCTGTAGCAGATACTAGTACATAAGAAATTAATGAAAGAACAGCGATTTTTTTCTAATTTGTTAATTAGATTGTGGTGCTAATAAATTTAAAATACTTTAAATTTTTACATTAGTTTCTCAGACATTAAATTTTAGTGTAATTTTGTGCCCTCTTCAGGACACAGAAAATGTCGAATTTTTAGCTTTATATAGAGGTGTCATTTTTTACTTATTATATCAAATGAGTCATATATGCAGCAAAGAATATAAAATATTGATTAGTGAGCTTAATGCCAAATAAGAACTGCCACTTAATATACTTAGGGTGTTTACTTGAATAAAATAAATTTACTGGTATTAAAATTCTGCCTTGTGTAGCATTTTTAAGGCTAAAATTGCCAAACAATATTTGTAGCAGGAAAGTGAAACTTAGAAACTAAGAGGAATTAATAAGAAACTGCCCAAAAATTATGTTTAGAAGGAATAAAGCCTTAAGTTTTAGAAATTAATTGTTTTTATGACATTTGTTAGTCAATATGTGAGCTTCTTTCATTCAGTAAATTACCACTGCTGTGAAGATTCATGGTTTTCTGAATAATTTTAGTCAAAATTATGTGAAATGTATACATAAATACAGGAACACATGCATTTATACACATATTCAATAAAATACGGGCACAATTTTAATTATCCAGCATATACATTTTGGGCTAATAGGCCTAGGTCACAAGTCTGTACTGATATTATCTAGTCAGTTCTCCATTATTTTACCAAATCTCTGAAATAAAAGTGTGAAAAGATTTTTATACTTATGGCTCTTTAGCAATGGCAGTGATATCTAATTGCTTTTTTGCTTTATATTAAGAAAAATCGTTATTAGTTGGTCCCATGTTGTTTTTCTATAAGGATATAAGATAATTTCAAAAGTGAATAATAAACATGGCAGATTAAATGGACTTCAGTAATCAATTGTTTTTGCATATTTGTTCCTCAATATTTTGACTTTCCAAGCATATTCACATACTGTTTTTTTTTAAATTTTAGGAATATTCTATGAAATGTCAAAAGAAAATTTCGTTTGATCTATTTACCTAATGATAATAGTCTAAAGGCCCAAGGATGATTAGTTCATTTAAGATCTACCCTGTTTAGCTTGTATCAGTCATGTGGAGAACATTCAATTTTGCCCTAGGAAAATAAGTATTTGTAGTAGCCAGACCAAATATTGGTGGTATATAGTAATACATGAACCTTAAAGAAGCACATTAAATTTATCAATGGAATAATATGCAGATAAAAAGGACAGATACAAAATATTTGAACAAAAATGCTGCTAGAGTCAATAATGCTCAGTGAAATGGACCAAGCACAAAAGACTGACTATAGATCAGTGTCCCTGTTATTAAATGTGCAAAAATAATAATATAAAAAGGCCCCAACATCAATGGCAAGGTAGAAAGAGAGGCAATGATCAGAGAGGAAAGGATGAACCTCTGAAAAAGAGGTGGACATAGACACTCACTAATTCCCCAAACTCCATGGTTCTGATGTGCTAAGAATTTGGAAAACATGTATTTCTAAAAAAAGTATTAAATTTTATGTCATGTGAGGTTTTTACCACAATGATATTACTTAAAAATAATAAGTGTATCTATAATAAGGTATACTTCAAGAAACTGTAGCAATCACTACAATAGAAGTACAAGTTCAGCATCATGAGATAGGATCAATCATATTCAGTTAAAAGAAAGATGCCGGAATGAACTTCCAAAGGAAATGTGTTGGGATCAGAGCGGTTTGGAAGAGAAGGGTCCATGCAGGTCAGCAGAGCCAATGGAGCAAAGGTACAGAGTTATATTTAAGGAATAACAAACCCTTTGGCATAGTTGGAAGCTAGAATGCCAGAATGGAGAAAGACACAGCCGGTAAAATTGAGATACAGTGGAGCTTGTGTGTGGCAGCCTTGGAATGCCCCCAGAGTTGCAGGCTCATGCATAGGATTGGGGTGAGCAGGTACCCAGCGGCTGGAAAGGAAGCTGGTTTTGGATGGGGTCAATTATGTTCTGCAGAAAGCTGCATGTAGCCATTTAATGGAAAACATTAAAATAGGTAATCTTTAAACCCTTTATAGACTTTAATGGAATAATTTCATTTCTAGAAGTTTATCCTAAGGAAACAAGTGAATGAATTGAAAGTGTGTTTCATGTGTTGCTAGTCATTAAAATGTCAAGCAGTAAGTGAGAGGAATGGTTCCATAAGCTGGTGCGTTCACTTAATGGAATTTTAGGAAAACATAATAAATTTAAATGCTTGTGAAGATTTTTAATATTATCAGAAAATTATCAGGCGATAATAAAAGAAGCAAAACAGGAAAAACTATGAGTATGGTGTGATCGCAATGTTTTAACATAATTATATGGAGAGAAAAATTCTAAGGAAAAGCACCAAAATGGGAAAGCAGAGGTGAGACTATTTTTAATTTATTTTTGCATTGCAGTGTTCAGTGCACTCTCTAGGCATGTTTTAACTATGCAATGAAATAAAAAATCAATACACGTCAATAGCCCAATCAAAAATAGAGGAGCCCTTGAACCACGCAGAGACAATGTGAACGCAGGAAGACCAGGTCTGGGATAGAATATTGTTTTCACTGAAAGGAAGCTATAAATGGCTCTGACTCTAGAGCTGGCCTGACCTTGATGCTCTAGGTGCCTATAGCAAGGGAAGGGGGAGGTGCAGGGCAGCCCAGCAGGAAGCTTACAAAGTTTCATGTGAATGAGTTTATTTTGAAGGATTCTTAGAGGGTAGAGATTAGAAGTATTCAGCACTTCCTGTTTTAAGACTGAGTAATATTCCATTGTGTAAGCATCATATTTTCTATGTCTACTCATCAAAGAACATTTGGACAAATATTTGGCCATTGTGAATTATGTCACAATGTGCCCGGGAATGCAGATATTTATTTGAGATCCTTTTTCAGTTCCTTTGGATATGTAGTCAAAAGTGGATTGTATAGAGTAAGGATATTAAAATTTTTGGTTATGTCAGAAGAATAATTCTTGGAAATCTACTGTGTGGCATGATGAAACAAAAGTTAAAGTAGTTAACGACATCATATTTGTTGACTTTTAATTTACTAATGGAATGGGTCTTTTTTCCCCTCTGTCTCTTTCTGGCTCTCCAGTACCCTCCCCGTTCCCTCTAACTCTGAGTATCACACCCATTTGGCTCTATAGAATGTCTGTATTCTTGGTTGCTCATATTAGAAAGGCCATACTATGTTTAGCCTTCTGAGTTTGACTCACTTCACTAAGCACTGTCCCAGATTGCATCCATTTACTTAAAATCCTCCCAAATTTATGTCTGTATGAAAGAGTAGTACTCCATTGTGTATATATACTATGTCTTTTGTATCGATTGGTCTATTCGTGTGTATTTCAATGTCTTCCACAATTTATGCATTGTTAGTTATGCTACTATAAATATGGGAATACATGTATCTGTATTATAAATTGTTTTTAACCCTTTTGGAAAGAGAACCAGAAGAGGTAATGCTGAATTGAATGGAATATTTATTTTCAGCCTTTTGAGGAATTGCCATACTGCTTTTCATAATGACTATATCAGTTTACAGTTCCACCCATGTTGTAAAAGGGTTCCTCCCCCCCACCCCACCTCACAGCATCAATGCTGTTTTACTTCTTGATATGTGCCATTCTCTCTGGGGTAAGATGATAGCTTACAGATGTTTTATTTGCATTTATCTAATGGCTAAAGGAGTTGAACATATTTTCATGTGTTTGCTGGCCATTTGAACATTCTTATCTGAGAACTGCTTATTCATTTCAGTTGCCCATTTTTTACTTTGGTCTTTGATACTGAGGGATCTTTTTTTTTTTCCTTCAGTTTCTTGTATATTCTGGTTATAAGCCTCCTGTCCACGGTGTAGGTGGTAAAAAAAAAAAAATTACCCATACTGTCAATTCTCTTTTCACTCTGCTGATAGTTTTCTTTGCTGCGCAAAAACTTTCTAATTTGATATAATCCAATTTGTTGACTCTGGAGCTATTTCATTTTCATCAGGTGTCCTATTAAGAAAGTCCATGCCCATGCCTACATCTTGTAGACTTTTGCCTATTTTTACCTTCAGATGGTTCAGTGTTTCTATCTTAATATCTTTATCTTTAATCCACTTTGATTTAATTTTGATACGTGGTGTTAGGTGTATGTCTAGACACACTCTTCTGCATGCAGTAACCAATTATCTCAGCACTATTTGTTGAAGACGTTATCCTTTTTCTGGTGTCCAACATCCATTCATGGTTTTTTTAAAAAGCCCTGAGGGAAATAACCTTACCTAAAAATATAGAGATCATATATGCCAAACCTACTGCAAATATCATAGTAAGTGGGAAGAAATTTAAAGCATTTCCCTTAAATCAAGAACACAACAGGCTGTCCACTCTCACCACTCCTATTCAACATAGTTCTAGAAACCCTAGACAGAACAGTTAAGCAAAAGAGTGAAATAAAAGGAATATGTACTGGAGAGTCAGACTATACTTATTTGCAGATGACATGACTGTACATAGTAGACACCTAAAACTTCACGAAACTCTTAGAATTAATTAACAAAATCAGCCAGATTGCACAGTACTAAATTATTTTTAAAAATCAATAACATTCCTCTACAGTAATAATGAACTCAGTAAGAAATAAATAAGAATAATCCCTTTCTCAATAGCTCCTCAAAAAATTAAATACCTAGGAGTAGACCTAACTAAGGAAGTGAAGGACGTCTACAAAGAAAACTACATTATGCTGGAAAAAGAAATTGAAGAGGGCATTAGAAAATGGAAAAATGTCCCCTTTCTTGGTTAGGCTGAATCAATATTGACTATACTTCCAAAACTGATATACAGATTAAATGCAATTCCTATGAAAATACCAACAACTTTTTTCAAAGAACTTGAAAAAACAATCCTTGTATTCACATGGAACCAAAGGAGACCCAGAATAGCCAAAGAAATCTTAACTGGTAAGACAAAAGCAAGTGGTATTGCTATTCCAGACACCAAGGTAAATTATGAAGCAACAGAGACAAAAAAAAAAAAAACTATATGGTACTGATACTAAAACAGACAGGTTGACCCATGGAACAGAACTGAAGATGCAGGGACAACCTCAAGTACTCTCAGTTACCTGATTTTTGATAAGGGGGCAAAAAGGAGGATAGATCTTAAATTAAATCTTACCACACATATGCATGCACACACAAAAGATTGTAACCTGAGGTGTTTGATATGTTACAGTGATTGTGATGATCGCTATACTACATATGTATCAAAACATCAAGATTTAATGCCTGAATGTATAGTTTTTATTTCAGTAGTATCTCAATAATGCTGTTAAAATAATAGTTTGAGTACACACAAAGACAGAATACACCCATCCTTTTCCGATCCCAAAATGGAGCTAATAGAAGTAATTTGGTAATACATTCATAGCCTTCAAACTAAATGTAGAAAATTTGTTTTTCACTTTGATAAAAAAAATCATTACACATAAAAACACTCATTGCAAGCTGCTGCCTATAACAAAGTAAAAAAGGCAGAAAAAAACCATATCCCCAAACAAGCAAAGGAAATGCTTAAAATCATTTAGTGCAACATTGTATGACAATTAAACACTGTATATAACAGTAATGAAAGAAAGTTTTCATGTCAATTTTTTAAAATTATGTGTTAAAGTTACACATTTAGTAGGGCTTTGGTCTTGTAAAATGTTACATGAATGAGACCAGACTAATCACATATTACAGTAATAACAATGATTGTCTCAACTGTGGGTGATTGTATTATAGATATTCCCACCCTTTCTTTAAAAACAAAACAAAAATTTATCTGCTGAGAGTACACATTACTCTTATATCAGAGAGTGACAGAAAGAAAGAAAGAAAGAAAGAAAGAAAGAAAGAAAGAAAGAAAGAGGAAGAAAAGAAAGATAAAGAATAGGTAATAGAAAATAACCGTCAAAATATGGACTTGAAAATTGTCTACATCTGAGTAATAGCAGAAGTTGTGGATAGTCTTTAAATTCCGGAAAGAAATTATGATGCCTTTAATAACTGCCTCGTACATAAATGTTATACAGTAAACTGAAACATTTTAATAATTCCATCATGTTTATCAGAAGTGTCTTAGAGTCATAGGCCTTTATCATTTTGGGATGTTCATTAGAAATGAGCATAATTGTTTAATTTGATAAAGATAAAACTTGACTTTAGTGTGCAGTAATCCATTTTCTTACTTTTCTTCAGAAAATATGTCATGTTCATTTTTAATTTCAACAAAATACAGAGCAAGTATACACAAGGCAAAAATGCTAAAGATTTGTTTGCCCTAAGATATGTTTTGCTCACTATAATTGGCTTGTCAGAATGTGTCTGACATATGCAAATGAAAGAGTGAGAAAGCAGAAATATGGCTTATTTGACTATATTAGTCTTTTTTTTTACAGCCAAACATCAACATTGACTTAGCTTCTACTTAGATATTTGGAATGAAAAACAAAGTAATGCCACCCTGCCCCTAAGTAACAGATGCTGCCTAACCGAGGGGAGGCAGGGAATCATGTTCCTGTGGGCAGCAAGATAGCGTGCCATCTGAGGCTTGCAGTAACTGGTGTCCTCCGGATTCATAACAGACCTCACAAAGGAGGTTACAATTTGACATCTGTCTTTAAAGCAAGGCGGTCACAGAGAAGAGAGAGCGTCACTCAAACTCCTTAGATACTGCCAGATTGTTCTTCAAAGTAGTGATAACTAGCCAGGAATAGGCATGATCCATTGCTCATAGTGCTGGCCAACACTGACTTTGTCTGACTTTAGTATGAATCTGTAATGTCAAGCATCTTTTCCTGTATTAGCGATATAATTATATGTCTTCTCTTCTCCAGATAATTAATGTTCTTTGTTTTATTGATTTAGAGAAGTTTTTTATGTACTCTAGATGCCAATTCCTTACCAGAAGATAGACTTCTCTGCCTCCTTGGAGCCAGACTTCCTGAACTTGATGACACCATCTTTAAGCAGATTACTTAACCTCTCCAGCTTTAATTTCCTCAGAAATAGAGCTGGAATAATAATAATAGCAGTGCTAAAAAGAGGTGTTGTGAAGATTAAATGAGTTAATGTAGAGTGCTTGGAACTGTGTTTGGCGCATAACAAATGTGACCTGTGAGTGACAACAGAAACTTTCAGGTTTCTGTTTTTATTCTCTGATACCTCACTATGGTTTCTGACCTTTGGGAGTCCTGGCTTCAAGCAAAGTCTTCATTCCAGCTCCTACTTGGCATGGATCCCTGGTCTTGCCTCTTAGTCCTCAGGCCACAGGTGACTCAGAATGTCAGTTGCTGGAGTCAGGACACACATGGACAGCTCATCTCTGGCCTCCACCATCCCCCAGCCTGCCTTGCCTTGCTTTCTTCAAAGATGACTCGAAACAAATATCTGTTACATTGCTTTGCAACATTTCTTAATCTCCAAAAAAATTTCAAAGAAAGTTGTTTGAAAGATATCCAGTAAGTCACATGGATGGATGTGGAAGTTTTTATCCATTTTTCTTTTGTAATATTTCTTTTTCATGTTTATAAGAGCTCAGTCTTTGTTAAGCATTTGAAATATTTTTCTTATACTGCAGATATGCTTTTTTAAACAGTAATATCTCTGTCAAATTTAGCAACCTTTACCTGATTACTGCTATTAAAAATATGCCTCAGAAAGTTTCTTGTACCCAAGCATTACATGAAAATAATTTCATGATTTACATTTTCTCACATTTTTGATTTCCTATACTTATTAATTTTAGCATGTGAAGTCAATTTTCTTCCAGAAAGCTTAGCTCGTCGTGATGACACTTCTTGCTGAGCAATCAGTCTTTCTGGCTTAGAGGCAGCCCTACACGGGGAACTCAGCATCAGCTCCGTGGTGAGCTGCACTTCCAGTCCTTCTGTGGGCATCCTAGCAGTAAGGACACCACTTGCTCCTCCCACACCGAAACAGGAAAGAATGTTCACTATTCTCTACTGGACAGAGGTTCATATTGGCAGGAAGAACTGGGGGGAGCAGCATTTTTATTTGGTTGTGATTTCAACCCCAAACCACGTTGGCTTAAATACTAATAAAATAACTGAGACATTCGGAAAGATTGTCTTAGAGATGTCTAGGCAAAAATACAAGTAAATGGATCTTGTAAAATTCTGGGAGGCTCAATTTTGCTGGTGAGAAGCAGTCAAGGCTCCAATTATCTCTCACTAAAACTGATAAATCTCAAATATAAATGCCAGCCCTAGCCTCATTGAATGTGTGAGGTTGGACCAGGGGTCCAACGTGACCAGACAATAGGATGTGGTCCAGTGTGCAAAGCTTCATCTGTTTTTACAGGCACTCCCCATCACTTCCATTACCTCCTTAACTCTGCCACCCACCAGATCAGTGGCCAGTATTAAATTCTCCCAGGCACATAAACCTTACCGTAAATTGCATGCAATGGAAG
Organism: Ctenodactylus gundi; assembly: GCA_004027205.1. NCBI lineage: Eukaryota > Metazoa > Chordata > Mammalia > Rodentia > Ctenodactylidae > Ctenodactylus > Ctenodactylus gundi. The sequence continues at coordinate 611,476 of PVKB01000602.1, read as the reverse complement.
AAAGTAGTATGTGTGCTACTTATAAGATTCTAGAGCCTAATGATCTGAGGTGAGCTGAGGTAGTGATAGATTAGCATTAGCAGGGACAGTTTGCCTTACTGTCTCCTGTCACCCCCAGATTAGACCAGCTAGTTGCAGGAAACAAGTTCAGGGCTCCCAATGATCCTTCATTGTGAGAAGTTACATAATTATTTCATTACACATTACAATGTAGTAATAATGGAAATAAAGAGCACAATAAATGAAATGCCCTTGAATCATCTCAAAACAATTCCCTCACTCCATATCCAGCCTCACAGAAAAATTGTCTTCCACAAAACATTCCCTTGTGCCAAAAAGTTTGGGGACCTCTGCATTGGACAACTTATTTAACTCCTTCACTGAGTCAGTAGATAATACTTCTGAGCAGCGGTTGTATGCAAGTTACCCATTGGCCTGTGAGATGTAACTAGCTTCACCATGAACCAGAATAGGTAGGTGTGTGCCAAGGCCCTAAGTTGAGGTAAGAGCTCCATGTGAGGTTGCCTCACACACCTCACTCTTTAGACCCTCAACCAACTTAAATTGGACTAAACATAATAAAATTTCAGAATAAAATTGGCTTGGCCTCCTATATATTTCTTCAACATTTAGTGACAAGAATTTTTTTCTTAAAGAGGATTAGAATCTTAATTATAAAGATTGTGTTTACTATGTGAAATCTGATCTTCCCCTGTGAAGTTTAATCCACTAGACATGAGTAATTTTCTTGTGAGTTTTACTTTAACCTCTGCCTTTCAAAATTTCTGAGTGGAATATTATTAATCCTGGTGATTTATGACATGCCCCTGGTATTTTGCAGTCTTAGTATGAAATCTTTCATTTAGAAAACTGCAAATGGAAGCGTGAACCTAAAGTATTACTTAGAAACATTAATTATGAAACATAATTATAAACACAAATGCTTGCACTGATAATAATTTTAAAACTCATAATTGTACCAGAAACCTCCATCTGGTTGCCTAACATCCTATGGTTGCCTTTCCTTAAATGGACTACATAAGAATAAGTCATATGCTAAGTTCTGTCTAGAAGAGTCTGATAATTAAGATTCGAGGTTAGAAATGTGAGATTTCAGTGAGATAAATAATTTTAGGGTAGCTCACCTGGCTAGATTCACTTTTCTCATTCTGTTGCAGTCTGGTTGATAGTCTCTAATTGGAACCAAGCTCCACCTGTGGTGCCCAGTCACCAGGGCAGAGTGTTCTCTTGTTGTGGATCTTGCTGTGGGTACTTGGGGTTGGGAATCTCTGCAGCCGACCCAAGGGGTACTCCCACATCTTTTGAGTCTGAGAGGAGCCTAGAGGAGCAGAACTCCTCACTCCGAATGAGAGAATGCAGGGCAACCTTACATTGTAATATCTGGAGCCCTCATAGATAAGTCGATTTGCACTTACTCTGTGGCTCTGGCATCCTTTCAGTGTGTGACCTTGAGTGAGTGTGCGTCTGTTGTTCTTCACCTGTAAAACAAGAATTATGCAGGCATCACAAGGACTAGGACTCTCAAATATAAGAGGGCCTCTGCCAAGGAGGAACTACTAAATGGTGATTTGTGATGTTGCTCATACATACCACTGCAGTTATTTATTTGAGGATTTGTGTTGGATAGTGCCATGCTCCAGACTCTGTTAGATACTGAGGATACAGCAATGCCATCTCTACTTTTGGAAAGTTTTTGATTAAAGAAGAATCAAGCAAACATGATGTCACTCCCCTTTAGTGGGGGAGACCTGAGGCAGTGTAGAATAGTGGAGACTACTGGAACATAGCAAAGGCTCTTGGCTCAGCCTCAGAGAGATACTAGTAAGTTTCCAGAGATGTCAATGATCCTTGTTCCTGAATTGTCCTTGTAGAGGGGACCAGCCTTTCCAAAGAGAATGCAGCAGCCACAAACTCCAAGAAGGCCTTAGTGTAGTCCAAGAAGTAAGCCCTGTACACCAACTGTCTGTAACTTATTTGGCACCAGGATTGAAATGTGGAAGACAACTTTTTTTTCAAATGGAAGAGAGATGGGATTATGGTAGTTGGGGGCTAATTCAGGTAGTTTGCATTTACTGTGCACTCAGTTTCCTTTTTATTTCACTTGCCACACACTGATAGTGTTATTTATATGAGTCTGAAAGCAATTGATTTATTATGGTCTCTGTACAGTCAAATCTCTCTGCCAATATTAATCTGCATTTCCAGCCACTCACCAGGGCTGGCTTCCCTGCCCCTGCTCTACCTAAGATCTTCAGGCATAAGGTTCTTGTTAGGAATATATGACCTAAATCCCTCACATGCACAGTTCATGGTAGGGTTCACAGACCTGTGAGAATCTAATGCTGCAGCTGATCTGACAGGCAGTGAAGCTCAAGTAGTAATGGGAGCAATGAGGATCCGCTGGAAGTACAACTAAAGCTTCCCTCACTGTCCTCATTTCCTGCTGTGTAGCTGATTTCCTAACAGGCCATGCACTCTTAGCAGTCCATGGGATGGAGGTTGAGTACGCCAGCTCAACTCAGAGCGTACTGGAAAAATGGAAGGCTCACTGTCCGATAACAGATTTTGTGCATTGTCCAAACTTAAATGAAGTTGCAAAAGGAAGAATTAGGTTAACAGTATTGTAATTATTCCAGGAGCAGTAGAGTAGGGATATTCATGATGGGAAATTGGAGGTAAATAGTTCAATAAAGCTGCTTTCTCCACCATGTGCATACTCTTAATATTTATATATTTCCCAGACCTGGCCGCAGAGAATATAACATGACAATCAGAATGAACAAAAAATTTTTGAAATGGGAGTGAAAGCTGATAAACAACAAGCAAATGCAACACAATTTAAAAGCCATGAGGTCAAATCAAAGGGAACTAAAAGACAAAAGAACACAAGACTTTGTGTATAACCTCAAGTAGAACTCAGTCTCTACCTTGTACACTGGACTATGCAATTTTTCTAAAGACGTGATACTCTTTCCCATGTATACGGCATAATTACTAATTTAATAAATTGTTTTCACTGCATTTGATTCTTGAATTTGATTTAATTATATGATCTCACTGATAGACTTTTAGGTATAAGCAGGATGACATTCACTTACCCAAGAAAATATAGAAAAGTAACACTGATAAAATTTGTAGTAATTTTTTACTCAAGGTAATTAAATTCCAGCTTAATGTGCCAAAGCACAACAGTGTAATATACATTTCGGCATTTGTTTAGCCCAAGAAAATTCACTCATCCAAGAAGTTCACTGATAGTGTACTCATTTAATATAATCACCCATTATGCATAAAATAATGTGTTTAAAGAGAGTTGGGCAACCTGCCTTAATCACTGCAGTAAGTTGTAAATGAAATGAAATAACCCTGGTTATAAAATTAAAAATATTGAATGAATCTTGTACTGGATCTGCTCTAGCTGAATAAAGGCAAATTTTTCAGAATAACATCAACGTATTGTAAGTATTTGCTTGCAAGTTACGATGTTAAGAACTTTTAATTAAATAGTTGCTCTATATTACATATTCTGGGCCTGTCTAGTTGATGGCAGAGAGGTGCTTATGGATGCATGTTGTACATACGCACAGTAGTTTCAAGATCCGTCTGACTTGCTGACCATTACAGAATTTGTTTGTTACTAGACTGGGTTTTCCTACAAAGTTTTCTTGGTTGACTGTCGGTGAGACTTGTGTGTTTGTCTTTAAAGGCTGTATGGTTATGGAAGATCATATGAAGATTTAAGCACCATAGTCTGAGTAAATCAGCTGCTGTTTCCCTACAATCATTTTGTTGTATGCTAGCTTTTATTTCAGATAATATTGTGGCTAGCAAATATGTGTGGAGAAAGCATCTCATAAAAGTCCACATGTGAACATATTCTTGAGGGAACCAACACCACCACTGGGCGTGTGTGTCTGTGTGTGTGTGTGTGTGTGTGTGTGTGTGTGTGTGTGTGTGTGTACTCAGTGTGCATGTGTGTGTGTGTGTGTGTCTGCATGTGTGAAGGTAAAGTGCAGAGAAACATGAGCTGCAAATGAATATATGCACATGGAAGGAAGCTGTGATGGCGAATTTTGATTGTCAACTTGATTTGACCTTCAAAGAGCTTGTGAATGCCATGAGTACAAGCACAGAATGAAAGAGAGGAAGGTTTGGGGCTGGAGGAATAGCTCAGCAGTTAAACCATTTGCTTAGCAACTGCTAAGTACCCGAGTTTGGTTACCCTGCACCTCATAAAAGCTGGATGTGGTGGCGCATGCCTGTAATCCCAGCACTTGTGAGGCTGAAGCAGACAAATTGTCCTGAGTCCAAAGCAAGCTTGGGCTACACCAGTGAGTTCAGGACCTGGGCTACAGAGCGAGACCCTGTCTCAAACAAATGAAAAAGACAGGGGTGGGGTGGGGAAGGCAACAGAAAATTATTTGAGTCAAACAATGATTTTTAAACTATCTATTTAAGATATCAAAAATAAAAGGACATGCATTATTAAGAGAGCAGCAGTCATATCTTATTATCTTTGTGTTGTCCACAATACCTTGATCATAATATACATTCAAAACCTAGCTGTCAAGTGGAAGAATAAATCAGTGATATCAGTCTGTGAGGGAGGTATCTTCACATTTTGTAAAATGGTTTGGTTGAGTAGTTGGGATATTTTACTGACAAATGGAAAGAGAAAAATAATGCTGCCGTCAAGGCACTATAAGTGGTTTTCTCTTTTATTCTTTTGTCCTTTCCATCCTTTCTTTTTTTCTTATTCTCATGAAAATGTTTTCTTATAAATAGATCTATGCATCAGTCTACCTGACAATGATCATTAGACCACAGACAAACTTGAATCCTTCACAGCTGGTTTCATAACATGGAGGCTTGAAGGTGGTCTCAGCCCTCTGATATGTTTGATAAGCCCAAACAATTATTTCCTAAGGCATTTTTTAAAAAGTAAGACTAGTCACGACCACATTTCTGGCTTTTCTCGGGAAATCACAAGGTTTGGCAATACAGGCCCCATGCGCCTTCATGTCAGTCCCGGGCTGGGGTCAGAGGACACCTGCTCCTTCTAACTGGCAGGTGCCCCCAACCTTCTCCTTTCTGTCAGTTTCTCCTCACCCAAGTTCAATTGTCTAAATCCAGTTAGTGGCATCTATCTTGTTTACGTTTTCTCAAATTAGAGAAACATGTCTATGGTTCCAGATTGCCTAGCTGAACCTACATTGCCAGAAAAAAAAAAAGGAAGACAGCACATTTTTCTGTGGAAGTAAGTAAACATCTCTTGTTGATTGATATGCAAATAAAGCACATCAATGAGGAAAGAATACAATATAGCATGCTTTGATAATTCATTTTACTTGCAGAATTCCTGTAAGCGTTTGAACCTTAAATCCTTTTTTTCACAATATTAATAATAAAGGAAGTGGGGTGTTGACTTCGTGATACAAGAACAGACTCTGAAATAATAAGAGCTGGAAATTTTTGGATAAATTTTGGATAAATATAGATAGCAGGAGGGAGAGTAGAAAGAAATGCCTCAAGTTCAAACCACATATTTTTCTGAACTGACTGCTTGCTGGATGTTCTCAGTTACTTTTTATTTCTCTTTCTCTCCCTTACTCTTTTCATTTCAGTTTTAATTATTCTCACTGTAACTGTGAGAATCTCCAGAAGTTCTTTTGTTTATTGGCTTGAAAAAAAGTGACAAAAACTATAGTAATAATGATAACAATATCCCTTACTGTCCTTTCCTTCTCTATCTGCCACTGGGTTAGGTGCATTAAATACATTGGCCTTCACCCTCATAAGTATTACTTAAGATTGCACTGTACCCTCATTCTTAGAGATGAAACCTCTGAAGCTTAGAATGATTAAGTAATTTTCCTCAGTTAATAAGAGCAGAACCAATATTTAAATTAGGTCCACATGGCTGCACTGTGCATGCTCTTTTCTCTTGGACTTACTTAATAGTTGGCTAATCATTCCACTGGGTCATTAACTCATGCTTAAAAAAATAATAAGCATATCAGTCCGTTTCAGAGTTCACTGCTCCTGAATTATAACTTACAAAAAAGTTCCATTACTATAATTTAAGCCACAGTTACTCTTTACTTTCCAAAATTAACATATGAAAAGATGTTAAAATTGCAGAGCTTCTATTGCATAGTTTTCATATAAGATATATATGAACATATATAACATTGCACATGAAGCCTGTTCGTTATAGTATAAATAAAATTCATATATATGTGTATACACATATATATTCAAGTGTATACGGAACTTAAGTTTTTCCTAATAAAGATATCTATTAGTATATTTGTTCTTTCATTCACTGAGAGTAATAGGATTTAGAAGAACTCATCAGTAGCTCGGAATATGTCGACCCTGGATACAAAACTTTTATTTTCAATGTCCACTCTGTAGTGGTGTCACCACTCTCATTCTCCCAGAAATTATAGCTTATGACTTTGATCCATTTTTGTGATAATGTTTAGCAGAGGTTTATGTATGGTGTCAGTCATCTCCAAGAGCAAGTTTTAAGTTTCATTCATTTTACCTATTATTTTTCTTATTTTATACTTCTTTAATTTCCATCCACATTTATTATTTTCTTGGTTCTCATTACTTTAGTTTGCATTTTCTATTCTCTTTGTGAGGCTGTATGGTCGACGCTGAGGTCAATGACTTCAAATCTTCTTATTCTCTGATAGGGATTATTAATGCTACTCATTTTCTTTCAATCACTACTATTATAGAGTTGCAACTCCCACATTTTGATACACTTTTTACTCAGCTAAAATACTTTAAAATATTTCCATTGATGTATTCTTTGGTATAAAAGTTTTCTTTAGTTGCCAGATATTTGGAAATTTTTCTCAGATACCTTCTTGTGATCGACTTTTAATTTAATGTCATGTGCTTAGATAACCTACCTTATATAAGTTGAATCCTTTCAAGTCTATTGAGATTTGTTTTATGACAAGGGTCACCTTTAGCAAAAGCCCTGTTTGTCCTTTAATGGTTGTGCTATTGCTTTTGTTTCCACGGTGGCCTATAAATATTGATTGAAAGTATTATGTACAACAACCAATCAACAACTCGTTCGCATGTACTGTCTTCACTGATTGTTTTGTTTACTTGTTCTGTCAGTTATTGAAAGAATGGCATTGGAATCTCTTGACAACAGTTATAGAGTATCTTCAATCTTCCTGAAGTTCTACCACAGATTTTGAAGAACTGTCATTGGATGCATATATGGTTAGGACTGTTTTATCTTCTTCATAAACTGACTCCATCAATATAAAAATAATCTTTTTATCCTTGCTAAATTTTAGTTCTCTGAAGTCTACTTTGTTGGTAATAATATAGTCAGCTTAGCTTTCTTTTGATTATTTTTAGTATTATCTTTGTTCCTTCCTTTACTTTTAACCTTGTTATACTTTTATATTTAAAGTATATGTCAGGGAAATATTTTATAATTCTGTCTTATCTTTTATATGATCAGGCAATATCTGTCTTTTGAAAGCTTTGAAAGTTTTGTGATATGCTTGTTTTCTAAAGGCATCACGTTGCATTGCTTTTCTTTGTCCCATCTAACCTTGCTATTTTCCCCCTCTTTTATTAAGATCTTCCTTTATGTTAACAACATTTTCACTTTATGACTTCTTTTTATCTTATTTAATAGCTCTGAAATCTTACTAGGTTATTTTAGTGGTTGTCCTCAGGTTTGTAGTATACGTTTTAACTTATCACATTAGAACTTCACAGAGATTAATACACAAGAATTACATTTAGTCTGTTTCTTTCTTCTAACCTAAGCACTACAGCATTTATCATTGTATTGTAAACCTCACCATATATTTCTTTTTGCTTTCAAAAGTCATTTGTCTTTTAGAGACCTAAATAACAGGGAAAATTTGCCCCGGTGCCCCTTGCTGCCTTTCTTGATGCTCTTCCTTCTTCGGTGCAGCCCAAGTCTCCATCTGGCACGATCTCTCTTCTTCCTGGATGCCTTCTATCCATATTTCTCAAAGTGTCGCTTTCCTGATTTATAAATTCTTTTGTCCATCTAAACTAGTTTTCATTTTATCACTCACTTCTGAAAGATGTTGTAGGATAAAGCCAAATTGTTTTGCATGAAGTAAGCTGTGTACTCCTGGCTGCCTTCAAGACTGTGTGTGTAGTACTAGCCTTGGGAAATCTGCTATGACATGCCTGTGGTTTCTTTCAGGTTTCTTGTGCTTGAAGTTTGTTGGGATTCTTGGATCTCTGGATTTATAGTTTCAATCAAATTTAGAGAACTGTCAGCCCTTATTCCTTCTGTTCCGTCTTCTCTTTCATGAGAGTCCATTTGCACATATATTTGAGGTTGTTCCAAAACTTACTTATGTTCTGTCTTACAATTGTTTTTTTATTTGAATATTTTCTATTACTATGTCTTCAAGTGCATTTATCTTTTATTCTTCAGTGCTTATCTTATAGTGATTCATTCATCATTAATTCCTTTGAGTGTTCTTTTTTTTAATCTCAGACATGTTAATTTTCATCTCTGGGGTTCAAATTAGCTTTTAAAAACATCTTTTTTGCCTCTAATTACCCTATCCTGGCTTTCATCTGGCTTCTTGAACACATGTCACAGCTAAAATAGCTGTGTCTATGTTCTTGTCTACCAGATCTGTGGTCTGTGTTACTTCTGAGTCACCTCCAAGTGACTCATGTCTCGCCTCATCATGAGTCTTAACTTTCATTTTCTTTAGATAGTTACTAAGCCAAGACAATGTAATTTGTTGAGTACTAAATATTTTTAGATTCCTGTACATGTGATACAGCTTTGTTCCAGAACAAAGTTTCATGAAAATAGTTTGATTTTTTTCAGGGACTACTTTTACACTTTGTTACTGTGAATCCAGACCACACTTCACTAAGGGGTAATCTTGCCCTCTTCACCCCCAGCTCAAGGCAAACCCTTGGGAATGTCTCCCTAGTAACCCATAATTCATGAGGTTTTCCATTTGGCCTAGTGACAACAAGGGGTGTTCCCTGCCATGAGTGCTCCTTGGACTGTATTCAGTGGTGTTCTCAGGTGGTTTCCTGCCGTTTTGGGTGGGCTTCTCACACATATGACCTGCTTGTTCTCATCTGAAGACCAAGGAGGACCTGGTTCAGAGCTCCAAATTTTTCTTCCTGTGCAGCAATCTTACCAGCACTCTGCCCTTGGGACTAGCTGCCTTGAGCCCTCTGCACTCTCTGCTCTGTTCCCTCACTTTGGGGAGACCACTGGGCACCACATGGATGTCTTTTGCTCTACCAACAGCAGACTGTCTCTAGATAACCAGCTGAAACAATTACAGGCTTACATACTTTACCTCATGTGTTTTCACCATTAAGGGATCCCTGATGCCAAGTGCCTTAAGAAATGTATCTTTATAGACTTTGTCTTTTTTGTTTGTTTGATTGATTTTTGTTTTTTGTTTTTTCAGGAATCAGGGTTAGGCAGATCTCTCTTTTTTTTTTCCTACTTTGGTCAGAAACAAGTCTCTGAGCTTATTTCAAACTGGACTTTCCTGAGATCACTACCCCAACCCACAGGCTCAAGCAGAGAGCAGCATCTCACTAGGCAGCTGGGCATTTGGTCCCAAGTCTTGGGAGGGTAGTAGCCAGCAGCCCTGCCTGAGCTTGGGCTTCTGCTGATTTGTACTCATGTTAAATCCCCTCTCTCCAGGCTTCCTAACTCTCAGTTCTCTGACTCATACACTTTTGGAATGTTCTTTTTATTGCTATTATTTTGGATTTGCAACTTCAGAAGCACATCAGAAAAAAAAAAACAGTTTGATAAATTTTAACCTGTCCCTTGAGCTTTTGTACTGGTCACTTTTCTGTTTTCATGACCAAATACCTGGCATATATAGACAGCATAGAGGATAAAAGTTTTAATTTGACTCACAGTTGCAGAGGCTTCATCCCCTAGTTGGGCTGGTTCAAGGCAGAAGTATCATGGCAGAAGGGCATGGTGGAAAGCAGCTACTCAGACTAGGACTTATGGAAACCAATCGGGGAAGGCCAGAGAGACAGGAAGGGATGAGATATAAAGCCCAAGGTCATGCTCGCATGACCCACCCAGACACATTCAGAGACTTTTTCACTAATCTCCACTGTCTCTAAAAAGTTGTCAAATTAGGTTGACAATCAGATTTCACCATCGCAGCTTCCTTCCAAATGGATATATTCATTTAGAGCTCATAATTCTCTGCTCTTTACCCATACAAATGCATACTCACACACACATGCACACTCAGGCACACACACACACACACACACACACACACACACACACACACACACACACAGTGGTGGTATTTGTTCCCTCAAGAATATGTTCCCCACATGGATTTCTATGAGATGCTTTCTCCACACGTATTTGCTAACCATAATGTTATCTGAAATAAAAGCAAGCATACAACAAAATGACCATAAGACAATAATAGCTGATTGATTCAGACTCTCGTGGAGTAGGTCAGTGCTCAAATTTTCATATGATCTTTTTATAACTAGCACAGGTGTGCTGGATTCTTTAAACTCCTAAATTGAACTGTTACTCCCAGTCAGATCTCTTTCTTCCTTCCTCCATTTGGAGAGTCACACAGGACAATGAGCGCATAAGAGGCAGCCTGTGTCAAGACCACAGCTACTTAGTGAAGCAATGTCTAGAGTTTCTTGGGAAGACTCGGACCACCAGCTGTGTTCATGCTCTCTAGGACAGTGGCTCAACACTCACAGGGGCCAGGACCTTGCATTCCTTGCCTTTCTTTGTGGAGAATACAGGCTCTAACCTCGGGCCTGAGGGATGATGAGTGGGGAGCCGGAAAAGAGGACTCTAACCTACTCATGGAGGGACTCATCATGTCCCAAGAATTGTCTGTGACTGACACATGGAGCCACTTACTGCTGGATGTGTATGTAAGGAGCACTTTAGCTTTTAACAACTCACTGTAACCTTTGAGCAAAATGCTTTCTTGTGCTTGTTTCTGTTTCATCATCAGTTAGCAAGAAAGGATCGGGTGTGGTGGTCATTCTTGCAATCCCAGCATCCTCAGAAAATGCGGCAGGAGGATCACGAGTTTGAGCCCAGGCTGGGCACCATGGTGTGACACTATGTCAATATGTAAAAGATAAAAATAAAAAAGGCCTGGGGATATAACTCATTGCAAAGGCCCTGAGTTTGATACTTAGTGCCAAAATAGAAAAAAAAAAGTGTAATCAATATACCAAATTCCTGACAATGACAAAATTCAGGTAACTGGCAAAGCCTATGCCAAAGACATAGCTCTATGTTGTTCCAAGGCTTATTCATTTATAAAACGTTCACTCTCTGAGATACTAGGTATGAGGAAAGTCTCTCAGCAGTAATAAATCAGCCATAGGGATAAAACCTAAGAGATCTCCATCTTTCATTCTTCATGAAATTATATATTATTCCATAAAATAAATATGTACAATGTTAAAGGAAAGTGAACTCAGAATCAAAAAATATAAAATTCTCCATTATGTAGTCCATCCTGTTCTCAAATTCAACATTACAGTAACTTGCTTCATTACAGTGAATGATTTAAATGACAAGTAAGGACAGTAGTTCCCCAAATTACTTAGCTCTTCTTCCTGTAGCCTTCACAAAAGTGATTTTGTTTATTTTGCTAGGTGGGTCCTCTCCAGAATTTTTAATCTAAGCATGATGTCTTTGACAATCCAAATTATGGAAATTATTCGCGCAGCTGGCCACTTGCTTCTTGGAGATGATGAACAATGAGGTAATTAGGTATGCAGTGGCACATTCCGTCCATGATTAAGCAACTGTGATGGCAGTATTTACACCTCTGGAAGCCGAGCAGATCATATACATCGGAAGCTGGCAACAGAATTTTAAACTTGCACTTTAAAAGCTTCTGAAAAACTGTACAAGTTTTATTGTCATTATGAAATTTCATTCTTGTGAGATTTGTGTTATTTTTCATTTAGTAAATTGACTATTTATAAAAAAGCAAAGGAAAAATTAGTTTCAGTGATTAGCAAAAATGGAAAGCTAGAAACTCTTGTCAGTGACACAAAACACAGAAGGGGACGTTCAAGTAGAAATGAAATTTCCTTCTCTTCATTCGTGAATCTGTCAGTGTTGGTGTGAACATATCTTGTCTATAAAAGTAGGAATCAGACATGTTCATATTCTAAAGAAATGAGAACTGATACTAAATCCTGCAGCCTTGTTAATTGTTCTCATTGAAAGTCATTTTGGAGACCCAAGTTCCCAATAGCATTTTGTCTAGCAATAAAAAAAAGAAATTTCCTTAGCAGTGTGCTATAAGACAGGGCCCATAAATTAAGTTTGAAAACCAAAAAGCTGCAGAGTAATCCTCTAGATGTGCTCTAATCTATCCTGCTGGTCTAATTGATTACTGAACTGTTCTTTAATTGTTATACTGTCGAGTAAATAATGGAAAATTTTGATTTAACCAGTGTTTTACAAACTAAAATTTCTTGTTCTGTTGTTTATGTAACACATTGCCTCAGAACCAACAGGAACAGCTGAGGACGTCGTGTTAATGATTTCTATAAGGGTGCTAAAATGTAGATGGACCGCATGTGCCCAGTAAGTAGGAAAACAGACTTCTAGACAGTGGCCCCATCGTATACCTAGCTGCTTGAGCCACTGGCCCAGTCTTTACTTCTTCTGGATCAGCTGTGTCCAGCCTCCTACCAAATAGCATCAGTATCTTTATTTCAACAGTCAGATATGGTCTACCTGATGTCTTTTTTTCAATCATTATTAGTTAAGTCTTGTTTTTTGTTTTTTGTTTGTTTGTTTGTTTTTTGATGAAGGCTTCTAGGGGTGGAACCCTGGACCTTCACCATATTAACCACTGAGCTACATCCCTAGTTGTAGTTGGGTCTTGATATATTTTATCTTCAAATTTTGATTCTCTTGGATCTTAATCACTAGCACCCTCTTCTTCATCAGAACTCAGAATAAGTTGTGAATTTATTTGCTCAACCATAAGTACCTACGGTGTGTCAGGTACTGTTCCAGGCAAGAGATCACAAAGAATTACATGAATAATAAGGATTGCTCTCTTAGAGTTGACATTCTACTTGAAGGAATAAGAAAATAAACACTATCTCAGTAAGTAAGTCATTCAGTGTTAGGAGGGGTCATGGATACAGAAGAAGGATCAAAAAAGCCAGAGGTGAAGGAAGCTTATGGTACAACTAGGGAAGCTAGAGGCCAGAATATCCTTTGGCTGTGAACTGTGGAACCTTAGGCCTGGAATGCTTGTAGGCTGTCTGTAGGTGGCCCTCAGCCAGGTGGAACCTCCACAGAAAGGTCTGTCTGAGAACATGTAGCCTGAGGGGCTAAAGTCCTTTCTGCATGCAGCCTGCCTGAGGTAGGCAGGGGAAGAACTAGACCACAAGGAGCTGTTGTGTGACTGACTTTACTTTCCCTTGAAAGAGCAAGGAAAGTGCTGGGACCCATAAGTAAGAAGACAGGCTGGAGGTGTCACACTTCTTGCCACCTGGAGGGGATGTCAAGGGAGGAGATGTGATCAGGAGAGATCATTCACTGTGGTCCTCCTTCACCTGCTGCTAGTCCCCAGGGTCAGCTCAGATAACCAGTGGCATGACTACGCACCTGGGCACATCAGCAGTCTCTTGTCTGCACAGTCCTGTGAGCACCCCACATACCACATACATCTATGTGCTGCTCAGTTCCCATTTACTGCAACCCTAGCAGTCCCACACAGCCTGCTAATCTCCATTAGGCCCAATATCCAGCTGGGAGGCATCAGTATGCTTTGTTAAAATATAGAAATACTTCCAAACCATTTCTTTTGCAAACCCTTCCCCGCCACCACCACCCTTATGCTCTTCCACCCAGCCCTGTTCTCTGACCCTCTTTCAGAGTTTCCTGAACTGCTCCATGTTCCAGCAGCTGAGAGGTGCGTGCCCCACAATGCTGTTATTCACGTGTCCAAGCCTCTGTTTTACTGAGTGTTAAACATAGGCACCATATCTAGACTTCATACCTCTGCCATGGGCCAAATGTCCTAGTGGCCCCTGTTTAAAAGTCCCCGTGCTTCGTGGAGATGTCAGTACCCATAGACAGTGTAGCTATAGCCTAATTAATTCTTTACCACTAGAATCAGTCATTCTACCATATCTGGGGCAGAGTGATAAAGAAGGGCCAAAGTGCCACACTAAGTTCCTGTCACGTGGAGGAACACACATGGAGCAGAACAAAATGGTTCCCCTCCAATGTTTACAAAAAGATACTAGTTTTTTGAAGATGAGGAGCAAATTGTTATTACAATTCCTGGTTTATACATGCTCGAGATTTGTTTGCCAGTTCACATTTAGCAGTCCTTTTTTCAGTCCAAGGATCTAAAAGAATTTTCTTTTTCCTATAATAGTTATTATTTTATTAGGTCATGTTTGTGATACATAGCAATTACATTCATCTTAGGGAATTGGTGTATATACATAATGCTTCTTAATCAAAAAGAATTTTAGTCATTTGGTTTTTCCGTAATCAATGCAGAATTATCAATGTATTTGTCAGTATGACATTTTAAGTTCCTTCAGGTGGATCTGAGCGTCTGTGTGCAAAGACAGAACAGTATGGCCTTTGTCTTTTGCTGTTCAGAAAGGGCTAAGAACAAATTACATATATGGTTTGCGCTTGTGACTCACATGAGATTTCTTTTGGCTGATGCTTTTTGATGTTTTTGCCTTAGGCAAAAACCTGGGCAGTAATTTTAGTTAAAGTTATTTTTCTTTGGTAACCATACATGAGTCAGCACTATGACAGTGGAAGGTGAAAATTTTACTGTCATTGGAACTGGCATAACATTTTCACCATGCATATAAAGAATATGTGCACTCCATGACAGCAATGAGTAAGGATTACAAGAGTCACTATTACATATATTCTTTTTGACCTTAGAAGTAAATTACACTTTGTTACAATCTTTCCTTTCTGAGTCTACCTTCAGATATATTTACATGCATTATGCTTTGAATTTCCATCTGGGGATGCTTGTGCAGTGGAGGGAACTCAGATTTTCAAGAGCTCTGGAGAAAACACTCCGGCTTGTGAACAGATGCATTTAGAGCTGTGTCAATGTCAAAATCTGTCACATCTATCTCTATTTTAAAATTATATATATTGCCTCAGATTCTCCAAGTTGTATGCAATTAGCATGTTATTAAATCTGTACTTTATTTATATTCAAATTTAAAACGATATATATTTTAAATATTTACTTTAAAATTTGTAAGTGAAGTAGGAAAATATTCATTAAAGACAAATACCAGAGTATTGCCTTAAAATTAATTTTTATTTTTTACTTGATCAAATTTTGGCTTTGAGTTAAGACCAAACCAACATAATAACAACCTACCTAATGAACACTTCTTATGTAAAGTTATGACATTACTTGAGTTGTTCTTTCCACCGATAGCTATATTCCTCACTAAATTCTCCATACAGGAGTATTTGCTTATTGTTAAATACATCTTGGAAAACATTCCTCTCAAACATTTTAATAAGCATTTTAAAAAACTATTTCAAATTATTACAATACACTATGTTTTTAAAATTATTTGAATGTCATCAATATCTTTCAATAAAAGTTAACCTTTTAATACAAAACTATATAGCCTTTTTTACTTTATAAGAAATGCAACATAATACCAGCCACTCTGAAGTCATTCCTAACATAATATTCTGTAACTATGGCAGTACGTCATGAAATAAACCAATACTTTCTGTGTAGCATCCTAATTAGGAATTATAAGGACACAGTTCCCAGGCATACATATTACACAGAAGAAGTAGATCGTTTTTCAATATAGAAAATCTATATGTACCATTTTAAAAGAGTGCCATCTTAGTGTTTTTGAATATTTAATAATTAAATTATAATTTATTTAAATATAATAACTTTTCATAAATATTTACTTTGTTAACCTGGAAGTAAAGAGAAAGGGCATGATCAGTACAATATACTCTGTGTTTCTTTTCATTTTCCTTCTGATTTTCTTTCCTCCCCTCATATTGAGTAAGATATAAATAATGAGCATCACTTTATTGTTTAGCTTTAGGTGGCAGTCTGGAGAGGTCTAAAGAGAAGGCCAGTATCCCTAGAGGTGATCAGTGGTCCCTTACCCAGGTCAGCCTCCCATCTCCAGGACCATGAGGCTCAGATGCTCCAGCAAAATTTCTGACAGTGAGCTTTTGCTTCTTGTTTCGCTCCAACCTAACAGTGTTGTCAGACATCTTCCTGACCTAATATTTTTAAAACCTTTTGAAGAGGGAAAGCTGGACATAATTTAGTCTCCTTTTAATAACTATGCAAATTGGTAGAGGGGACGGGAAAAATTTGGGGATTGGGAAAGGGCTGCTCCTAGAAAAAAGAAAAAATTCTGGCCTTTTTATTAAGGAAACATTGACAAGCAATCACTGAAAAAAAAGGAACATTCCAGAGTCTGGAATTTTTAAACTTCTCAAATCTGCCACCAGATGCAGTCATTTTATAACAGACCTGTTTATAATGCTGCAAATATTTTGGGGATAATAGTTTTAATAATCGTTGAAATTTTTTGATCTGCTATTAGTTAATGGTCCCAAAGATGAATATAAAATATAGATAAAACAGACTACCTAGAAGAGCTAGGAATTTTTTTCTGATATATTACACAAAAAAAGATTTTTAGGATAAGAACATGTCCATTTTTAATGTTTTTGACAAGAAAGCCAGAAGATCAATTTGCTTTTCATTGAACACTATACAATGGCTATTCAATTTGACTTCAATAAATGTGAAATTTAGAAGTTCAAATATATTGAAATGCCTGATTGCTTTAACTTCCACCATCTTTATATACACTAAATACAGTGAACTAATTTCTAATTTATTTAGATCTCTCTTTTTCTTTTCTATTAAGCTCAAATGTTTGGTAAGGTTTAATAAAGTCAGTAAGAGGAAGGTAAGATATATTTCATATTATTCATACATAATGTACTACCTTATATGAGTAATATGTGATTCCAAACTATAGTAAATTTTTTGATCATCTAGAAAATCACTCATTACCAGGAATCCTGTTTTTTATTCCTTTGAATTGTTATGTCCAGTTAATTTGCCCCTGGATTAACCAAACCCATCACTTGAATAAATTATAAGATGAACTATACTATAAAAGTGTGAACTAATCATAAATCAAGATTTAGTTACCATATACCTAATTAGTTATATAAAATCTTGTATATGATGCTGAGCAGGGCAAACTGTCAGTTCCTGCTCCACAAAAAAGACATCTTGGAACAGTGACTATAATCAGATTTACTATGTCTGTGTTCTGTGCTTACATAAACTCAGGAAGCACCGTCACTCACTTAAAAAGATCCACAGGTTCTAAGGGTTGGCTCTAATGTAGATCATTGTGAGATTATCTTTTTAAAAGTCATCAAAATATTAAAGATCTTCTCTGAAGCTTTCTTTATCTGTGTTAAAATTCCAAAGGAGAGAGAGAAGCAGAGACAATGTGTTAAGTAATGTACGCCCTGCATCATTTCTGCTTGATTTTAATAATCTAGTGTACAAAAATAGAAAAAAATCAATATCTAAGTATTTGTTGCAGATGTTGATGAAAACTTGATGAAAATATAGACACAGATAATGAAGGAAATAAGATTAGGTATTATGTTGAAGCAAAGAATATATAATTCAGAGGATATTTGCCACTTGTAAAAGAATTCCTGACAATTCTATTTTATTTTCTCCTTTTTTCATTTTAACCAACATTTTATTGATAAGAGTTTGTTTTTGACACTCATTTTTGAAATCTCTATTTGTCTTTGTGTACTTTATATGATACCATATTTAGTGTGTAAGTAAGACTCAAATCCAGGATCGTCTCCATGATATGCCATACACAGTGTTTGTTTCTGCCAGTTGATCATGTGGAAGCATGTGTGTGAAAGCATGCTGTGGATATTATGAGTAAATTCATACCTAATCTTTGTCAGCACTCCTATGACAATGCCTCCCAAAAGATGTTGGTTACCTGAGTCTTTTTCTGGTGGAGTCCATGAGATCTTTATCCTCTATTATTTTAGTTTGTTCCTATGTGTTTGAGAATTAGAAGGTTACTATGGCTGGGTATGAAATGTTTGGCTTGCTCACATTTTCCACCCTTGAATTGTCTGATTTCTTTTTAGAAAGTGCTGAAAAAATTGATGACAACATTTATAAATGAATTGATTACTTTGCCCAGATTTTTTTTGCAAAGATCCAGCAACTTGCCTAAAACACAGCCCAGTGTTGTTTATTATTTTTTTTCAGGATTCAACTTTCTAAGAATATAGTCTTCCCTTCAATATATAGTTTTGAATTATTTTGAAGGAATGTTTTCTTAAATTACAATATTTACTCTTTGTCCTTTTAACCTTTGGGTATTTATGTTGAGTCTGCTTTGCCTATATTCCTCTGTTACTTTCTCTAAAATTCTCTTCAGCTCTTTACTGAGTTCTGGTATTTAAAAAATTTCTTCCTTACTATCTTCTCTTATAAACCGTAACATATTGTGGTTATTCTTTATTGTGTTCTTTATAATTTAAGCTGCATTTCTGAATTTTTTATTTCATTATGAATTCTTTTATGAGTTGTCTTACTTATTTTTTTGAATTTTTCTAATTCTGGAGTATTTTATGTCTTTATCATTTAAAACTTATCTTGCTTTGAATTTTCTACTTAATATTTCTACTATGTGAAAATGCTTTCATTATCTTCAGATTTATCATTTGAAGTTTCTTCTCTTTCTAAATTAATGCAGTAAAGAATTTGACAATAATCCTTTTTCCTCCCTAAACTTTAGAAGGGAGGGTTGGGCCAAGATAGTTTTTCTAGCCTCACATCTTTCCAGCTTCTTCCTGTTCTAATGCATCTGCAAATGTAGTTTTCAAAAAATGACTTTATAGTAATAGATCCTCACAGGTGAGATGTAATGAAATGAGGAGATAGTTTTGTAGAATGGGAGAGGAGACATGGGAGAAGGTTAGAGGAGAAGAAGGAGAGAAGTCAATGGGAAGTTGATTTGATATGTATGGCCATGAATTGCCCATATTTAACGTAGTCATTATATATTGCATGCAAGTACATACTAAAATAATAACTCGGGAAAAATAACTTTGTATTCCTATGTTTTGGCTTCGTTCACCATTCCTGCTTTCAGCTGGACGTTCATTTTTCCTTTCCTCCTTGGACTCGGTGCTGCCAGGCTCTGTCTAGATTCTGCTCTTACCATGTTTCCTAAGCAAAAAAGTTAGTACTGAATAGGAATGGGAAAATTTTAAGTCCAGACCTTACATCAAACCCTTTCTCTTCCCCACAGACTGAGTGCGCATTACCTCTGCAGCTTAACCTATGCCCGCATTGTCTGGCACATGTGGGTGCCGGTCCTAAGGTCAGGTCATGGATTCATCATTCTGCAGCTGGCTTTACCCACCCTATATTCTCTGAAGACCCTGAGTGGACCTTACATACCTTTTTGTTGCAGGTTTTGTGTTCGGGGCTCACATTTGCTCTGTATTTGCTCTATCTGTCTATTTCTATGAGAGATTGCTAGGAGATATGTCCTTGATTCTCTCCCTTTTGCCTGTAGACACTGATTCCAATACTAAAAGTGGGAGTAAATGAACATCAAGTCTTAATTTGTCCAAGATAAATGAAACCTCAGCCTCTTTAACTAAAGCAGAGTGAAGCCCAGCCCTGTCAGATGTCTTTGGCAAGATGTCTTTGTACTGGCAAAAATACAAGAATCTTTAGGGGATCCTAATGATGGGAAGTAATTACTCATAGACATGCTGCCCTTCATTTCAACTGTCAGGGTAACAATGTAAAGAAAACATCATCCTTCCAGTTTGACCAGTCAGGGAATGGTGCAGTCTTAAGGCTGACTGCCAAGGGCACAGACCAGCTGTTACAAGATTTAATTAAAATGATCTTGATAATTAGCACAACTTGTTTATGAATGTGAAAATATTTCTTCTGTGAACATACCGGTCACCTTGTCAGTTATGGGGACGGGGGGAGAGGAGAAATCTTATGACAGATGGAGTTGTGAACCAATTAGTACAATGCAAACAAACTTGGAATTGCTCTTGAACTATCCTCCCTTTTTTGTCCCCTCATAACAGCAATAAAAATAAAATAAACCAAACGTGCATCTATCCTCCCGATCTGATTCCTGCATGTAGTGTAAGAGGCAGATAATAGGACAAAATGCTAGGCTTTATTTAAAGTTCTGTTGGTCTCAAATCAATTGTAATGAGCCCAAACCAGTCTAAGCCTTGGATCCTGGCAGAGCTGTGACCTCCCACATTTGCATCCCAGTCCTGCTGTTTCTTAGCTATGCTGCTTATCCCCTCCCAGTAATCTTTCTTAATTTTGTCATGTTTTCACTTTTATTTACTAAAGAATAACAAATCATCCAGACAATCTCTTTTTTCTCCCTTTCACTGTGTTTCATTTTGAAAGGTCCATTGCGTACCAATGATATTTTGCAGTCCGAGCTTAGTATTATAACTGTTCTAAAAATGTCACATTGGGAAAGAAGCCCCATCGCCTGCTCTTTATTGCCTGGTGCCTCTAACAGTTCTGCCATCATCAATCAACAAAATATCTACAATTAACTCAGGTTGTCGCCTCCAGTTCCCTGTTGCTGTCGTCCACAGCACCAGTGCCCTCCTACCTGTACTCACTCAATGGCTTCCTGATCTGAGTATCTTTCTGCCTTGCTCTCTCTCTCTGGCTTCTTCTGAGGATGCAGCCCTCGGCTCCCCTCCTATTTGAGGATATCTCCCCAGCGCCTCTTTATTCTCTGGTGGCCAGCTGTCACTTTGATCCTGACTCCCTGTCATACCTGTCACAGACATCAACTCTTCACTTGTTGGTGCACAGCAGCCACTTCTGATTCTAGTGTGTACACGGTGCAAATCATGACCCTGCAATCACTGGCCCTTCACAGAGCTGCTCCTTTTCAGCCTAAATTGAGGTTTTATTTCTGTTGGAGTTCTGCCATCTGTTTTGCCCACCTTCCCACCTTGGCTGGCAGCTTCCTGGTGGTTGCTGCTGCAACGCCACTTTACTAAAGAGCCCCCAACCAGGCTGCCAGGAAAGTAGTGAAGGCATGCTGGACAAGAAGAAACCCAGCTGGTGTCTGAACCTTCCTACCCACAGTCCAGTGTTAAGGGAACACTGAGGACTTCCCATGGGATATTTTGAAAGGATTTTTTTTTTTTTTTTTGGCAATGCTGAAGACTGAACCCAGGCCTATGCTCATGAGAAGCAAGCTTCTGTCGCTGAGCTCCACCCCAGCCCAGAGCAGCCTCTCCAATATGAGAGATGACTGTGCTTCCTAGCAGTGCTGGCTTCAGGTTTCAGGTTCTAACCTTAACCAGAGAGCCTTTAAGAGGCACTTATGCTTATGTGTCACCCACCAGGAAGATGCAGACAAACTCAGGCTGCTCCTTGGGAACACAGCTAGGCGTCATCACTTTGACAAGAACCCAAATGACTAGAAAGAGGAAGAATGCTGATGGCTCGTATCAGAAGGTGGGTGTGGCTGTCTCTTTTTATTGGAAAGGAATGGCTCAGGCTTGCCCTGAAGCAGGGCCTCCACCTGTCCCCACTTCTCATTGGCCTGTCTGATTGTCCTCCAGAAGAGTCAGCAGCAGTGCTGGGTACCCAGGACAAATTGCCATGGCCAGGGATGGGGCAGGAGATCAGGAAAGGGTTGCGGTAGTGTCCATAACAATGGCCATGGGGATGTTCATCGTAGCATCTCTGATAGCCAAGTGGGCCTCTAGGACATTCTTGAGCATGTGCAGGGAGATGTTGAGGTCCAGCAAACAGACCATGGGGTTGAAGAGCAGTGGGGTGTTGATCATCAGGCTGCCCTTGAAGTGGCACATGTGAGCATACGCGCCACAGTTCAGGGCCTGGTCCTCGGTCAGGTGGACGAACTGCTGGTTGTGGCACACAAACAGGATGATCTCCTTGTGGTAGGTTAGATGAGTGGTGATATTCAAGGCCAGCTGGAGGCGCCAGGCAGTCTGCTGTAGATCAGTGATGTCCTGGTCCAGGAGGTTCCTAAAGGCATACAGCTCCACAAACCTGTGCCGACAGCCATCCTTACATCTTTGGCCCAGTGGGCGTCGAAGTAGCCGTTCACAGTAAACTGCTCCCTGACACTGACGAAATCGGAGTACCTGAGGGTTCGTCCAGGAGCTTGTTGTGGGTGTCGCTTCTGTACTTGGGTGCAAGAACTGCAGGCTACATGTGGTTCCCAAGAGAGAAATCAGAGATTATTCTGGTTATCCCCCAGTGCTGGCCACCGGGCGGAAAAGGGCCTCTAACCATGGAAGGAGAGTGGGGCCAGATCTGCTTCAACTTTCAGCAAACATTTGCTGAATACCTGCCGTGTGCTCACTAATACACTCTGAATTCTGACCTGGGGATGAAGTGATAAATAAGGCAGCCTTGATCCGGGCCCTGTGGAGCTGCAGTCTCGTGGGCAGGACAGATACCAAAAAAGCACATGGTGTGATGTTGCAGCTCGCTAGAACACGTGTGGGCATGCAAAGGGAGAAAAGGAGAGCATGCTGCGTCTCAGCTGAGTTTCCAGCTGCCCCCGGCACATTCTGCACTTCACTTCTGTGACCCTTGCTTTACTTGTGTTGTTTTTCTGGCAGTGGAGATTGAACCCAGGACTTTCCCTGAGCTATGTCCCCAGCCCTTTCATTATTTTTGTTTTGAGACAGTTCCTCTAAGTCACTAAGTTGGCCAGGCTGGGCTCCAGCTTGCAGTCCTCCTGCCTCACCCTTACAGAGTGCTGGGCTGTGAGCTACCATGCTCAGCAGGTGGTTGTACTGGTCACCTGGCAAGAGCCAGTTATAGAAGCCACACAGAAAAAGTCCAAGCACTAACCCAGCAGAAGAGTGGTCAGCCTCCTGTGGCATGGTGGCCAGGCCTCGAATTCTGATCAGAGCCACCTTTCTCCCGCACCAGTGTCCCAGGAAACACCACAACCCAGCCAGTGGTCGGCATGCCAATTTTAATTACCTGCTCCAGTAATTCATCCATTATTGTATGTAATGAAATTAACTGTACCACCGAACCCACACCAGTGGATTACTTGCTGTTTTCCTCACAGTGTTCAGCATTTTAAAAATCTATAAGGAAAATGAGAGATTTCGGAATAATGAAATTTTCTTAGATTTGCCCTAGATCATAATTTGCTTATAATAAATTGACACTGAATTGGCTTTGATAGCTTCCTGCTTCTCATTCTTTGGGAATTTCATCCCCTCCAGAGAGCAGAAAATAGAAAGTTTTTGCTGCTGTTCTCGAGTTTTTCCTGTTTCTTTTCCTTTTCATGTTCTTGCCATTACATATTGAAGAATTGCAGTGCATCTAGATCTTATTTTCAAGTAAGTGAAAATGTTGCCATGTGTATTCTTGTACAATTTTAGAAATGCTTAGGACAAAACACCTTGTGCAATTTTGAGAGTAAAATGGGGATAAAGTTTCTCTTGGAGCATTAAAAACCACAGTAGTTAGGATTCATTTTCCTTTGTAATTTCAAGTTTGAGGCTTTGCCTGTAATTTATGGAGAAACGAATCAGAAGTTTTTGAAACTCGAGTCTTACATAGGACTCACCGCCAGACAGGCCCAGAGTGGTGGAGAGACCTGCAGCAGAGGGCCCAGGCACTCGTGCAGTGAGAAGGGCCCAGGGTCACAGCTCAATGTTCCTATGCCAAGTGTGGGAGGAGGGGGAGTCCAGCTTGGCAACTCGGAGGAAAGGCATCTGTTTTAGTAAAATCAATTGATTATAATAATGTATACATGTATCTCAGTGAAAGTCTTGTATAGGAATTCATAAACTAGGTATGCTTGGTAGCACAGGACTATAATTCCAGCACACTAGGTAACTGAGGCAGGAGGACTGTAAGCTTGAGTCTAGCCTTGGCAACTTAGTAACTTAGTGAGACCCAGTTAAAATAAAAATAGGAATTGGCCTGGGGATGTGGTTTAGTGCAAAGGCCTCAGTTCCATACCCAGTACTAAAAAAAAAAAAAAAAAAAAAAAAAAAAAAAAAAAAAAAAAAAAAAAAAAAAAAAAAAAAAAAAAAAAAAAAAAAAAAAAAAAGCCAGAAGTTAGAAGACACAGAGAAAAATTATATGAAGGTAGTCAATCTATGGCCTTTGATTCAGACTCAAGTCAAGTAACTGTTGTGGTTTGGATCTGGAATGGCCCCCATAAGCCTCGTGTTTCTTTGGATACTGTGTAAGGTTGGGAGGTGGGGCCTGGATGGAAAGGGCATGGGCTTGGCCTGGAGGGGTGTATGCTTGTTCTGCCCTTCCTCTTAGCCTCTGTCTGTACCACCACGTGGTAAGGATCTCTGCCCCAGGAACTCTGGTTCCAGCTCTAGTTGTGGCCCCACCATGTGATTCCACCATTTTCCAGCCACCCACCTGTGAATGGACTGAGACCTCCTGAACTTTAAGCTATAATAAGTCTTTCCTCCCTAAGTTGCAAATGTTGGGTATTGAGTCCCAGAGACAAAAAGTAACTAAGACAAACTCGCACTACTACTTTCTTAGCATTCCACTATGTGTACAGATAGTGACAAGTGAGGTACCGCATTCACCTCGCCTCACAGGTAATGGAGTTTCTTTGTCTAATGACAGATAACACTCAATATTTTACTTTCTCCGTAATTATTCTGATACAGGGTAACTATTTCTGATGAGTACATGTGACCTCTCTAATTATGAAATGCTTCAATAGAACAAGTTTATAGAATGATTATTGACATCTATAATAAAAAATGAGAAAATGTGTAATAACTGGATGAATGTTATATTAGAAAAGAGATAATATATTCAAAACACATACGAACCCTGCTGTCACTGTTGTGGGGCCCTTAGTGGCATGTTGGTAGAAGAGACAAAGGAAACAAAGGGTTCCTTAGGTCACCTCCCATGTTTCCCCAGCACAGCCCCTTCTCCTATAAAAATCTGTTAACTGGTCTGTGTTCTGTCTTTAACCATCAGTTTCTTTGGGGGTGAGGAGATTCTGATTGTGCCCATCTTGTAGTAAGAGCACCTAGTTTGTGGCATATGGACTCAGGAAATGTTTATTGAATGAGTAAATAAGGTGTGGCATAGCGGAAACCTCAGGAAAGAAGTGTGTACCAGAGCACAGGGAGATGGGGTTAGACAGGAGATATCACAGCAAATTCCAGGTGATCCAAATGCTGCTTCCCAGGATAAGTCTTGAGATCATCTGGACAGTTAGTATTGTACCCGTCTAGAAAGCCCTGGTAGCCCAGGTAGGTCACTGTTCATCAGATATGAACCATGTGGATATTTTGTGTGTAACTAGGAGAGGGTAAACAATACCATCCTTCTGTACTCAGCACTAAGGACAGACGCAGTGCGTAGGTCTGAGAGGTACTTGCATCTTCTAAGCTAGTGATCCACAAACCCTGGGACCACGGACGGCCACCGGTCTGTAAACTATGCAGAACTAACTGGTCCACATAGCAGGAGGTGAGTGGTGAGCAGAGGAGCAGCAAAGTTTTGTCTCTATTTGCAGCTGCTCCCCCAAAGCTCCCATAGCAACCTGAGCTTTTCCTGTCATATAGGCAGTGGCATTAGATTGAATTCTACTACGTGAAACTGCACGTGCAAAGGATCTAGGTTGCTTGTTACAAGACCGTAATACTTGATGATATGAGGGGGAGTCAAGGTGGTAATGCTAACCATAAGCCTCTCTCTTCTTCCCCCTTCGCTGTCTAAGGAAAAGTTTTATTCCACTGGTACCAAAAAAGGCTGGGGTCTGCTGCTTCAGGCAGCAATGTTGGATTTGGATAGAAATGCATATAGTTGGAGAATGAGAAATTTATTTTTTATCTGGATTGGAAATGGAGTGTGACTCTGGCTGCATTTATTTGTTTCCCACAAACTGTGCTTGCAGGCATCTGTATTTATCTGAGGTTTGCAGAACATTTTTTTCAAGGTTCGTCTGGCTGCTCTTGCTTTTTTCATCTTTTAATACTGAGCAGATCTAATTTCTGTACAATATCACGTTCATTACACTGAAAATTGTGCTACATTTAATGATGCGAGTAAATTAAAAAGTATTGGCTAAAATCTGGAAACATTTGTCTCTTTAAAATCACATTTCAGAATTTCAACTGAATTTCTAAAATTTACTTTAAGTCCCCTTTGTTTGCTATATGAGCATTTTCAAGGTTATTGTCAATGTTTTTACATTTAACTCAAATAAATAGAAGACATCTTAATGTGGTGTTTAGAATGTTTCTTACTTCTCCCCTTCAGAATATCTCTTCAGGATGCAAAACCTCAACCCCACAATTAGAGAGAGCCCTTGCCGGCAACTCCCCCAGAAAGTATCACATCAAGTTCCACGGAGAGTGGTGCAGAAGTAACGCGCATGAAGGTTCTTTCTTGGCTTTTATGACTAGTCAGGAAATGGCAAAGCACGGGTGAGGAGAAATCAGGTGTTCTGATGGTACCCAGAGAGGTGCAGCTCCTTCACACACATGGAAAAACACAGCCTGCTTCTCATTTACTCACGCAAATGACATGATTAGTAATTAGCTCTTCCTATTTGCTACTTAGGGACAAGGACCCTTCCATTACTGCTTTCATTAGATCTTCATCACCTAAGCTGGAGATGGTATTGCACACCTATAGTCCTAGATTTGGGCAGGTTGAGGCAGGAGGATCACATGGCCAGACTGGACCAACATGGACTACAGAGCAAGACCCTCTCTCAAAACAAAACAAAACAAAAACCTAAAAATTTAAAAAAAAAAATCTTCATCATCTAATTCCAAGCTTACTGGCTCCTCTGCACCACAGCAAGGGGAAGGAGAAGAGAAAGAGAGAATCACACAGAGAAATGTTCGGTCACTTCCTCTCACATGTGATGATCTAAAGCTCAGCCCCAGTGTCATACCTAAACCCAAAAGAACCTGTGAAGGTAGTCAAACGGCAAGCCCCAATGAAGTAAAAATCTGTAAATAGCTATCCATTCTCTGTCCCATTCTAATATGCCATGGAACTAATGGTAGAAACAACTGAAATCATAAACAATTGGAAGAAATCTGCCTTCAAAGATTGTCTATTATAGGTTCTATACTTAAACTTCTAAGCTCATGAGAATCTCTCTTATGTTTTTGTTTCCTCAATGTCTTTTTTTTTTTTTTTTACTTACAAACTCATATATCAAATGTATGGAAGTTCTACAGGTATCCAAAGGCATCCTGAAGGCATTCTAGGTAATCACTCTAATCTTTCAAATTGTAATTGGATTATTTTGCACCTCCATTGACGAGTAGAAAGCAGTACCAAATCCGGTTTCTAGTACTGTCATTCCTTAAGATCGCGCAGACCTGGGGAGGGAGGGAGCAAGTGTCCCCGAGGGCACACATCAGTACTTCTAATTCCACCAGCACCTTCTGACCTGTTACTGAATAAAATTAGTTTCATACAAAGAGCACTTTAAACTTAACTAACTGATAAAATTCTATTTTATATATAAGATTTAAATAATAAAAAATGACTTCAATAAAAATATTGGTAGTGCTTTTCTTAATATGGAAATATACAGGCCCGGCATGTTAACACACTATGGGAAGCTGATGCAGGAGAATCACAAGTTTGAACCCATCCTGAGCAACTTAGTGAGACTCCTCCTCAAAATAAAAAAAGGACTTGGGATGTAGCTCATTATGAAGGCCCTGATTCAATCCCAGTACAAACAATAATCATCTTTATCAGGACTCTATGCCTGCTAATTCCAATGAGGTCAGTTAGTTTTCTTGTGTCTTATTCACTTCCTCCAATTTGAAGACTTGATTTGAAAGTAGTATAAAATTTTAATAAGCATGTTACAAGTGTCATTTTACAACCCCCATGTGTGGTGGCAGAATACTGGCGCTGCAGACAACTGTGTCTTAACCTCCAGGCCAGTGAAGATGTGTCCTACATGTGGCAATGGAATTGTTAAGGGTCCTGAAATGGAGAGATCATCCGGATTGCTCCAGGTGAGCAGAATAGCTAGTCCTTGTAAATGGAGGCAAGAGGGCCAACATCTGAGAGAAGGGATGTGACCGTGAAGGCAGAGGGCCAGTGATATATGCTTGGAAGATGGAGGAACAGTAGATGAGCCCAGAAAGGCTGGCAACCTCTAGAATCTAAGAAACACAAGGACATGGATTCTTCAAAGAAGGTTTCAGACCCAGCACAGCCCTGCCACAACTTGGATTTTAACCTCTGAGACTATTCTGTTCTACCAGCTTTTGGACTGCTACAGCAATTAATTTGTAAATTTGTATTTGAGCTGTTATGGAGCCACAGAAGACTAACATACCAATAGCTGCTGAGCCAACTTCTCCAAGTTCATTATGAACCATTTGTGACTCATTCCTCTAGGTCACTCACTATCCATACCAGTGGTAGCCTCAACCATTAGTTACTCTCTCTTTTAAGCCCAGGAGATAAAGATAGTATGAGACAGCTGGGAATATGTCTGTATTGCAGTGTTGTGAATTGCATTAGTTAAGAAAAAACTTTATTTTGAGACAGGGCCTCACTCTGTAGCCCAGGCTGGTCCTGAACTCACTATGGAACCCAGACTGGCCTGGGCTCACATCAATCCTTCTGCCTCAGCCTCCTGAGGGCTAGGATTACAGGTATCCGCCACCATGCCTGGCTTATGTGGTGCTGGGGAATAGAACTTGGGTACTTAGCTTGCTAAGCTGAGCCATTCCTCCAGCCCCTAGAAAAAAAACTTTTGACTCATTTCTAAGGGTAAAAAGAGAGACAAAGACTGTTTATAAGAAACTTTCTTACCTCTTAAGAAGAGAAAAAAGGAAATTATTTTTTATTTGTTATTTTTCCTACTTCTGAATATTGATTGCTGTGTCTAATGACTTTTTGAGATTTTGCAGCCTTTTTGCCATCAAGAGGAAAGCCAGAAACAAGATAGCTCTTTGTTCATTATGATGAATTGCTCTGTCACTCTGCCCACCATGAAACTCCTCTAACTCAGGATTTCTAGATCATGTGCTCAGCAAGCATAATAAATTACAACTAACAAATGTTTACTTGAATGGTGAGAGAAAAGCCATTGTAAAGGAGAAAAGGTGAAAGAAAAAAAAGTGGTGTCATTAATAGATACCAAAGTTTTTGTGCAAAACAGAAAAATTCAGTTTCAGAATTGCCAGTAAAATCAACTTTTTATTCATCTCTTGATTTATTCTTCAAACTTCTCCATTCAGTTCTTTTCACTTCCTAGAGAGTGAAGGAGACAAAATTCTGTTCTTACATAAACTGTGCCATCAGAACCACATGGGCATCATTAGTATATTCACCCATCCCTGTGCATCATAGGCCTGGGCAGTCAGAGGCAGCTCAGGTGCCTGCACATCAGGTGCCTGGCTGGCCAAATATTTATTATACTCAATATCCATATACCTATAAGTTTAATATAAAAATACTTTTACGTGATAAATAAGTAAGAAATGAAATATATACATTTTAAATGAGAAATACATTTCTGTAGATGTATAAAACTAGTCAAAACCCTATTGATACAATATGTCTTACCAGAGTTTCCTACAGCTTCTGAAAACTGCTTATATGTATCTTTCCCAGGGATTTCCAGTTGGTAGCTCAAAGTTTAATAAAGAAATGAGTAAATAATACTGATCAAAGCTGCCTCCCACCCCACCCTCAGCTAGCTGTTGTAGATCTTACCACTGGGAGCAAAGACAGCAAAGACCTCGTTTCTGTGCTCATTAAGGATTCTAATTTTAATAATCTGGAGTATATTACAATGACAACATTAATATTTTAATCTGCTAGATCCATCTTCTTATATTTGCTTATCTATTACAGTTAGTTGCTAATGTTAGTAAAACATTGCATGGCTAAAGACCCAGCCATCTGAAGCTTTCAAGGTCACTTGATTCAATCTGATCTTTTCTTTCTCTTCCTATACATGAGAACTATCTGGACCCGCCCTTGAAAAGTTCCTTGGCACTCTTGCTTCCCATGCTCCAAGCCTCACAAAAGAGTCTGAGACTGAGGCTGCAAATTTCTGTGACAAGGTGGCACTCTGGGAACCACAAGGCTGCATATTTCTCGGTCATAACACAGAACTCTGGAATGAAGTCGGATCTGATAGACCTAATAAACTTTGCCTTGTTTGGCACATTTCATGAACTGAAAGTTCAGGAAACTAAATGAAATCAAAAGTCCCTTTCAGTTGAAAAAAAGAAGAAGAAGAAGAAGAAGAAAGAACAAGGAGTCTAAATAAGTTAGGATTGATGAGTGGGCAATTCAATCACTTTCTGCCCTTGGGCGAGTCGTTTTACCCTAAATGGAATTCTGGTTCTCACTTGTGACTCAAATGGAGATTGAAATGAAGGATTTAAAGTCACACAAAATGACTTGTTATCCCAGATGACTAAATCCAGGAGGTCTGACACCAATGATGCTTGACATATTTTGCAGAAAATTTCAGAAAAGAAAAAACACACTGAAATAGAAGATATCTGATCCTGAGAGGATGGAGTAAATTTAGAACACGTTATTTGTTTACCTGTTTTGACATCCATCCATCCATCCTTGCCTGTGTGATAGATCCTATGCCTTGCTAAATTCTGGGTGAAACAGAAAGCAGACTCAAAGACAGGACCAATGAAGATGTAAACTGCACACCAGAATGGGGTTGGGGGTGGGAGGCAGTGGTGATGGGAGTAAATACCTCACATGTGTCTTTGCTCTCTTCTTATTCTAGACATTCCATTTCCACTCATAACCTCTGGGAAGTGGTAGAGGAGGAGAGAGAGAGACCTTTGGGACCAGTCTTATCTCCTGGCTCTTCAGCTTCCTTCCTTCAGGCCCTCCTTCCCAGTAGGGTAGGCAGATGGCCTCCTTCTCAAGGTGGAGGGTCTGGAATCTGATTGGTATGGTTCTCTCCTATTTCTCCAACAGACTTCGGTGCTGAGCTTATAGATCATCTCGCTTGATCCTTAATGAGGGCTTTCGTCTTTAGGTTTGTTATTAAGGTTACATGCCTGCAGCTGGTCACTGGACTGTTCCCTTAGCGTTGAAACTATTTACTGGCTATATCTGAGGCCCAAATCCAAGGCTGCTGAAATGCAGCCCACTGTGGTGCTGCAGTCTCCACCGTGTGCCATCCTGTCCCTGATGTGGTGTGGTTACCTCCAGTCTCTGCTTTGACTCGAAACTTCCTTGGCCCATACTCTGAGAAACAAAGCACAACAGCCACCCATGTCCTCCGCCAAAACTTTCAGCACCCCTGGATTTGCCTCAGTCCCCTCCAGTTGTCTGCGGTATGCACTTGTACAAAGTCACTCACAGATTCCCCCAACCAGAAAATCTGTACCAGAAATACTGATTAGTTTCTTTTACCTTCTCTCTCTCCCACCTGTCCAACTCCTTTCTGGCCAAGATATATGTCTTCCTGCTTCTCTACTTGAATGAGAAAGGCAGCAAGAGACTTAATTCATATTACTGAATAGATAAATGTTTTGGCACACATTTAATCATTGCTCATGTAATTATAATACAATGTGTCTAATGCTATTATAGTAAGTGGCAATAAGAATGATTAGCATGTACCAGGCAGTGCTCTAGATGGTTTACATGGATTAACTAATTGTGTTAGTTACCACAGGCAGCTGAAGTATTTACTGTTATCATCCCCATTTTAATAAGGAACCTGACATTACTTCCCAAGGTCACATAACTGGTTTGCTGCAGGGAATGGCAAAGGATTTGCACTATCCTCTAAAATCCACACTTTTAGCTATTATATGAAAAGGATGCAGCATGTGCAAGATTTTATAAAGAATAAAGAGATAAACATAATGGAAGAGTGTTTTGGATAGACAGCAACACAGGACATACTCAGCAAAGAGGGAGGTATTTGGTGTGACTATAGCCTAGGATGTGAATGTGAAATATCAGAATCTGGAGCTGAGATGGGAACCTAGGGACAGGTTCTAGAGAACCATGGTCAAGTGTTTAGAACCTGCGCTGCACAGAGCCTGAAAAGGACCTTTTAAGTGACAGAAACAGGACATGTTTTGGAATCAGAAGACTGTGGCTGTGCCCTGGAGAATAAGCAAGAGGAGAGAGGGGGCAATGTCAGGAAGATCACTGGACAGTCTGCCTCCTGATTAGGTCATTCATCAAGTGCAAGGGGACCTCTGTGCCCTGCATACATGTGAAGTACTGTGGATCAAAAAGAAAAAAGAGGGATATGTCATTCAGGAATATGTATCAAATAGACAGAGTATAACCAAATTCATAGCTGTCATATGTGCCCCAGTCGAGGCACATACAAAATGTACTGTCATGGCACAGGGTTTTATCGTGCCCAGAGAGAACAGGAAAGTTTGTCTGAACTGGGTATGAAGTGTGTCCACAGGGACTGGAAACATTTGGAATGTAGTTAAGTGTCAGTAAGTTTGGAAGTTATAAAATTAAGAGACTCTGGCTTCTTCTTATACTACAAATTCCTAAACAAAACATCTTGCAAAATTTATAAACGATATTTAGTTGTGTGTATTTGTGATGTAATGGAATTGGTATTCAAGAACCATGTGCTTTAAAGCATTTTCCTTGCTCCCAACCTAAGATAGAATGATCCATTTGTTCAGCAAAATTCGATTAAGACTCATAAGTAATATCAAGTATCACAGATGACTAGAACACTGGCCTGTCCTTGTAGAGCATACAAATGTATCTTCAGATTTTTTTTTTTTTTTTTTTTTTTTTTTTTTTTTTTTTTTTTTTTTTTTTTTTTTTTTTTTTTTTGTGCAGCTGGATCATGATGGTGCAGCTACACTTACATAAGGGGTCATGCAAAATAGTAGTGAGATGCAGTAAACACACAGTCTAGGGAACCCAGGAGAAAAGTGAATAAGTGATGCAAAAAAAAAAAATGTAGAGCTAGCATGAGCAGTAGAGCAGAGCTCAAGAGCTCAGCCTAAACGGAGATGCTTGACCTTCTGTAGCAGATGTGGCAGAGGCAGGGTCACAAGAGAGAAGAGATGAAAACCGCAGCAGTGACTCATTCTGTTTGAGTTTGAATTTTTCTCTGTAACCTTCACTTTTCAAGGAAACACTCTTTATACTACAAACTAAGAAGTTCAGTCTCTGTCATAGCAAATAAGGAAAATACAGCAACATTTTTAAAACTCTGCTGTGAGTCTGTGACTTAGGCTGCTTTTTTCCAAAGTTACAACCTGGTTTGTTTCTGTATATCTATACAATTCTAAAATGTCAGAAAAACTCGACTGTCAATATCATGTTTGTTACACAATAAGCATACTCAGGTGTGTGACACAGGATTAAACTCTGAAAGCACTGATTCCCATACATAGATTATATTTTTCCATTAAAACATGTTGAAAATGTCTTAATTGATAAGTGTAGTATCATTATATTATAAATGCTTTTATTTAATCAGCTTACATATCTATGGTTATTTTATAAACATGAACTTGTTTCTTCTAACAATGCATCTGACAAAGTGCATTATAATAAACATGAAATCTTCAGCATTTCCTGTTCTTACCTTCGAGATTTGCTGTTACCTCATGCAAACCCAAAAGGATTTTGTCATTTTCTGTGAAGATATTGTGACCCATTTTGAAATCTCCTGCATGGCTGGCAGATGATGGCATGTGCCAACTTTACCCTCTTTGTGCTGTCTGTACTCCGTGTTCTGTGCTCGTCGCAAATGACTTCTGTCCTCCAGTAGCTTTAACAAAATGACAGGAGCACCAGAACAGTTTAAGAAAATGTTGGCACACCAAAAAGAGAATTTGTTTTCCTCTACACAGTAAAATTTATATTGTAAATATAGAGAACTAAACTGACAGTTGCAGTTTACAAAGAGGTAACTCACATAAATGGAAACAGCAGAGGATTTCTTCACTGTTGTTTTATAGCTTGCATTTATTGATGCCCTGTTCCTACTTTTCGTATGCATTAAGTCATACTAGTCCTGCATTGCAGGCACTGTCATTGCCCTGTTTTACAGGTGAGGAAATTGAGGTTGGCGACAATCACTGCTAGTGCTGAAAAGCCAGGAGAGGACCCTGGAATTAGTGCCTTTTCCCCACCACCTTCTTCTCTCATTCGTAGAACGTTAAGCCCTTCAGTCTACAAGTGCCAAAGCACAGTCATACTATTAGTAGTTAGGTGACATGTCCCCCAAAAGATTCCTCAATGGCCTCTCTGTCTGTGCCACCTATTGGAGATAGTCCACCTACCAGAATCACCTATCATTTCTTTTCATCTCAGTGAGTTAAACAGTAGAATTCTTTCATTCATCAGAGAGGAACAATTAGGTGACCTAATTACAGTGATAGCACAAGACAGAAACAGCATGTAATCTGAAACATGCCAAAGGGTATTTTGTTTCTATGAAACTTCAGTTGGTAAATCTGTGACTATATTCTAAGCAACAAGGACTTTCCTGGGTTCCTCCTCTGCTCACCCCACCCTACTTCTAGTGTTTCACTGATGCTTTTTGGGCTAACTCCAAGAAGGGATTCTCCAGACCTGAAGGTTTCCAACCCCTATATATCCCAGGCAAGAATAAGTTATTCAGAAAGGAAGAGGTCTTTATTAGTGCTGATAGTAGCCTGTCTTCGTGAGATGGGTCATGTTCCTTTGTAAATATCTTTATCTTATGATATTTAAAACAGCTTTTTATTACCACAAATCAACTAGTACCATGACTTATGTTATACATTTGTTGTACCTTAATGCATATTGTCAGACTTTAGACTGAGGATTGCCCCCACAGAAGTCTCATATGTTCAGCGATGAGGCTTCTGGAACATGATTGGATCACAGGAGCTTTATATTCCACCCCTGGACACATCCATTGATGGGTTCGTAGCTGAATATGCTGTTAGGATTTGGGCCCAGATGGAAGAGGTGAATCACTGTGGGTGGGTCTTTGGAGGGGATGGTGACCTTCTTGGCTCCTTCCTTTCCTTTCTGCTTCCTGGGCACCATGAGATGAGTAGCTTTCCTCTTCCATGTCCTTACATTATGATATTGCTTCCCGTGAGCCAGCCAACCGGACTATGAGCCACAATAAACCTTTCTTCCTTTAAGTTACAAGTGTCAGGTATTCTGTCTCAGTGACGAGAAAGCTAGTACTCATATGTTCTGTCAAGATTTTATAGTTCCAGTAATTATCATTTGCTGTGATAATTTTACTGAGCATTCAACACATGTTTCTCCTTGGTTCCAAGGTCACACACAAACACCTGCTGTCTGGTGCCATTCTCTTAGCTCTCTGACTGGTGAGTCTCCCACCTTGACCTCTTCTGCTGAGTTCTGATATCAGGCTCTATTCACGTCTCCTCTCTGTGCATTGCATGAACCCTGTGACTTTCATAGATGGTGCTGCTGTCTACTACACTGCTTCTGACCCTTCCAAAACCCAACATACACATATTAAACGTTCGGTCACATCTAACTAGAGGTCTCATAGTGTACATTGTACTCTGAACATGTGGCCTGTAATAGCAGTTCCCACACAAGCTCTCTGATCCTACCAGGCCAACATCACTTTTTGCATCCTTAAGAAACCTAGAAACAATGCACATTCCTCACTCCTCACGTCCGTTACTCTGCACGTCCAGTTCCTCCCCCAGCCCTGTAACATACTCTCCCATTGTCTCCCTATGCGTGCTCCTTCTGCCCTTGTTCTCATCCTGCCATCTGTCTATCAGTAAGCAGCATGGCTTAGGCCCCTGGCTGCGAGGCATAACTCCCCTCTTGGACATCCAGTCCTGGGTTCTGATTATCCCATAACCCACAGCTAGACTATTCTTACTAACTTGATTGTCATTACTATCCCTGTTTTCTTCACCTGAAGTGTCCAGCTCAGGCCTGATGGGGTACAAAGGACCCCTCATGGTCTCTCCAGCATCACCTGCCCATTCACCCCAACTAATATAGCTTTAGCCCAAACCTGTCCCTGAGTCATGAGAAGCTGGTGTCATCCTGCCTCATGTCCTGGCCCAGGAGTATCCTGTGCCCAGAAAAATGACCCCATCCTGTCCTTCAAGTCTTGTCAAAGCTCCTCACTCAGTAACAGTTTTACTTATGCACTGCATGCCACAATTGTCTTTATTTCCACTAATCAGGGCCTCCTCCTCCTAAATGGGCTTGGAATGTGCCCCTCTTTGTCGCTTAACAATCTGAAACTTTACACTGTGATGGCATTATTTTTACTCTGGAGATCAGAGAGGGAATTAACATCATTTAGCATGCACTGCCTTGTTTCTTCCTTACAATAACTCCAGGAATCAGCTCTCATTATACAACTGAAGAATCAAGGCCCAGTCAGAGTTCAGGAAGTTTCTTTCTACCAGTCAGAATTTAAAACACGTTGATCTCACTGCATACTAGTGTCAAGTTTGAACCCAGGTCTGTTCGGTCCCCCACACAGGCAATGGTGGAGCATTGTAGTTTCATTCTTTTAACAAATGTTGCACGAAGCCATGAATCCCAGAACATCCTTGTTCTTCTCACACACTTTTCCTGCCTTTTTTACCCACCGACTCATCCCATCTCTCTCTGATACTCAGCACAGACTATAGCTGTCTCAGCTATGCAGAATACTGTTTTGCTTTACCTTTCCAACTAAAATTGATTAAGAAATTCAGGAAATCCTGAGAATAAAGAACTTTAATAAACCATAACTGGTTTCTGCAAAATATACACTTAGATTATGTGTTACAGACAACACTGTTACTATCACAGTAATTCTTCCTTAGAATTGTCTCATGGAATCAACTTTACCTACATTAATCCTTACCTAGCCTCTTTAATTCTCATTTGCTGAGTGTATTAAAATTGAAAGTACATTATCTAATTCGGAGAGAGTTTTTTATAAAATAATGCTGTGTTTTCCAATTAATACTCATGGTAAAAAGCCACAGTTAATTTGTTCCTGTCTCAAATTCTAAAACTGTGCTAAGAATTTCTAATCATATAATTTTCCCCTCTTCAATTTATGAGCACTTGTTATCCCAAAATATAATTATTCTCTCTATATCTCTGACCAAATTATACTATTTTTAACATTACACAGAAATGTGTTAAGGGAAAAAGAAAACTCAAAGATATATTTGAACATACGTTTTGCTCCTTTTTATCTCTCTCTGGTCAAAATAATGCTATTTTTTAAAGTTTTAACATATTCCTTTAACTTTCTGACACATGATAGAAACTGAGAATGTTCAAGGCTATAGAATACTAGACTATTTCTTTTTTATTTATTAGACTTGAAAGTATCACTCATTGACTGCTATGGTTGGGAACATACAGTTCTTGGATAATAAAGGTTAAGTGTGCATAAATTCAAGATCTGCTTACAACTGACCTTTAGCTGTCTTGTTAGCATTTTTGACAGAAACTTAAAATAAGGTTATTCCCCAAAATAATTTGATTCTCCATTTCTAAGTCCAGATTTGTTACTCAGTAATTAGTGTTTTCCACCTAGCCAGAGCCATCAGTATTTGTAGTGAGGCTACCAGCCATCTAGACAGTATGGAACATTGCTGTCTACTCATCCATCATCACGTTCAATGTATCTTTTAATTTTCAGATGACTGTTCCTGTCTTGCACTTATGTATGTGAATAATCTGTTAAAAATTTTCCATATTATGTATCAGTTGTTAATTTTATTATCTTTAAGTGCTTTGGTTTATTTCTTACTATTTTGAACTTTCTAACGAATCGTTTTGCAAGTGGATTTTAGTTGTATGTTAGAATGCTGTTATTTTTAATGCGTTGGTTTTTATACAGCCATATTTATGAACTCTTTCTAATCAGACACCTTTGTAGATTCTCTGCTGGCTGTGTGGGCAGTCATAGCCTCTTCCATTCTCCTTTCCAATCTTCAGCATATTTTTCTTTTCTTAGATTAGCTGCAACCTCTAAGATAATGTCAAATAAAAATGATAACCATATTGGAAGAGCCGTTAAAGTTTCACTGTAAACTGACTTTTTTTCCTAAGAATTTTTTATGTTTTAATGAGAAAACTTTTATCTAGAGTTTTTCTCCATAAATTAACATGAGCTTAATTTTCCTCCTTTATTCTGATTACATAAGCATAGTGTTGCAATATCCTCATATTTCTTCCATGCAGGACATTTGGCTGTGGTTTGTAATATATGGCCAAATTCAGTTGCCTATACTGTATTTTAATTTCAATAAGGTTGAATTCTTTTATTTTTTTTTCTTTCTCCCACTACTACGGGATTAAAGCCAGAGCCTTTACACAGACCTTTTTGTTTACTTATTTTTATTTTATTTTGAGAAAGGTTCCAGCTAAGTCACTAAATTGCCTGGAGGGGGCTTGAACTCGAAGTCCTCCTGCCCTACCCTCCCAAGTTGCTGGGCTTATAAGTATGCAGCACTACACCCACAAGGTTAAACTACATTTATCTGGTTTTAGTTTTAAAGTTATGTTGGCTTTGTACAGTAAGCTCTTAGCTGACATTTTTTTCCTTTTCTTAAGAGTAGGCATAAATGGGAATTTCTCTATTTTTGATGTTTAAGTAATTTCACTTGGATTTGATTATCAATATATTGCTGTTTCTATAATGGCATACTGTCTTATCAGAAGTGACTAAAGGGCTGGAGATGTAGTTCAGTAGTTAGGGTGCTCCCTAGCAAGCCACAAGGCCCTGAGTTCAATTCCTCAACACCACATAAACTCAGCGTGGTGGCACATGCCTGTAATCCCAGCACTCAGAAGGCTGAGGCAGGATTGCCTTCAATTTGAGGCCAGGCTCAGCTACACAGTTTGTTCAAGACCAGCCTGGACAACAGAGACTCTGTCTCAAAAAAAAAAAAAAAAAGACTCAGAGTTACAAAGGTGTTTCTAAGTGTCTACATATCTAAGGATTAAAAGTCTAGCTATCTTTTTAGTTGATGACTTTTTATTTTGTTTAGGTTTATTCAGAAAATGTAGAACATATGACAGATCGAAATTTCTTGAGACTCATTTTATGGCTTAGTCCATATTTGATTCCTCAAATATTTCACTAATGCTTGTGAAGAATGCATTTCTTCTCATTGTTGGATGTAATATTCTGGATAGGACCACAAAGTAGACCTTTTTTCTAACGTTTATGTTTACATTTTATATGAAAAAGTAAACAAATCATGATAACAATTTTTAAAAGACAGCAATTGTGAAGGAGACTAATCTGCAAGATACTAAAATTTGCTGCATAAACATCATGATTAAGTAAAAAATAGTACGGGTGAGTGAAGAAAAAAGACAGGTTGAGGAGAAGAGCAGGAAGTCAAGAAGCACTTCCTTGTCATGAGGACTGTGATGCACTTGCTGGGGGACAACTCACTGCGAGCCAGAAACAGATCCAACTAGAAAGACCCTTCACACTCTGCACCAGGAAAAGTCACCAGTGGGTTTATGATTTTAAGCATAGAGAAACCACAAAATTACTAGAATAATCAATGAGAATGTTCTTTCCCCAAAACTAGGGGGGAAAGTCTTTCTAATGATGACCCAAACTTCAGAACCCATACAAGATTGCTAAATTCGATTTTTAAAAAAAAAAAATCTGCATAGTAAAATAAAAATGTGAAATTTCTGTCACACATAAAAGACTAAGCTCCCTCAGATTAAAAAGAAGGAACTCTTTTTTTAAAAAAATCCTTCAGGAGATAAAAACAGAAAGGGAAATGAAACTATTGTAAATTTCACAAAAAAGTATATAAGGTGACTTCTAAAGTATCTTTAAAATATGTTTATTTTCACAGTGAGATAAATATAAATTAAAACAACACAAAAGTAACCATCTTACCTGTAATACTGTCAAGAATAAAACTTTGATTTTCTCAAGATAATATTCTCTCTAGACAAACAATAGAAGAAGAAATATTCATTTATTATGAATGGAATATAATTTGATTCCATCTCTACAAAGCTCTACTTGGCATTATCTATATGTATGGCGATTACACACACATGCACACACACACACACACACACACACACACACACACATATACATATACATGTGCATACATGCCTATTGTTATTCTCCAGAAATTGTGTAACATAAATTCTCGCAAGAATTTATTCTACATAAAGCTACTGTTTCTTTTTACTCTATCTTTATTTTTATTTTATAACATACATTTGAGTGAACCCCTTACAAATACACAGTGAAATACATTTCTTTCTTTTGTAGTCAGTCTTTTAACAGAGGATTTAGTTTATTTATAATTGTATGATTGCTTACATATTTGGAGCCATCCTATGTATTTTCTTTCTCCATAATTTTTCATGTGGGCAAGAGGAATATATCACTAGCCTTCTGTTTGGCTTGCTAGAGTTCTGTTCATTCCTCTCTTCCACTCTATTCTATTGCAAGTTTTTATTTTTCATCAAGTATCTTTACCTTTAATATTTTTGATTATTGAATAAATTCTAAAAGGTCATCAATTACCCTCTTCTATCCCTATCAAAGCAAGAACTGTGACTTGACTCAAATCACTCTGCATTCATCTTCACTCCCTTTCTTTTCCAGCATCACCCCTCTGCTTTGTAAATTCACCATTTTGACTTTTTATAGTGAATACTTATTGAGTCTTATGGCTTGCTTCACAGTTTCTTTAAATGTTGCATTTCACTTCTTCATCACTTCTTTACCACACTTTTCAGTAAATTTTATTTGTTAGTAAAGATAATAATCCATGGGCCAGAAAAATACCACTGTGCTATCTGTGTTGGTCAAGTACATGTAACTTATCTTTTCATTTTCTTTCTTTCTTTCTTTCTTTTTTGGACTGATGTTTTCCCTGTTGATGGATAGTTTTTGTTTTTTCAGCATGTTGAAACTCTTCACCTCATCTCTTATCCGCTAGTTTGTCAATGTGAAGGATACCTTATGTCTCCTTTTGATTCTTTACATGTAATATTTTTGTTTCTAGTTGCTTTATCTTTTCCTTAACTTTGAAGTTCATAGTTTTTCCAAAAAAAATCTAGATGAACATCTTAAAACTGAAGGGTCACATCTTTAATTGTGAAAGAATTTCCACCATTGCTCACTCAGAACCTGCCCTTCTCTTCCTCTTCTCTGGAGCGCCTGGGAATCAAGAGGGAGCATCTCATGTCATGGGACTCTCTGCTGTCTTTTCCATTGTCTTATTTCTCTTTGCCATCATTGAATTCATCCTGAAATTCTGTGATTTGTATCCCTTGGCATCTGCGGCCAATCTGATGTTCCACTTGGCTACTGTATTTTTCAGCTAATGATATATATTTGCGTTTTTACCTGAAAGTTTTACTTGGTTCTTTTTTAATTACATTTTTTGTTGTTGTTTTGGGCATTCTGGAACTAGTTGTTTGCAGATTTTCCTCTGTTCTTCCACTTGCTAATCCAGAGCTCATTTTCCTACTCCGT
Organism: Ctenodactylus gundi; assembly: GCA_004027205.1. Classification (NCBI taxonomy): domain Eukaryota; kingdom Metazoa; phylum Chordata; class Mammalia; order Rodentia; family Ctenodactylidae; genus Ctenodactylus; species Ctenodactylus gundi. The sequence goes on along the minus strand of PVKB01000602.1, from coordinate 569,803 downwards.
GGTCTCCAGGTCTTCTTGTAGTGACTCCTTTGCCACACTGTGGGTTAAGTTCTTATAACGAACCCACTTAAGGTAGTGTTTGCGTTCTCTATATGGCAGTCCTGTGCTCCTGAATTATACAGGAGCTAATATTTTTGCATTTGTTTTTAACTACATCCCAGAAACTTCTTCTCCATCAGCTGAAACCTAATTTATTAGTTTTAGATTGTCTAGTATTCTATTCCTCGGAGAAGATTTTTCCCACTGGGAATTTGTCAAACTTCAAGTTCTTTCTATAAGTCGTCAGAAGAGTTGCTCGGGTCCCTTTCTCACCAGTGAGGTGGCCCTTGTAGCGTCTGGATACTGTCAGGAGACCCACTTTAAATCGGACCCCCTGAGACAGTAACTCATCAGTCCTGCTCTCATGCTCCTGAGGCCACCTGGCATCCTTGCACTCGCTGTTTGCTCACCTCAGGGATGGGATTTCATTCTCAGCTCTAGCATCTGAGGCTATCTGGAATTCAACCTTGCACTTAGTACATTTTCATGTTTGATTTTTAAAATATTTTATCAGTTTATGGATCCATATCAGTCCTGGCTGCCATTTTGCTTGAAGTTGTCTTTGTTTTTATACTGAAGAATATTTTTCATGTTAAAAAGTCTTATTTTCAGAATCAAAAATCTCATGAATTATGACATGGTTTAAGTTGTATATTTAGTAGTTAAAAAGAACAAAATGAATGTCTTTCAATTACTCATCACAAATGCATCCCACACATTTAAAAAATAGTATTACTTTTATGTGTAAAATGTATTATCCAGAAAGATTGACAGACAGATGACAGATAGATAGATAGATAGATAGATAGATAGATAGATAGATAGATCATCTGCAGTGAGCAGTTAATGCCTATGAATTCATCAGGCCCCTTGCAGTGCCTAAACATGTACCTTGAGGCTTGATAAACACTGTGAAAGTTTTACTTTAGAAATGTCACAGCAAGCCCAAATAAGTCCAAACTATATGAATAATTATACTTCTTAGGTTAGTTTGTGATTCTAATCAGTATCCTCAAGAATTATTATAATAGGAAAAGTGACAGATATTTTCAGGTACTTCATTTGCAACTGATGCAAGGGAAGTATACGACTGTGTCTCATTTTCCAATGGAAGTTATTAGTCTTGTCGTGTTTCTAACCTCTCAGTACAGCATTGCCATCATACATATTTGTTATAGGAATGAAATGCTACATTTGATAGGCCAGGTAAAGTTAAAATTTTATTGCTTTTGACCAAAGGCCACTTAAAGATTTCGAGATCCACTTGTAGGTACTGTGATCTTTAAAAAGGTAAAAAGCATAAATTTTAAAAAAGAGCGTGCATAACACTTTATGTTGCTGGAGTTAATATCAAAGGAGTCATTAATTGAAGTATCACTATGTAATTTTAACTGGTATGTCTAAAACAGCCTTTCTTCTGTGAACCACTGCAAACAGTTTCTTTTAACTCTGGGTTTCATAGACTTTAAAAGATCTCCCAATTTAAAACTACTTTTATGGTAATACTTGAGAAAAATAAGGTGTAATGTTTATCATTAAACTAGTTACCTTAGAGAAAGAAACTTTTTAAAAAGGTTATTGATAAGGAAACCTTAAAATGATTCTTTGTAAATTTAAATGAATCAAAGAGGCTAGCAATTCAGAAACATTCTTAGGGATAGAACTTGCAGTGTGACACTCACACAAACATAAATAAGAGATCACCTAATTTATTTCTTCTTTAAACTTTGGTTTAATTGTAAATGATCCTCAATATTTAGATTTTTTTATGGTCCGTTACCAGCACATTGTTTATTTTTGGCTTTGAGATAGAGTCTTGTTAAGTTTCCCAGATTGGACTCAAACCTGCAATCCTCCTGCATCAGTATGTGGGGAATACAAAGGAGTGCCAAAGGGCCCAGTTAACATCAGAATTTTTGTTATTTCTGTCAATATAAACATATTTTAATATACTTTCTTTTGATGACACTGTGAAAACCGGCTTTTCCTTCTAAAGTTTTAAAAGTAAACAGAACTGCCAGTTGAATCCTAAATTATTTTAGTGAAATAAGAGTAAATACAATTACTGAGAAGCCCATCTTACTGGTTTATTAAAATACTCCTAAAATTCCCGAAATATGAATAATAACAAAGAGCTTTTATTTGAGAAATACATGAAGTTGTAGGATATATAAGTTTATAGAATCTTGCATGTTCCATGTTGCTGTGAGTTCTCCTCAGACCCTTTGTGCACCCTGCCACGTCCCCAGCCTCGGCTCCCCACATAGGTTTTTGACACTGGCTCTTGTTCCTTAGCTGAGTGGGCCTCTCAAGGACGTTAAAACAGCACAGACTCTGAAGGTCAGAACTAACATTCATCACTTGCTTCTTTATACTCAACTCTCCTGAGCCAAACACCCTTCTAGGCAGTTGCAAGTTCCCTGAAAAACAGAACTTAAGAAACTTAATGAACAATGATAAGGGCAAAAAAGAAAATCAAGCAGGCTAGAGGTGGAGGCAGAAGGCCACAATGAACTGAAATCCAGGGGAAAAGTATTATCTTAAAGAAAAATGTATAGAGGAGAGAAGGCTGTCCCCAGACTATACCCCTCAAAATCACTGTGTTCAAACTCTGTATTAGTCAACTTTCCCTTTGCTGAACAAAATACCTGCAACTTAAAGGAGAAATTTATTTTGGCTCATAGTTTTAGAGGTTGCAGTTTGTGATCCACTGGCTCTAAAGCAGGAACACAAAGGGAAACATATGTGGTGGAGTAAAGCATCTCACATCCTCATGGCCAGGAATCAGAGTCCAGGGAGGAGCCCCAGCAAGAGACACGTCCTCCAAAGGCATGGCCCCAGTGATCTACTTCTCTGGGCCCACCTCCTGATAGCACATTCAACTATGAGCATCCATGGCTAATCCACTGATGCATGTAGCACCCCGGCATTTAGTCACCTTTCAAGGTTCATTCAACCCAGTCATTTCAGCAAGTAAGAGTAACTGGCACAAATGCTAACACCCAAACTGCCTGTCTTTGGGGATGGGGCCTTTATGGAGGTAAAAAAGGCAAAGTGAGAGCTTAAGGACTGGTGTCCTAGTAAAAAGAGAGACATCAGCACCTTCTGTCTGCATGCAGAGAAGAAAGGTTGTGTAAGGATTAGTAAGAGACAGCTGTCCACACACCAGCAAAAAAGGCTTAGACAGAAGCCCTTGGTGTTCACACAGACCTGAGAAAATAAATGTCTGTGATTTAAGCCACCCAGCCTATAGTATTTTGTTATGGCTGCCTGAGCCAATAAAGTCACATGCACTCAAAGAAACTCTCAAAGAAGAGAGGGAGCCAGGCCATCCTGGGAAGAGAAGACAATAGTGTTTCCTGAGCAGTGCGCATTCTCAGGAGGATGTCATGAAGCGAAGGTAAGGGAGCACACATCAAGGGGAGACTCTGGTGGGCCTCCGGAAGGAGCCACAGCAGATCAGGAACCCAGCTTTACAGAGAAGATAAAGAGAAGGCAAATGTAGAAGCAACGATTTGTTAGGAGGCTGTGGTAGTAACCGCAGGCAAAATGGTGACTTAAACTAAGCTGGTATCACTACTAACACAGTGATGGAAAGGTAGATGGTATTATAAAAGTTTATTTGGAGACAGGGTCAATCAGATTGCTGATGGACTGGAATGGGGTTTGAAGGTAGACAACTAGAATGACTCCCAGCCTGGGGCCAGAAGGGGACCTGGAGACCCAAGGAAGGTGGCTTCATGAAGACAACTGTGCCAAGCTAATAACAGCAGGAAAAGGGCAAGGAGACTGCATGGAAAGATAATCTTTGGTAACTGGTCAGTGACCTCAGTGACAGTGGAGAAGTGAGTTGCAATGAAGTGTAGTAACGACTATAACTATTTTGAAGAATTTTATTGTGAAGAGTGTGAAAATTAATTTAGTAGCTGGAAGATAATTCTCAGAGAGAAAAACAAAAAATACAACGAAGAGATTGATGTACGTTAATATGTACACACACACACAAAGTTCCTATGGCCAGTTCATCAACTGAAGATACTACAATCATAAAGGAAATCCTAGGAGATATAAAGGAAGGATATAAAATTATGTAGAACAATATCTCTAATGTTTAAAGAAGTTTGTAACTTCAAAACATAATGGGACATTGTTATCCCATTATTAAGGCAACAGACCTGCGATGAAGCCAGAAATGCCTATAGATGACAAGCGGGTCAGCATTAGAACTCATGAGAATTTCTGATGGGAGGAATTGCTGTGGTCAATAAACCAGGTGGATTTAAACACAGGAATTTTTTTTATCTTTCTTGATTTCTCAGCCTTTCATTCAACTTATCTTTCAGTTACACTCTCTTTTTTTTCTCTTGCTTTTTTCATGGTCATTCTCTCCCAAACTTTTTGAGATTAGGACTTATTTAGGGGCTCAACATTTGTTGTCTAAATTCACATGGTAAACTGGAAGGGGGAAAAACAAGTCCAGCTCTAAGCTACGTAGAAGAAATACAGTGTATGAGGAAAGAAGAAAAATAAAAGAATTTTGAAAAGCATGATGGGAAGGACTAATGATAGTAAATGTATTATTCATGTAGACTAAGATACACCACATCAATACTGAGTAACAGGAACTCATGAAAAAGTGGTATGATTCACCAGGTTGCAATAGTACACATCCTCAGCACACCCCAAAACAAGGCCTGACAAGCAGCTCCAGGTCACACAGCCACCATGCTTGGGTTTCAGTCCGAGCCCTGGCATTTCTTAGCTATTGACCTTAGTTTCCACATATTCCAAATTGAGACATTAATAATACCTGAAATACTAATTGAGGTACTAATAATGGAGGTGTTGTAAGGACGAACTGCAGGAGTGCAGTGTTTTCGGTGCCTGGCATCTGACATATTGGCATTGCCGTTGCTGTTGCCATTGGCATTGTTGACCTAAACCACAAAATGAAGAAAACAGACAAGAGTTTCAAGAAAAATCAGTGTGCCAAAAATCTTACTAGGAGATTTTATTTGCTTCTCTCACAAAGATGAATAAAAGTTTAAAAATGCTTGAGAAAGCTATAAGATAGCTATGACAACATAACTAAATAGACTGTCTTATCTTTAAAGTCATTGCCAATATAACCTGGAGTGTATATCCGTAATCTACACAACAGTAGTGAAACAGAGAAAGAAAAATGAAATGAACAACCTGAGACCTTATGATAAGATGGCAGAAGTTAACCAGCCCGTTGATGTTACTTACTCAGATTAATATATTGAAACAGTCTTAGGTTATATTAAAGTAGAAAATTAAATGCTTTGCTAATTATGCAATACTTGTAAAAGCATGACTATGGGCTGAAAGAAAGAGAATGAGCAAAATACATTTAAAAGTTAAGTAATAATTATAGTGCATATATTGCACTTTTATTGTGAAGTTTGGTTAACAAGGTAAAGTTACAGTTAACAACATTGTACCATGAGTTGCTAAATGATGCAGTGATACATTTTTCAAAGTATATAAAGTTATGTTCTAAAAGATTTTCAAATGTACAAAACCCTCTTGAGAATATTACTATTAGGTAGAGATTCTATAAACCTTCACTGAGTCACATGAGTTTTACAAATCTACAAGGAACATTACGCAAAACTGAGGTTTGTATATCTCTACATTTGGGACCATATTCTGAGCTCCAGTTCCACTAGAGAATCTCATGTCAGGTCTCACTTCCTTGCTGCCTTGGCTGGCTGAACTCCCATTCTTGCCTATCCCCTGCATGGACTGGGACAGGAGTGGGAAGTTCATGAGCAGATTTTCAGTAGGCTTTGGGCTTGGAGAACCATAGAACATTTGAATGATCCAGATTCACAGCAAACACTCCAAATGGTGCTGTTACATTCATTACTACAGCCAGCAAGGACGTGTCCGGAGTCTCTAGGAAACTGAGCAGGAGTTGGAGCATATAAAAGCCTCTGCTGGGGGACAGAAAGTTTGTCAAAGGTCTTCATTTAATTAGAAAGTGATCACTAGCGAAATCAGCACCTCTTCCTGGGAATGTCACTCCCCTGACCTGTATAGATGTGTTTGCAATCTGAGCCTGAAGGCTGTTGTCCACGATAATGTGATTGCCTCTGTCACGTTGCTGATGATAGGTCAGTCTAGGGTACACTAGATTGTTCAGAGCCCAGGCCAGAACAGATCTTCTACAGGTAGATAACACTCAACTCACATTTGTTTGCTCATTTGTGGAGTGAAGCCCTCATTGCCTTGTTGTAGTTACATGCTTTCAAGGTCTAGATAAGAAGTCAGGGAGAATTCTGGAAGCTGACGGATGGGAGTGGGCAAGGCACGTGTCTCTGCTCCCAGGAGAAGCAGGCAAGGGGAGATTGGGAGCAATGTGACTCGGAGGTACCAGGATCCCTTCTGGTTCAGCACACTCTTTGTCTTCCTCTATGGCGCCCACTTTTAATTTGTCATCCAAGCTCCAGGGAGTCATGCTAGACCCTCACTTTCTAACTGTCTAGGTCTCAAAGAACTGGGAATATCATACTAATAGACTTCACCATACTTTACATTGATGCATTTCACATGAATAGAGTTGTGTCTTCCCTATTACATCCTCGTTAGATCTTGGGGTGCTGATCTAGTTTGACTATTTTTTTTCCTTTCATTCTACTGTTACCTATATCTTTTCAACATGCATACTATCAATGTCTTGAATCTCTCCTAATATCACAGTTGAACCAAATGGTAAAAATTAACCAATAAAGAACAAATTGTTAAACATACCCAATGTTGATTATACGCAAATAAAAGATTTGACTGTTAAGACTTAAAGGTCAGCATTTTTAGCTTCCTTGCTACCTAACTGAAGGTGTGATGACATGCTCCAGGTGGCAAGGTGCATGAGTAAGCCTGAAGTTCTGAGTGACTCCCTCCCTCTAGTTTGGGGACACAGTCTCTACAGGGTGGGCTGTACTCTGCCCTTATTTTTACATGGCCTTTCTCCTGTTTCCACTTCCAGGTAGAAATTGAGAAGCTGGATTATCATCATTATCTGCCTCTGTTTTTCGACGGGCTTTGTGAAATGACATTTCCCTATGAATTTTTTGCTCGGCAAGGAATCCACGACATGCTGGAACACGGGGGGAACAAGATTCTACCTGTCATTCCACAGCTCATTATCCCGATAAAAAGTAAGTGAACAGGTGAAGAAGCATCACTCAGTTTATATGGTGCCGCTTTTTGACAACTTGCTAATTAAGCAATAAAACACAACACACTTAGGTGAGCCCCAGGTTTTGCAGAAATTTTATAAATTAACTTATGAAGCCAGACAACCTAAATCTCTGAAAATATAGCCCATCACGGTTACAATACTATGGCTTGGCCACATAAACCAATGGAGTTGTGTGAGGTTTGCGCTAATTTAAATTGCTTCATGGTAATGACACAATATTAACACTAACTTGTATTCAGAGTTAAAGGTTGTATGCTTGTCTGTAGATACTGCTGCTAAAACCCAAGCTATTTCCATATGACATCACTTATTTTTAAATAACAATAGAAACACAATCACACTGAGTGCTGTTACATACAGTAGGATTCATAATTTTAATGAAAAAAGTCTGCAATGAAGAAAAGATTATTTTTTAAAGAATCTGAATTTTTTACTGTATAATAGGCTATTGTGGTAACTGTGGGACAATGTGGCCACTGGATTTATGTGCACCTATAACCTTAGCTTTTTTTCTGGGGAGGTTTAGTCAGGTCTGGTTCCTCGGGCTGCTCTGAATACAGCCCTTTTCATCGGCCTCTCAGACTTCTCATGAGCCCCTGGGCTTCAGCACAAGCTCTTCACTTGTTCTTGGTCCAAGCTTCTTACCTTCTGACCTAGGTGTTGTGCACTATGTGGGTGGGGAATACGGCTTTCCTCTGAGAAAGACCAAGAGAGAATGGCCTGTCCTTGCCCAAATGACGGGGCCTTCTTTCTCCTCAATGCCTACCGTGCCCCGTGGTTCCTGCCCAGAACCACCTGCTGCCCTGCCTGGCAGCTGCCACCATACCCCTCATGTCATTGCTAGTTATAAAGCAAGGATTAGCAGGACACCGTGACAAGGGCCAGTGATCTCAGCACTCTGGGACTATAAGGCAAGAGGATCACCAGTTGTAGTCCTGTCTGGGCAAGCTAGACCCTGTCTCAAAAGATAAAAAGGATGCAGGTGTAGCTTAATGCAAATGCCCAGAGTTCAGTCTTCCACTATTGCCAAATGAATAAATAAATAAACAAGCAAACAAGCAAGCAAGGGTCAGTGCCTCTGAGCACCCGGATGGGGGTGGGAGCACAAAGCGCCCCCTCCCCCAGCTAGAACTGCTCTAGGTATTCACATCTGCTATCTCTCAGCACAAGGGCTCTGGTTTTCAGGGGTAAGGAGCCTCTGCTTCCCTTCCACAGGCTCCACCTCCTCCCATCTCCTAGGACCACCTGCATCCTAGAGGAGTGCCTGGATTCCTCATCAGTCTTGTAGGATCTAGGGAACCCCCCTCACTCCTCATTGTCTCAGGTGGTGTCTTGCCATATGGTTGGATCAAAAGGAAAGGTAAATAGCTCAACATGAGACCATTTCTTGTAATCTGAATTAGTTAATTTTATCCGTGGTTGTCTGTCACTGGAGGGAATTAGGCATCATTAGGATTCTGGCTTTTCTACGGTTCTGCCTCTTGCTACTCACCCTGAATTAACTCCAAAACATGCTTTCCTATCTTTGAGATCCCCAGAGATCATACCAACCAGGCCACATGTTCACTAAGACCAAATGAGACCAAACCAAAGGATGGTGCTACCTGATGTGAGGTTAACATAGCAAGAGACTGGGCCCTTTCCAGGGGCCCTTTATTATCAGCAGCTGCCCTTCCTCTTACATAGCAGCTGAGTTAAAGGTGAACTTGGTGTGTGTGTGTGTGTGTGTGTGTGTGTGTGTGTGTGTGTGTGTGTGTGTGTATGTATATATATATATATATATATATATATATATATATATATATATATATATATAATTTGTTGTGGTACCAGAAATGAAGCCCAAGACATACACACTGATCTACAACCCCAGTCTAGTTTTCACTTGTGGTTTTGAGTAATCTTGCTAAGTTATTATGTTGCCCAGACTAGTCTAGAACTTGCCATCCTCCTGCCTCAGCAGCATCCCAGGGTGCGGTAATCTTTAAAAGACTGTAGGACAGAGATCCAACACTAAACCATATTAAAAAACCTCTGCAAATGAGATTTATTCTCTCATACAAGTCACACTTTTTAGGGACGTTAAGTTTAATTGAAATGCTACATATCTAAAGGAAAATAAGCAAGTTTCATTGATAAACAAAAAGAGCCCAGAACATTCTCCCCAGGAACTACCTGTGCTTCTCCTGACCCCTTCAGAGGAGCAATGATTCCCAGATGTCCACCCTTTTCTTTAAAGTGGATTCATTAGCACTACTGTTTCGGTCTGCACGCAGGAGTCTCCCCAGGACTCCGACGCAGACTTTGGGGCAGGGAGTAGCTAGGTAACATTTTGATTCCCCTTTTCACAATTAGAGCATACCAAATCAGAGAATTGCAAGCCAGGGTAAAATAATTTTTTTGTTTGACCTGTATTTTAAATATCATAAATGAACTAAGAAGGTAGTGATGTTTTCTAAGAACAGAATTGATGATACACATATTCCGGAGGTCATTTGCTGATGAGTGAACACATCAGTAAGAACTCAATAAACATGATTTGTCAGGGAAAATTAACTGGATAAGAATTTGATAATTGAAGGTTCTGGCAGCCATCATGGCTTATGTTGGCAGCATGTTGGTAGCTATGCCACTTAGCTGCCTGGCCTTTTTTGTTGCTGTATACTGATCCTGAGTCTAATTCTGCCTGTGTTTTGCAAGTCTGTGGTACTGGAAGCCAAATGTTTCTCAGAAAGAAAGCTTGGTAAACTATGCAAGACAAAGCACAGTTCCAGCCACATGTGAAAAACACCATGTGTGTAAAATAAATCTTTTGGGTGGAATTCTAGAATGAGGCTAATTGATCTAGAAGACGGTTGAGGTAAATAATTAAGCCTAACACAGAGCAGCTGTGGGTTCCTCATTTTCAAGCCATACTATTAGTATAATTCTGATTTTATCCAGAGGCAAAATTAACCTCACCATCACCAGCTAGCAGTTCCAATTAATATTTATGAAGGAAAGCAAAACAGGTAGACTCACTGGGATTATCTGCCCACTGACTCCTGGAACTTGGGATCAATTTTAACAGATCTTAACGCTGATAATACTGGAATGAGAAGTGGATGCTTTCTTTGGCTAAAGAGTTTGAAAAATGAAGAAATATGAAATACAACTTTTTTTCTCCTACTGCTCATTCATTCAAGAAGCTTGATGGACATGGTGCCACACAGGTGCAGTCTTCAGGTTGAGGTGTGAGGATCGCATGAGGTCTCAAGTTCAAGACCAGTGTAGGCAGCATAGCAAGACACCCCACCCAAAATGTGGTAATAATCAAAACAGTGAGTGTCTGAAACCTCATTTGAGTGGCTTTTATAGCACAACTACAATTATTTTCTTTCCTTAGTTTCCATGTTCTCAAGTTATTCTGGGTCAGAAACTCCATAACACGGCGAAGTAGTGTATGACAAAGTATATGGGTTGGTAACAGAACACCGTCTGCTGAGACCAGACCATTGGAGGGCAGCAGGAGAGGGGCAGGCCTGTAGCCCTTCCCCCTCCCCCCCCCCCCCCCCCCCCCCGCAGGAGTTGTGGGTCTACACTGAGTCCACCAGTTAAAAAAACTCAAAGCTGACTCCATCCAGCTAGCCACACCAGGAGGAAGTGCCTGGACTCTTCACACACTAAATTCAGAGGAGGATTCAAAGAGTGGTTGAAGGGATGGAGAAGGGCCAAGCCCAACCCACAAACTGTCTGGGAACCTCTCCTCTCTGCAGAAGCAACACCACATGGCCTCACACAGTCAACTGAAAAAAATCACTACGCACCAGGAGGGAAACATCTTACACACAGAAAAAGAGAAGACTTCAGTAGCAGACAACCCAGAAACCAGAAGAAACTTGGAGAATCTTGATAGACACTCAGATGATTCAGAAAAAGGTGGCCACCATGACTGGAAGCCAAAACCCTATGGAGGAGACAGGACACAAGCAAGCCAATTTCATGGAGGATAAGGAAATGAAAAACGTTAGAGAAGAAGCACAGCAAAAGGAACAGTCAGCAGAGTGGAGAGGCAACCTGCGGAGTGCGGGCAGCTGCTAGCTAATCTAGCGAGAATACAAAGGAACTCAGAAAGTTAACTCCCTAAAAAACAAGTAACCCAATCAAAGACTGGGCAAATGAGTTGAAAAGGAAGTGGTACAGACATAAATATTATACATGAAAAGAAAATGTTCAGCATCTGGAGATCCCAGTTCAACCACGAAGAAGTGGAGATAAAAACAGCTCTGAAATCCCATCTTTTTTCTACTGAGAATGGCTACTTTCAGTTACGCAAGAACAGTGCTAGGGAGAATGTGCTGGTGAGACAGTAGCTGGTACAATCACTATGGAAATTTTCTCAAAAAATTTAAAATAGAAATTACACTGGGCTCAGGTTACCTCTCCTCAGTATATTCCTCAACTATCCTCAGACATGGGTACCATAATCTCCATCACCCAAATGGCAAAAACAAAGCATAAAAAAATCGGAACCTTCCCGTGTCCCACAATTTGCTAATAGTTGAGTCAGAATTTGACCCAGATCTGAGTCTCCTATGCTGCTTCTGCTCTTTACCAAAGCTCAGGGCCGCACCTACTACTGCACCCACAGAACACTTACAAAAACTAACAGTATCCTGGGCCTTAAGAAAAGTCTCAAAAATACCAAAAGAAGGGAATTATATACAACATTAAATAGTCAAAATGCAATTTATGCTAGAAATCAATTGTTAGAGTATAAAGGAAACATTCTAATCTGTTTTGAAATTAACATTTTAAATTAACAGTTTCTAAATATACCATAGACCAAATAAGAAATCATAATTAAAATAGAAAGTGTGCTAACAGCACAATAACAAAAAATTATATAACTTGAGAACATCATGCTCAGTGAAGTGAGTCAGAAGCAGAAGGTGAAACATCGAATGGTCTCTCTGATACGAGAGTCCCAGATAACAACTCCTGCGGAACTTAAAAATGAAAAAACAAAATGAAAGAGGGGGGTAGGGAGGGGGAGGAGGGAGGGAGGGGAGGATAGGGGGAGGGACAAAAGGAGAGTAGGAAAGCCCTTGTCACCTTGACAAGATGTGTATGTTTACAAAATGCTCGACTTCATTGTAAACCTTAAATTTTGCACTTATACATATCAATAAAATGGGGAAAAATATATAAAATTATACATTAGTAATTTCAAAACAGTTTACAGAAGTGTTAATAATTACATTAAAATATTCACTACGTATGCTGTGATAGAAAAATTTGCAGAAAATATATACCCTTAAATATGATCCTGAACAGAAAAAATTACCAAACTAAACATTTATTTGATTAGGTATATAGAGAAAACCAAAAGTGAGCCAAATGTAGAATAAATATTAGATTAAAATCATAATATAAAAAATAGAAAGTAACTATGCAACTGAAAGAATAAAGACAAATGTTGGTTGAATTCTTGAAATGACTAATCAAATTGATAAAAATTTCTCAAACTTAGAAATAAAAAATGAGTATAGGCAGAAAAAAACAATATCAGAAATTAAAAAGAGAATGTCACACATTGAATATGTCATGATAGAATATAAAAAACCTTCTAAAAGTTTGAAACTTTGAAAAAGTAATTAAGATTTTGGAAAATATGTTTTATCAAAACATATCAAAAAATAGTAATATAAAAAGGGAAAAATACATTATCAATTAGAATTTCTCATATAAATACTGGTCAGAATTTAAATACCTCCTCTAGTTAGTTGTGCCAAATCCTTCAGGAAAAAAAATATTTACTATCTTTTGCAATCAACAGTGTAACTCATTTTAAGTTACCTTAATCTTGTTACCAAAACCCAAAGATATTTTTAATAAAGAAAATTTCTGAAGACAACATCATTCATGCAATTCTTTAGAAAATTTCTAAACAATATTGCTAAAAATATGTAAAATGATAGTATTTCATGCAAAATCAGTTTTAGGAATATAAGACTCGCTTATAAAAAAATCACTCAAGACAATTAATATTAAAGGATAAACGCCAGCTGCTCACCTTCAAAAATATTTTAAAAGCATTTGATGAGATTTAATAGCCACTCACATTTTCATTCATGTGCTTGGTTTTGTTTGCATTTATCTATTTTATGCAGAATGTACTCCCAGGCCATACCTTGTCTCAGTTTCGTCTGGCACATCTTCCTGCTCTGTGCCACATCCTCTTCTGGTTTGGGGCGATCTGTCCCCTCTCAGTGAGGATCATCACGGCATGTTGGAGGCAGCTCACAGATGGGTTAGTGTGACCAGAGCCTCCATAACACAGAGCCACATCTCACACCAAATGCCAGACAATTTAAACCTGACCCTTAAATTTAGCACTGTTCTGCATTTTTAAAGCTGTGCAACAAAATTTCATCTTTCTTTTTAGGCCTTGACCTTGTCCAGTCCCATTATTTGCCCTAAGCCCTTCCACTAACTCCACCACAGTAGTGCTGGAGTGGCATGTACTGCTGCTTCTTTAAAGTGACATCTTTCAGATCTTTGGTGGCTTTTCAGTTGTGTGGGCTTCAGATGGCCTGGGTAGTTCACTGAGATTTAAGCCTCTTTCATTTGCAAAGATTTTTGTGGAGTTTTCTGGGTCAAGTGAGTAGTAAACCAGATCATCTGAGGGCACTTATAGGAACAGCCATTGACATTTTTAAAACTAAGAACAGAATTCTCTTAACTCAATTAAGGGAATTATGTCACTCAGAATAAGGTAGATTATGTTGTAATAACCAGAATCTCAGGGGCTTAAAGCAGTAACGGTCTGTTTTTCACACGTATGGGAGCTCTGTTCACTGCAGCCCTTAGGGACCTGCCTGATGGATGGCAGAGTTGGCAAAGAAAGAGGGGATTCTTCCCCAGAATTGACATCTTTCACTTCTGCTTACTCATCAATGGCCAGAGTCAGTGGCCAGGGCTCATGCCACCTCCGCAGGGCCCTGAGGTGTCATCCCACCGTGGACATTACAAATAATCTGCTACAGAGCCTCTGGACTCTTCTGTTTCTCTGATGAGTATCAGTTCCAGTTCCCATTAGACACACTCCCAGCTGGGTCTCCCGAGGAGGCAGCAGGCAGCAGCCAAGCTCCTTTCATCTGGTGGGCTCTATCTTCCAGCTGTGGCCCTCATCCAGGCCTTTTGGGGTCTCCACCACAGAGAACTCTTAGCAGTCAGCGAAGACAGACTTCTCTGCAGATTTCAAGTTTACACCCTTTGTGGGTTCCTCCTTCTCTGAGGCCCCTCCTCCGATTTCTTACCTGCTCTGCCAGCCCAGCATTCTCCTTCATTGTCACCCCAGCTTTCTTCTGCCCTAGATCACACTCTTAATTCCAAAGTGAAAAGCTTTCAACTCCATAACCTCCCTGGATATGCTTCAATTTCAAGGCAGACAACCCTCCAAGGTCTGCCTACCTCAAAGCTTTGGCAGGACACCAAGGAGTCCCACTACCTGGGAATCCCGCTAACGGTACTCCTAGTTCTTTCCCTCCCACACCTGTGCTTTTAGCCTCAGTGATCCTGCCGTAGATCTTGCCTTTCTTACCCTTTCCTACTCCTGATCCTCTGCTCTTTTTTCAAATACCTGTGGTTTCATCCTCAAATGCCCAAGGGTTAACAAGCTCCAGTGTTTGCTTTTTCCTTGTTGCTTGTATATGTTTGTGGTACATCATTTATGTATTGATGACAAACAGCTATGGGAATTAGTGTATTTATATATCACCTTTAAATTTTTTAAAAAATAATTTTGTCCTTTCTGTCTCCCAACCATTTCCCTTTCACAAGTCCTCAGGCTCCCTGCCCTTCTTGGAGAAGTCTGTCTATATCCTGTCTTCTCTCTCTTCTGTTTTGCTCTTTTGGCCTCTTATGTTTTGGGTTTTTCATGTAAGTGAGAATATGAATCTTAGCCTTCCACATGTGGTTTGTTTCGCTAAGCTTTGTGGTCTCTTCTCTCCAGTCCCTGCCCCCGACTCCAGCCCTGACCCCAACCTTCCCTCCTACTCTTGCAGAACTCTGTAGCTTCCTCTATGTCACTTAGACTACAATGTTAGAAAGTATTGTGTCCCCACAGCATCTCATGAACACAGTAGATGCATCATAATATTTGTGGAATTGATTTAATAAGGTTCATAACTACTATCTTTACTGAAATGTGTAATCCAAGGCATGAAGTGGCCATTGGGGCCTGTCACTGTATCTCACCTTAAATGAAAGCTACTTTGGAAGTAGGCCTAATTTGCAAAAACAAAAAGAGTATAATGACATAATGCTCTGCACTTACTGGAAGCAGTGGTGAAAGTAAATATCTGCTTATTCATCTAAATTCTCCTGTGAGATTCTTTTGTTTATGAACAGCCACATACATTCCTGAAATGGTCTACTAGAAGGTGCCCCTGGCTGCTAAAGACTTTCAGAGCTAACGCTGACCTACAAATGGAAGGGACATAACACAGTGGCCTCATTAGGAAAGCTCTAATGAGCAAGGTCACACAGCTATAAAGGACAAACATGCATGGCACAGCTAAAGAAACCAAGACAACAACATTTTTAAAAGTAAAATATTCTTGTCCAAAAACAGTCAATGGGAAAAAATACCAGGTAAAGATAAAATATAATAATCTGTATCATAATGCAAAAATTGCTTTGGGGATTCTTTTTAATCAAAAAGGAAAAAGGAAAAGGAAAAATACATTATCTTTTATTTATGATCTAATCATTTCACTTAGATGTCTTGAAGTCTCCCAGTTAAATTATTTGAAAGATAATAAAACTGTAAAAACAATAATTTTTAATTTAAGAACAAATATGTTTTTTCTGGAAATATGGAAAAGAGGTATATTATGTCAATTATTTTAGTTACAAGATACCAAAGGTAAAATAGATTTAAATTGTCTTCAATAGTAAAATTTGCTTAATAATTCACATGAGTATGAAAAGTATTTTAAGGCATGGTTTAATCTAGTGCCTCAATATTGTCACTGTGTTGTGTTATATGCAAGGTCATCTTTAAGTCAACTCCATTCTTGACCTCGGGAAGCTCCAGGTAGATTCTGGGAGTGCATGCGTATCTATTAACACCTGTAAAGAAAAGGTACATACATGTTTTAAGGCACATACCATTGCCACTGTATTTTCAGAAAAAGTAAAAGACAGAGATTGCCTGCACACATTCACTTGTTCCAAAAAAAGAACGCTGTGGTTTGAGGGGAGAAAACACATTGGTATGATTAACCTGTATTTTTGCAGCCCACTCGTGGAGAAGGAGATAACAAGAGTAAGCAAAAAAATTATTGAACAAAAAATGACTAGAAAGGGCTTGAATTCGAAAGAAAACAAAATTGTGATCAAAAAGAAATGTGCAAAATGTTTATATTTTTCATTTTTAATTTTTCTGAAAATTATTTCCCCCTTTTATTGACATGTATAAGTGCAAAACTTAAAGTTTACACTGATCTTGAGCATTCTGTGCACACACATATGATGGCACAGTTACAAATCCTTCCCCTATTTCCTTTCGACCCTCCTGTCACCCTCCTCCCCAGTTCTCATTATTTTCCACATTGAGTTCCATTTAGTAAGTGTGATCTGGGTTTCTCATATCAGAAAAACCATTCAATATTTCACCTTCTGCTTTTGACTCACTTCACTGAGCATGATGGTCTCAAGTTGCCTCCATTTACCTACAAAAACCTCCAGCCTATCTGACTTTATAGGTGAGTAGTATTCCATTGTTTATGAATAGCACAATTTATATATCCATTGGTCTGTTGATAGGTATTTTGGTGTCTTTTAGCTATTGTTAGTTCTGCTGCTATGAACATGGTTGTACATGTATCTCTGTTATATGCTGTTTTTAACTCTTTTGGACATATTCCCAGAAGAGGTATCTCTGGATCAAAGGGGATATTTATTTCTAGTCTTTTGAGAGTCTTACATTTTTAAAAACCAGTTTTTTCCCCCACTTTATTGATATGTATAAGTGCAAAATTTAAGTTTGCATTGGTTTTGGGCATTTTGTGCACATACGTATCTAGTTAAGGTAACAAGACCTTCCCCACTTTCCTTTCTATCCACCCCCTACCCACTCCCACAACCCACCACCTGCTCCCTGTTCCCTTTATTTTTCACTTTAAGTTCTGTGAGATAATCGTGATCTGGGATCTGGGTCTCTCATATCAGAGAAACCATTTGATATTTCACCTTCTGCTTCTGACTCACTTCACTAAGCATGATGGTCTCAAGTTTCCTCGATTTGCTTACAAAATAAAAGGTATTTTTAAAGAAATAAAAGTCCTATGTCTGCATAGGCATGTGGAAAAATATATTTTCATTGTTAGTATCTAAGGACATAAACTTCAATATTTTTTATTTATACTTTATTGTATAAAATGACATCATAATGCAAAAATTCTTTGCAGTCTACTTATTTACTCACATAGAAACATTGGAATTTTGAAAACATTCTTTCTACTGGATGACCAATAATTTCATGTCGTATGCTTACACTAGATTTTATTTAAATGATCCATTCTTATAAGAATATTCAGATTAATTCTAATTATGAATAGTGCTGGTTTTAACACTTGCATATAACTTTTGTGCATGTATGTACACATCCTTAAAGACTAGCAAGTGAATTTGCTGGACTCAATGTAACGTGTGCATTTTTCTGCCCTTTAAATATATTGCTAACTACTTCCTGGGAAAGTTAAAATGGTTTATAACATGGCATCTATTAAGATGTCTCTTCTTACAAACTTATTTCTACACTATGTTAAGT
The DNA here is from genome assembly GCA_004027205.1 of Ctenodactylus gundi. Taxonomy (NCBI): domain Eukaryota; kingdom Metazoa; phylum Chordata; class Mammalia; order Rodentia; family Ctenodactylidae; genus Ctenodactylus; species Ctenodactylus gundi. The sequence continues at coordinate 551,717 of PVKB01000602.1, read as the reverse complement.
GCTAAATTTTCAATGACTTTTTGTTAATATGATAATCAAACTTATAAAGTGGTTACTTTGTTTACCAGTGAATTTGAACATTCTGAAATATCAATTGCTTGTTTGTATTTATTTCTGTGTCCTCTGTTAATATTCCTAGCCTGTGTCACTGGAAAGGTTCATTACTTTGTTGGATTAAGACAGCTACTTGTATGTTAAGGATATTAACAATTAAATAGCTTATGTGAAAAATATACTTTAGAGTTTATTGTTTGTTTTTCATTGTATATTGTTTCTGGTTAGAAAAAAAGAACTAGTAGAACTGTTTCTATATTTCTTGATTCCTCAGTAGCAGATCACATCTAATAGTAGAAAATGTTCTCATTTTGCAAAAAATCATAGCAATGATGGATTTTATGCCTTAGGAAATCATACATGTAGTTTATAACCATCTATGATGAATAAATTCTACCTGTTTGACTTTAAATTATTTTTTCATATTCTTCAGCCATTTCTATGTATCTGGAAGCTCTGTTTTGCTGATTATTTTTGAAGGTAGTAAGCAGTACAATAGAAATCCAATTTTCTGAATAGAAAAGTTCCATAATGTCAGTAGACTCCTCACATTAGACCTTTTCAAATCCTGAAATCTTGAGTTCAAAGTCCTCACTTATGTCTTGACAATACCTTCCAGGCTCATCAACACAAGAATAAACACATTTCTTCTCTTTCAAGTTGCAGAATCATATTCTCTTTGTATCTGCTAACATACTTTTTCAAAGGAAAAGAATTTATTTCAAAAATTGTCTTTTTAATTTCTTCCAGACAGTAAGAATGAAAAGACTTCAAACTTAGTGTTAGATCTTAATTCTCCGTTCTGAGGGAATGAGGAAGAAAAACAGAGAAACTGAAGTGGAAATGGACAGTGTAAAAAAAAAAAATTCTTCAAGATGAACCTAAGGGACTTTTATAATGTATACCCTGGCTTCATTTCTTAGCCACTGCAGAGATTTTCAAGGTCATTCTCTTGCCCTCCCAGACAACTTACCATTACATATTAGAGGCTGTTGAGAGCAACAGTTGAGGCATTTTTTTGTGTTGATCATTGTCAATCCAATAACATTCAAAACAATTCAGTCAAACTTACAATTAAATTATTTTCTGATAGCTATTATCATCATTTATTCTGAAAGAGATCACTAATGTAGTTCTCAAATGATATGTATGTAGGTATAAACTTAATCAACCAAAAGTTAGTGTTAAGGTTCTTCATACACATGCAAACACACAAAGACACAGACAGACTTTTATTCCTTAATCCAATATAGCCCACATAACAAGCCCATTCTCTAATATTGGAAGTACACAGGCACAGTCTAGGCTGTTTGTACAAGCCTACCATGACATCCTAAAAGAAAACTACAATGATAAGTCGACAACCTGAAGCCACTTTGGCCACCAAAGTCTTTTCTGCCATCACCCCATTCAGATGGGTATCTCTCCAAAGAGCTCTTTAGGTCCTTCTGTTTATGACTTCAGGGTGTCAACAGAAAGGGTCCCTGAACATTGAAACCTACAAACCGCCATGAGAACTGTCAGCACATATATTAATGTGTGCACTTGATTATACATTTATTTTAAGAAATAAAAAATTACAGATGACATACTCATGTAATTCTGCTCCGGTATGCAATATTTCTTATCTACCCATTACAGAAGTATTTAGTTTGACATTGTTCTGAATCCTTCCTAAGGACTGTGGTGGGAGGGAGAGACAAAAACAGAAAGGGCTCAAATTTCTGATTCCGTCCAGATGACAAGATGATACCTCTGGTTCTCCAGCTTGGAAAAGGCATGATAGCCTCACTCTTACCAATACACACCTACAGACACAGGTACTTCATGTGACCTCCAAAGAATGCCAAGAAAGATATAAATCGGGTGGTTGAAATATATGCCATTTAATTTTTTTAAGTATTATAATAAAAGACACACTGCTGTTAGTTCCCCTCAAAATTCATCCCCTCGGGCTGGAGGAATGGTACAGCAGTTAAAGCACCTTCCTAACAGGTGCAAGGCCCTGAGTTCAATTCCTCAGCACCACATAAAGCTGGGTGTGGTGGTGCACACCTGTAATCTCAGTACTCAGAAGGCTGAGACTGGAGGATTGCTGTGAGTCTGGGCTACAAGGTGAGTTTAGGACTATCCTAGGCTATAGAGCAAGACACTATATATATAAAACAATACGTCTCCTCATGTTGAGCATACTTATCTGATTTGTCTTGCCACTTTGGGGGCAACTCTAAAAACTGTCTTTCATGAGTGTCTTCACAAGGTTTGCTCAAAACTTCAGTAGATTTCTAAAAACGTTAATGTTTTCTTATCCACCTTATTTCCCAGATCTGGCATCATGCAACTTCTGGCTTGTCCCGAAGTTAAGATGACTTATCTAAGTAAATATTTTGAATCAATTCAGGTCATTAAAGCAGCCATGACAGCACAACTGACTGAAAGACATGAAAGAGGATTTCAGAACTGCTTCCAAAAGCAGGAAAAGTGATGGGATAAGTGTGTTTAAAGTGAGGGGAAGTATTTCAGGGGGAGCAATGGCCATGAGTCTTTTAATGTAATAAACATTTTTAAATGTAAACATCCTTCATATTTTTATCATGCTTTGTATTTATAATGATGCAACTGGTTAGGCAACATTTTTCCTTGCTGTGACTGTGACCCCCAAGTCCTTTGGTGGAATCTCTTCCCTGTAAGCTGGAGCAGGACCTCTAGTGAACAGCATGCTGCTACCTTCCTTGGAAACTCTTAACAGAAACAAGACCTAATCTTCACTGATGTACAGTTTGGCTGTGTACGCAGGAGTCTTCCCTAACACCCTAGGCCATGTTCCCCCTTATGATTAGCTACTTAAATATCTGGGTCTTCTTTGGATTGATATCACACTTGTCAATCTGCTTAATTATCTTCTTTTGTATCATATCATAAACCCCAAGACAATGGTGCCATACCTGCCTTGTTCATTTCCATCTTCCCAATTTCTAAAGCTATATAACATGCCCTCAATAAATATTTGATAAAGGAAGATTAGTAAATGAATTTATGTAAAGTGCTCAATTTAATTCCTGGCCTACACAGGTGCTCAGTACATGTCAGTACTCAATGTAGCCCTAACATCTAAGCATATTTGGGCATATTGATAGATTCTTTGAAAATGTCTACTGTCCTCCTGTGGACATTCCTGCAGGTCCTTACTTTTCCTATGATAAACTGAGCTAGGTCTTCCTGCAAATATAAAACAACTTCTTCCTCTCTGCCAGCTCGTGATACTCCAGAGCTTTGTTCTTAAATATCTCATTGCTAGGGCTTGTCGACTAAATCATAGCTTTCTATTTTTAGTTGTTTTCCAGAAGATATGGTATGGTCTGCCATGTGTCTAAATGCTGTAATAATGAGCCATCATGTTATCTAGTTCTATAGTTATTTTTAGGTGGGTTCCCTGAGCCAAGGCTGAGCCTCTGTATTCATCACATGTGTGTTTACTTTAAAACCAAACAAGAACGTAGTCTTGACTGGGCCAGGAATATGGGGCTGCTCTCCAGTGTTATCAGTCCCTGACCACTGATGCTGGAGAGTCCAAAGCTGACCTACACTTTATTTTTCCTGGTGATTTCATAGGAAATAGCTGTGAAACCAGTAAATGATACTTTATCTTCTTGAACTTTTAATTAAAGATTTGGTTTAATTCAAACTTCCCCTAAATGACTTCCTTGTTCCTGGCTAGTTTGTCCTTTGCTCTGTAGGAAATGGGGTGAGCAAACCGTGACCTCTTTGAGCAAGTATTGGGATGACCAAATAGCTCTGTAGCCATTAGGAAGGGCTGGTTGGGAGAGTGGAGAAAGACAGAAAGAAAACAGGTCTGTTAGCTGCCAGGCAAGTGCTTCAGTGGGAGACTCCCAAGGGCCAGAACAATGAGGATGAGGTCTCAGAATCAGGGGAGTGCAGGGGAGGATGAAGATCCAGGACCAGAGGACGTACTGGAGGATAGTGATGAAGGACCAGAAGAGTAAACAGCCGACGGAAACGCAGAACACAGGGGTGGAGGCAAGGATGAAGAAGAGAACACACATCTAAGGGTACCGAAATGTAGAATGAGGTTATTTTACAACACGTTTATCTCCGAGATGAGAAACAGTCATTGACCTATGATTTGTAACCAACTAATAATTGTGCCGTTACTAAATATGGGGGATAGTAAAAAGAGAAAGTTCATCAAAGGAAATGTATCTGTAGTACCAATTTTGAAGTGCTGGGAGGAAGATCAGGGCTTTAAGAAACATGAGCTCTAGTTCTCTACAATGCCAATTACTTCTTTGTAGGTGTACTGACCAAAGCATGGTTCCTTTCAATAGCCTGATTGCTAATCTTCCTCCATAAATGGCCTGTGCTTTAAAGTCATAAGCAAAATTTTATCATTAGAATGTAGAACATCTTTTAAAAAGGGGGCATTGACTTCTTAGAGAGAGTAGCTTGATGCAGCTCTCGTTTTATCAGTCCCCATGTCTACCCTTAATAAATAATAAATAATAAATGCTTTGTATGGCTCTTTTATTTAAATGGTTTTATGTAGTCCTCTAGAAGTAAATTGCAGGTCCACGTGATTGAGAAAAGGGAGACTGAGAAAGTACCAGAGAGCTGGCCAGGTTCACACAGCCCATGTCAGGGTCTAGATTCCTAACCCCAGCACTCATCGGACTCAAGCAGATGGGAACTTTCTGACCTGTATTATGGAATCTCTCAGGCATTTTCCCATCTGTTGTCTTTTCTCTGAGTAAACTTGATACTTTGTACCCACAGATTTTTTAAGATACTATCTCTTTAATCTCTCATATCTTCAATATATTGAATCTTTCTAATTAAACTTTTGAAAGTTTAGCTTTTCTTCCCTACTTTCTTGAGAGTCTATATATGGTGTCTTGTTCACTCTCATCCACTGAGCAAAGCTCTCCTACCTCTTCTGGCTTCCCTCCCCTGAGAATGAGCTCTCCACCCTTGGCAGTGCACCCACGCCCCCAAGTTCAGGGCTTGGTGGCCATTCTGTCCTCCCCTCAACTGTCTCTTGTGCCACTTTCTTCCTAGGCACTGTTTGAGAGGGAACCCCAAAAGCCCTGCTGTGCTCTTCTGAGCTTTCTTTTACTCTAAACAGTTTAGTCTCTGGCTTATTTTTTTTTTAATCGTGCCTGCTTATGTCATTGCCTGTTACGGCTGCTGAGCACTGCTTCAGATCTAGGCAACAAGAAATCTTTTCCAGGGGGCATTCACTTTGCATTTGTAGTATGTACCACCTGCAGGCTTACTTTTTGGAGTCTGCGACTACCAGCTTCTGTCCATTCCCACTTCTTCAGGACCTGCACTTACCTCGGTCAGAGGTTCTGGGCTCTGGGCTTTCCTCTGTCTATGGAGGCCAGCAGCTCAGAGCTGTGCTCAGTTGGCCTGGGGATGCTTCCTGAGCTGCTGTTCTCCTCCACTTCCTATATGTCTTCAGGATTTCTGACATTCCAGTGGCTTCCTATCAGTTGTTGGGAAACCCCTTCCTCTGCTATCTCAGTCAGAGTTTTCAGGCTCTGGACGGGCTTTCCTCTGTCTGCAGATGCTGGCATCTCATAGCCATTTGCAGATGGCCCGGGGCTGCTTCCAGGGCTGCTGTTTACCTCCACTTCTGATGTGTTTTCAGAGTTTCTGACCTTCCCATGGCCTCCTTTCAATTGTTGGGGCATTCCACTGTGTCCTATCTATTATGGACAGGTGGTTTTTGACTATAATCTCAACTTTTTATGTAGGTCCATAAGAAGACATTGTGCAGCTCTGTTACTCGCCTGCCATCTTCACTAAGTGATCTTCTTTTCTTTTGTTCACCTACCTTGCTATTCCTTCTCAAAACCACTAGCCTCTTCTCTGATAGAAAAAAATCAACTCTATTCTTAGGGTTCCTAGGATCTAGTATAAGTTAGGAGTGTAAACAGTAGTCAGATGAGGTCCTGTTTACAGCTTTGGGTCTACAGTGCACCATCCAAAGCTATGATTGATTAAGACGCATTGGCCTCCCCAGTAGAGCATGGCTTAATATGTTGCATCTACCAAGCATTGTAGAACTCACACTTGACGTTTTCTACTTGTTCTTTCCCTACTTTCTAGATGCCTTGAACCTCCGAAACCGACAGGTCATTTGTGTGACGCTTAAAGTTCTCCAGCATCTTGTTGTGTCTGCCGAGATGGTGGGCGAGGCTTTAGTGCCCTACTATCGTCAGATCCTTCCCATCCTGAACATCTTTAAGAATATGAACCGTGAGTTATCAAAACACCTTTTAAGACATAAGAAGGGGGAGTGGCTTGAAGTAGAGTTAATGAGCGACACATTTCAGGTTTATTGTTGCATATAAACCACAATCCATTTGGAGATCTAAATAGCACACTCCTACCTGTCTCCTGCTACTCCCTAGGGAAACAGTAAAATTAACAATTTCATTTATTGCTTCTCACATATACAGTGTACTAAAGTGGTACAGGAGCACTGAAGCTCTTCTATGTGATTCTAATAATTAAATCGTAAAGTTTTTTAGAATAGTGTTTGAATACATTAATGGGTTTTAACTTTGTTTTTAACAGTAAGTCTACCTAGGTACTTACTGTTAAAGTTTCAGTGTTTTTTCCTTTTTTAGAAGATTTAAAATAAACTTTTTAAAGCACTATTAAAATCTGATAAGCTCTTTGAGGTGTTTTAATATAAATTCTCCCATTTCTAAAAACAAAACAAAAAAATAATTATTTTGTTAATTATTTGCTAATTATGTAATAATTGTTCATCAGTGAATAATTTGTAGTTACTTAGTGGATGGTAAGTACAATACATTTATATGTTTATTCTTTTAAATATTACTCTGTGAACTTTGGAAAATGCAGATGAGCTTGGCCGAATTTGTTTTACCAAATGAAGACATTAGCAGTGTTCGGTAGATGTATTGGCAGGCAGTGGATGTACTTCAGTACATTGATAGTGTGGTTTCCTTGCAATGACCCAAATCTTTTTTTTTTTTTTTTTTTTGCTCTTAACTTTGAAGTTCTAATCTTCTCACATACATGAAATAAGTCAATATTTGAAGTTAATTTCTGGCAATCATGTAAATAAGTTGGTAATTTAATGAAATGCTACAGGAAAATTTTGCAACATGATCTCTTCCTTGTACGTGTAAATCAAACAAAAATTTGACTGTGTGGCAGCTCCCCATGCAAACAGACCCTTTGTTTGGAATCACTGGGTTTTTGTATTATGATCAAATTGCTATGAAGTCAGCTTTAAGCATAAGCTATTCAGGAAATGATGAAATTCTCAAAAACTCTTTGACTGCCTTTCAATAATAGGGCCCAATTATATGTTTAATGTTATATGTATTCAGTACTAAGATTTCAGTTGGAATCAGGGAAGTTTAAGAACATGTAAGATAGTGAATTAATATTTATCCCAACTAATTTGAAGAGCAATATAGCTCATGTATCAATTGGGTACCCTCTGAGGACAGTACACACTGCATTTTAGGGATTTTCTTATTGTCTAAACTTACTGGTTTTGTTACAGCATTTTTGCTTTCTGGAAAATAATTACTTACCTATCCCTTATTTGTAATTCATATATTTACCAGATAGCAGCATCAAATAAATATTGAGTTACTTTATGTGTATATATCCATGGAATGACTTTGTACATACATACATATAGTCATTCAGATCCATAAACAAAACTCTGAGGTTGCTCATGATAGTTAGACTGTAGTTAAATTCAGGAGGCTGGAGATAGAGGTGATGATGCCAGGGGTAGAGACACAGATAGAGAAAAGGAGAGATGAAAGAATGAATCAGAAACAGAGACAGAGAGGATAATGTTATTAAATGCATGAAAGAATCAAGGAAATCCTTCAGATATCTTCACTAACAATTTTCAAGTGCATGGTTCACAAGAATTTTCTCAATAATCCTCTCAGATACTTACACATATGTACCATTACTATGCCCATTGTTTTGTTGTAAAAACTACCTTTATTCCAAGTGAGCATTTGTGTTCATATTGAGCACTGCGGGAAGAGGGCCTCCATATGTCTCCCGTCCCTTGCTCAATGAGCAAGTAGAGGTAGTAACTACCAAAACAATGTTCATGTCCTTTCTATCCCAGAGTAAAACATGGAACTAAACTGAGGCACCATTTTGTAACCTGATACAAAGCTGAAAATTAGAGATGTTCAAAGACAATTAGAATTTTCCTTACAATGAAGGATTAATTCTCCACTATCAAGAAAGCTATTGGTTTCAACTCGTTCTTCATTATAATTTCTTGTTAAGTCTGTAACTCAAAAATGTTCGTGTGCTTAATAAAAAAAGTAGTTGGCTTTCGGACTATAGCCCTGTTAAGAGGTTAGCGCTTAGGAGAATTTACTACTTACATGTTGGTGCTTAATTGGCCCCAAACAAAGCTAACTCTTGGAATGTCTCTGAACACATGCATCAGGAATTCTACAAGCTATTTTCCTGCCAAATATTTTTCTATTATTTAAGGGGAAAAATATTAGCTGCAACTTCATTTTCTCCTTATCGGAGAAACCTGTCACTACCATGACACAGTGCTGTTTGCTGTGTTTCCAGAGTCCTATTACAAAACTGGTGGATTCTAGCTATGAAAACTGAAAGGTCTTCAGCGTGGCTATGTTATCTTAGACTGAATATTGCTAGAAACAAGGCAACACAGCTTTTCCAACTACAGTGATATTTTCACTAGAAAAATGATTCTGTTCTAATCACATTTTAATAAATTCTGCTTTATGATTAAATTTTAGCCATATTCACAGAACCACAATACTCACTTTATCTAATCAGATATCTTTAGTAACACATAAATTATTTGAAATTAAAATTATAAATTTCTAACATGGAGCATTAGGAATAAGCTTATTTGTGTTTTCAATATATTTGGGAATAATTTCTGTATTTCTTGTTTTCTCTACTTGTTTTTATGTAAATCAATGTGTTGTTAAACTCAGGTTCACATATAGTTCTTTGAAGTTCCAACACAAAATTCTTTATTAGAATGAATCCAGATATAAATGACAGGAAAAGAATGAGTGAAATATTCTTTTAAATATAATGATCTTGCCCTTCTGTGTTTCTCCTTAAAGCCCAAACTTTAGCTTAGTTCTACTCTCTGATCTTTTTAACAAATATCTGTCCTATTTTAATGTTAATGAACTCTAAGAAGTCAGAGAACAGGCCAAACCTTACAGCAGTCACCCAAGATATGGTGAACCAAGCTTACAATCCTTTCAGAGAACCTGTGGGGAATAACATAGGACACGGAAGAGGATCGGTTTAAGCCCCATAGCCCCTGTTAATGGCAGTTAAAATTTAGAACCTGCACACAAAATTATTCCTATTCTAGGAGAGAGAATGGCTTTGTTTATTTATTTATTTATTTATTTGTAACATTTTTCTCAGAGTCTAATTAAGGTACGGCTAAACCAAACAGCAACTGTTTTGTGTCTGTTCAGTCCTGTGTGAACTGTACAGTATGGCAGAAAGAGGAATATTGTGCAACCAGAAGAGATGTAGTGTGGCCCCAGGAGAATTATTTAATTCTCTGATCATAAATTTTCCATCTTCATGAAGGACCTCTACAAAGAAAACTGCATTATACTGAAAATAGAAATTGAAGAGGACATTAGAAAATGCAAAGACATCCTCTATTCTGGAAAGGCAGAATTAATATTGTCAAAATAGCTGTACTGTCAAAAGTGATATACAGATTCAATGTAATTCCTATCGAAATACCAACAAATTTCTTTAAAGAACTTTAAGAAAAATTCTTAACTTCATATGAAGCAAAAAAGAGACCTAGAATAGCCAAAACAATCTTAAGTAACAAGACAAAAGCAGATGGCATTAAAATTCCAGACATAAAGTTATATCACAAAGCAACAGTAATAAAAACTATGTGGTACTGGCATCAAAACAGACAGGTCAATCAATGGAATAGAACTGAGGATCCAGAGACAAAGCCAAGTACCTTCAGCTACCTGATTTTTGGCAAAAGGGCCAAAAGCATACATTGGAAAAAAAGATAGCCTCTTCAAGAAATGGTGCTTGGTTAACTACATTCAAAAGAATGAATCTAGACACACACATATTACTATGGACCAAAATCCTATCAAAGTGGACCAAAGACCTATATACTAGGAAGGAAACATTGAACTTTCTGGAGGATAAAATAAACAAAACTATAGAAGATGTAGGAGTGGGCAGGGACTTTCTAAACAGTTCATCTGATGCAAAAGAAGTAGCCCCAGAATCAACAAACGGGATTATACCAAATTAAAAACTTTCCGCATGGCAAAGGAAACTATAGAAGAGAACTGAAAATAATGGGAGAAGTTTTTACTACCTCTACCTCAAACAGGAGGCTAGTAACCAGAATATACAAGGAACTGAAGATAAACAGACCCTTCAAATCAAAGACCCAATTAAAAAATGGGCAACTGAAATGAATAAGCAGTTTTAAGATGAAAAATTTCAAATGGATAGCAAATACATGAAAAGATGTTCAACATTCTTAGCTAGTAAAGAAATATAAAAAAAACATCAAAACAGTACTAAGATATCATCTTATCCCAATGGCAGTTGTACATATCAAGTAATCAAACAGCAACTGATGCTGGCAAGTTTGAGGGGGAAAAGAAACCCTTTTACATTGCTGGTGTGACTGTAAAGTGGTAGAACCACTATGGAAAGCAATATGGAGATTCCTCAAAAGGCTGAAAATAAATATTCCATGTAATCCAGTGATACTTCTTTTGGGTATCTTTCCAGAAGAGGCAAAGGCAACATATAATAGAGTTACGTGTAAATCCATGCTTATTAGCAACACAAGCAATAATAACTGAACTGTGGAAGATGTCAAAATACTCATCAATAGATCAATGGAATACAAAAAACATGGTATATGTATACAATGGAGTAATACTCTTTTATAAAGACAGATAAATTTGAGGCTTTTGTAGGTAAATGGACACGACTTGAGACCATCAGGCTTAGCAAAGTGAATCAAACTCAGAAGGAAAAATATTGCATGGTTTCTCTAATATGAGAAACCCAGAATACAGGCATTTTATAGAACCAAGTAAATATGATGGGGGAGTTGAGGGGTGTGAGGAGGATAAGGGAGGGACAATCTGGAGGGAAGAGATTGTAATGTTGTCATGTATATATGGGCACAAAAACCTCAAGCTCAGTGTAACCATTGTGTATCACACACACACACACACACACACACACACACACACACACACACACATACATACTAATAAATACTGGAGAAAAAACTTTCCATCTTCACAAATGCATATCATAACAATTTTTTGAGGGTTGGCATGATAATTAGGGACAATGGCCCCTTCATATGGCCCCTTGCCTTGAGTGAGTTAATGACCAGTGTTGCTATACAACATTACATATATACATAATATTATACAAACATATTAATAGTAACTTATATAAAATATAATAACTGCATAAATTATACATAGAGATGTTCAGACTGAAAGGCCTCTTCACACATTTTCAGCTTTGTAATGGTCCTAGTGTTCTCTACAGTTCAGTTAGCCAAGTCTGTGGAGAAGAAATACCAGGAGAGGCTACATATAAACATAATTCCAAATTCAACTTTCATAAATCTGTGGTGGGGTAGTGCCAATAATTTTTGCGATGAACTTAGGCTAATCTAGCATCATAACTAGGTAGTTGGAAGGACTGTGTGGAACCCATCCACTTTTCATGTCAGGAAACTGTCCTGGCCCCTTTTAATCTGTAAATAAAATGCAGACTTTTGGTCTTACTAGCTGCACCAGTCACTTTGCATACAGGGCTCCCCTTGCCTCTGATCACGAGACGCCAGGTGAGTGGCCATAGGATTTAAAGAATCCATGCAAATTTAAATGACCTTCACATGCGTTCTTTCCTGATTTAGTCTGAAATGTTTGACTGATGTTGAGCGGGAAGAATTCCATGTTTGAAAAACAGAAGCTTGGCTGGAATAGGCAAAGGCAGCCCCCGTTGAAATCTTCTTGGGGAGGACTGATATCTTGTACAATGTGTAAGCTGTGGAGCTGATTTTCCTTCATTTAGACAATGGGTTTTGGTGTCTAAAAGCACACTGTCTTTGTATTGTCCACTTTGCTATGAAAGAGGTGATATTTCTGTGAAGTATTTCCAGACAGCATTTATCATGCAGCCAGTAGAAATTTCATCTTTCCTGTATTCTTTCAAAAATGTTATTAAAGGTTATGGAAAATTAAGACAAGAAAGATGATCAGTTTTAGTGTTCAGAGATGAAACTACAAAATTAATTATGTAGTATATTATATTTAAGAAGCATGAGCCAATAAATGGCATTAAAACGTTTACAACTGCGATACAGACTTTGCCAGCAGACAAGGGTGATCCAGCAACTCTTTTTCTTTATTCTGGATGCTTTGTTTCTAACTGTACCAATATCCCTGAAACAGTACAAGCTGCAGGTATCATAGACCCCAATAATACCATGATATATCACAGAAATCCAAAAGGATATATAATAATTAAATACTATGTTCCTATATTTGTAGATATTCACATCATCTTAAAATTATCTGAGATAAATTTAGGATGTCCACGTACTATAGAATAATAAAATTTTACTAAAAATCACTTAGAATTTTAAATTCAAATTCAGACATATGAATACATATGCATAATGAGAATGCACTAAATTTTCAAACTTTTAGGGTGTTTGAACCAGGTCTTTGATCCTGAAATGTAGGTAATTTATAAAAACTACATTTAATTCTTTTGTACTGATAATTTCTTAAAACACTCTTTCCTGAGAACCAAAGCGCTCTCAAGCAACTTGACTTGAACCCTCTCAATGGTTCTGTAAGTTCTGTGAGATCTCATGTCAGGATCCTTTGAAATGTTGATGAGCTACTGACAACTGATTGCTAATCCAAAACAAATATTCAGTTTTTCTGTCTTAAAATTGACTTGTGTAGAGTTTATTTTTCTTCACAGACTTAAGTTGAAATTTAAAATTAAGGCTTACTTCTTGTTGGGTTTGGAACAATCTTGAGTCCATGACTGACATTTTGGAAATCTGCTTTGAAATTTCATGGAAATCATTAGGATTACTAGACTTAAAAACATTCAGTTGTCCTAAATTCAGCTCCCCCGTGGGCCCTCACTTCACTTCAGAGCAGGGCTGGAGGGGTGCTCTAGTTTGCATCTTGGGCATGCCCCAAAAGCCTCAGGCATTTGGAACAACTGTGTTATTGGGAGGCAGAGAATGGCTGGAAGGGGGGATGTTTGGGGTTTGACCTGCATTGATTGTATCAGCTTGTTGGGATTGGGGGTTGCCCAGGACAGAGATTTCTGATCTCTGTGATCAACTTTCGGGCCAGGAAATGGGAGAGAGGCACCCACCCTGGGTATAGGAGTCTGGGCTGACAACCTGAGCTAAGTATAGGAAGTAAGAAGAAACACTGTTGTAGCTTCTGCCTGGGAAAGCTTTGCTCCAGGCCCACTTGGCTTCTGTCTGCAATGGTGTGAGCAGCACTTCAGCAGCTCTCCAGCCTCTGCCATGTGCCTTTGCTATTGCCGGCTGCCCACAAATGAACTGTGTGAGACCTTCTGAAACTGTGAGCTAAATTAATCATTCCTCCCTTAAATTGTGGATATTGAGTATTTTGTCACGGCAATAATAAAGTTAATTAAGACAGGTGTGTAATCATCAGGCCATTATCAGTGGGGTTACCAGGAATCACCTATGAGATTGGACTGCTGAAATTCCAGCCTCTTTTCAACATAGACACAGCTTTCAACTGCATTCCCCCAAGCATCCCTATTGTCTCTGCACTGGTGAGTCAGACCTAGAATTGTCCTTGTGAGGAATCAGACCCAGAAGGGCCACAGAACTCACAGTCCAGACACAACTCCACAGTCTGCAGACTGGGGGCAAGGTTAGTGCCACCAGAATGGCTTCCACAGGAAAATCCCATTCGCCGCATATGACAACAAAGTCACAGCTGTGGGACCAAGCGAGAGATAGGGCAAGGACTAACTCCGATGCCCACTTGCTTGCAACTGGGATGGGCCGCCTGGTCCAGCATTTACTTCCTGGCCATGGGTTCCCAGCACAGGGACTTTGGAATAAAATTCTCATTTCCCCCTCTAGATCCAAATTCAAGCCTGGTCCATTCAGTGCCCCTTCCTGGTGCAGCTCATGAGGACAGAATGAATAACTGGCTCCCACAGGCAAGTCCTGTCCATCTGCAGTACAGAGGCCTGGTTTCTACGTCTGTCTCTGCACCCTAACCCCAATGCATGGAGGGGTTGGGAACATTGGCTGTTTCCCCGAATTCTTTGGAAAGCCATGTCTAAAATGTTTTCTGTGTCACACCTTCTTCCCCATCTAAAGTCACCCAACATGAAACTAAGGGCAAAAAGCATTTGATTCCATAGGGTTCCCAGTTCCTGAGCAATAACATTCCAGCTGCTAGCTGAAATCTGGCACATTCAAATTGAAGATTTCTACCAGTTCAACTGATGTTTTAGGATATGCCTGGAGAAAGCTGTGTAATGTACATTCATGTATTTAAATACTTAAATGAACAGGCATGCAGCTATTCACCCAAAAGAAAGCAACACCATGCAAGAGAAAGTTTTACTCAATGTGGGCTGGAAAGCCAACAGTTTAAGGAGTCATCTGTAATAAGTCAGTTCATAGTTAGTACTTTTGAAACCATCTGAATGTCACCTGTTCTAGTTATGCTGATAATTAAGGTCCCCGTCTCATTTTTCTTGATTTTAAAGGTCTTTTGTGGACATTGCAGAGAAAATAAGAATGTCACCAAGTATAAATGTTATATCACATTGTCTCTATTCATGACATAATTAAGGCAAGTTTAAAAGGGGATAGGAATAAAAAGTGAGCTTTTGTCAGTGGGATGGGAGATAGCTTTTCCCACCCCTGCACTGATCAGCTGAGACATGTTGTTCCACTCCAATTCCACAGGGACTTTGAGTCACACAATTCTAGAGATGGGTCTAAACTCTGGATTTGATATAGCTCCCTATTCTTTCTCCTTACTCAGCCAGAGCTTGCATGGGACTGGAAGCTGCATAGGAAAGAAAGAGTGACAACTTTGCCTTCATTTCTCTCTCTCTCTCTCTCTCTCTTTCTCTCTCTCTCTCTCTCTCTCTCTCTCTCTCTGTGTGTGTGTGTGTGTGTGTGTGCACTTATGTGCTACTAGGGATTGAACCTTCTGTGGTTTGGATTTGTTTAAATGTCCCCCCAAAAGCTTCGTGCATTTGTACGTTACTGATTATCTATGGAACCATTTGCTGTTGCGAGATTGGGGTAGGGGTGAATTATAGGCATTTGGTAGATTACAGGTGTGTGGTGGAAAACAGGTGTGTTGGAGATTATAGACTGCAGGTGTGTGGATTGCATTACACAGGAGTGTGGATTGGATTATAGGTGTGTGGGTTGGGAAGAACACTGAGACTGGACCCCAGAAGAGACAGATCACTAGGACAGGACCTGGAGGTACATATGCTCCTTCTTCCCTTCCTTGTGGAACTTGACTTGGCTTTCTGTTTGCAATACAATGAGGAGCTGCAACCACTTCCACCTCCTCCCTGTGCTTCCACTGTTGCGGCCACCCATGAGTGGACTGTAGCCTTTTGAAACGGTGAGCTAAAATAAACCTTTCCTCCTCTGATTGTGCATGTCAGGAATTTTCTCACAGCAACAACAACAACAACAAAAAAAAAATAGCTAAGATAGAGTTGTGGCCTTTGTACTGAGCTATACCCCCAGCCCTGCCCCTTTTTAAATTTTATGACATCATCTCTCTAAACCAAGTAGCTTAGTTTGGACTCAAACTCGAGATCCCCATGTCTCCACCTCGCAGAGTGCTGAGATTGCAGCCTACAGGCAGTGTGCCAACACACCCTTATGTTGGCACCCTCAACCAAGCTCAACTATGGCTGAGTCTTAAGGCAGAGTCAGTCTGGGGAAGCCCTGAAGAAGGAAGCATCCTTACTCCTTTTGCCCTCCCAGGTGGGCCTGACAGGTGTTTGGGCACCTGGGATGCAGCTGGCTACAGGTCCTCAGTACTCTCCACCCCTACAACCTGATCCTGTATGCCACCTACCTAGCAGATGCACTCTCTACCTTCTAGCCTAAATGTTCCCAAGAAATCCTCCAGGTACCTGTTGGCGCCTCTCTACCCTGCTAGGAATTCCATACACCAGGTCAAAATGACCCCATGACAGTCACTCCGCCTTGCTGGTGCTGACAGATCGAGATAAACAGGCCCCAGCCCCATTCCTTTCTCTCTACCAATATTACCGAGGACCTCAAGTTAACAGTTTCTTAAAAAAAAAAAAAAAAAAAAAAAAACTGCTGGCCATGCTGTCAAATTCCAGAAGCTAGGTGGGATTCCAGATTCCAAGCAGAACCCAAGGGACTGTGCTCTGTGAAAACATGTCCCCATATGCAGTCCCCACAGACTGCTGGTTCCCTCAGATCTTCTCACAGAAGCATCCATGAAAGGCTGCTTCCACCCTTGACCCTGGCATTCAGAGGACCATCTATGTCAACTCCCTGTCATACTTATATTGCTTTATTTTAGCCAAATACGACATTTCAGGAAGAATTTTCTACTTAGTATGAAACTAGCTTTCATTTTTGTCTTTCTTCAAAAATATGTATTTTGTACTTAGACAGAATGGAATATAAATAACTCAGCATAAGCTTAACCATCAATGAAGATAGAATTGAAAAATATAATGGATACTTCCCTAGGAACACTGCAAATATTATTGATACTTCCTTGCTTGCCTGCCTTCTGTGTTACATCCTCATGTACATCTTGAATTAATGTACCGGGTAATAAAGAGAAAAGCCAAGGCAGAATGTTGTTATGGCAAAGCTGTATTCCGAGGCCTCCAGGATCAATTTATTTTTTTTTACTCTTAAATATAGTACTTTATTCTCAGCTTTATGTGCGCTTATTCAAATCCATTTTGAGATGGCCATACAATGCAAAAGAAAAACCAGTCTTCACTCAGTGACTTTTAACTTAGCTTTTGCGTTCCCTGTTACAATTCTCTGTTTTCCTTGCATTTTTGTCTTAGAATTTATTTCTAGAATTCTTATCACATAATTTAAAAAACTAGTTGAGAATGCAATATTAAAATTTTAAAACTAGAACATAATTGGGTCATTATTACTTGATAATTCTTCCATTATTTTCTGCTTTGTTTTGACCTGCAGGCTAGTTGGATATTTGTTTATATACATAAAGGATTATGGGCAGTTTCTAGTTCTCTTAACAAAAATCACTGAGTATTTAATATTTGTGGGCATGTTTATATGTTACAAAAATGGCAAAGAACGCACCTAACCAAATAGCGTAGATGTTATTCTGCTGCCTAGAAGCAGTGAAAACACCTTGTCTTTTCCTCACCGGGTGAAGTGTAGGTGGTTCCTGAGAGGGAAGACGGGAACCTCCACTTCACCCACTGAATTGACTGTGGACTCAGGTCATGGATAAAAATGTCAGGACATGTCAGGGAGAAGCACAGGCAGATCTATAAGTCAAAGTTGGAAGAAAAGTAAGAGAGAACAGGCAAGGAAGGACCCCAGTGGATAACTGGAGAGGGCTCCCTCTGAAGCAGGGGTTCAGTCTGACCTGCTCACAGAAACACAAGGCCAGCTTGTGGGCCAAGGTCCAGTCCATCAGTCCCTGACTGTGCAGCAGGGGAGCGATTCTTACAGCTTGAGGAGCACTGTGGTTCCTGTGAGATAATTTTTCTTGCTCGGGAGGGGACTACCTCAGTTCCCACCATACAGTCATTATTCGAGGTGGGCTGGGAGGGAGTGACCTCATCATGAGTTGTCTGCAAAGCCTTGCTTGTCTTGGAATCTGAGGTGATTGTAGGTTTGGAAGCTTCTAAGTGTCACTGCCTGGAGTTTGGAACCAGACACTGGAAAAACTGGCAACTGGGTGCCCTGCAACCTTGAAAGTTGCTTTAATTACCCTTACCTTGATGCCCTCAGTCTTAAAATTGGATGAGTTAGATGAAGTAAATTTAGGGCCAATAATCCTTGCAATATAGACACTCTGTAAGCAATCAACATGCCTACATGTACAGCTGAGCAGGAGGCTGGCCCAGCATCTTAAGGTAATCATGGAGACAAAAAAAAAGTTTTAGATTTCGAGTCTCTTTTCTGCCTGTCTTTATTTCTTTTACCTGATTTTTAAAGTTTCTTTAACCTGTAAATACAAAATGATGATATTTCAAGAGAGACTGGACAGTGATTGTTTAACTGTGTTTATTTATTTATTTGGTTATTTATTGAGACAAGGTCTTTCTCTGTATTCAGGCTGGTCCTGAACTCACTATGTAGCCCGGCTGACCTCAAACTCATGGCTACCCTCCTGCCTCAGCCTCCTGAGTGCTAGGATTATAGCATGTGCCATCGCACCCAGTTTGTGTGGTGCTAGGGAATCAAATCCAGGGCCTTGTACTTGTTTGGCAAGTGCTCTAACCCCTGTGCTATTCCTCTAGCCCCACTGTAGTGTCCTTATGATGGTCAATTAAATTTTCTGACAGAATTTCCAGTAGTTTCAGGAAACAGTGGAGTGAGGAGAGCATGACGTCAGTCCCTGGAACACACACTCCCGCATCCACACAGTCCCACACCTACTGAGCTGGCTACCACGGGCCACGGATCAGCTCTCACCCAAAGCTCATCCCACCACATCCTTGAAGCCTCTGGCACAGGTGAGCTCCGAAGCACTAGAGAACGGTGTGGATCTTATCAAAGGCTGTGGGGCGTGCCAAAGAGAGGACGTCATTTCTGGAAAGAAGGAAGCAAGGAAGAAAGAAGAAAAGGGGAAAAGGGGAAGGGAGAAGGGGAGAAGAATAGAGGATAGCAGAGGAGAGAGGAGCAAAGGAGAAGCGGGGGAGAGGGAAGAAGAGTTTTAGATTCCAGATTTGGTGATAAACTTGCTGAGACTGTTACCTGGGGGAAAGAGTGCTGTTTAGGCTTGATGCATTTCCCTAGCAAATGACTTAGAGAAGAAAAGCAACAAAGCTTCAAATCTACCATATCGTCATCATGGTCTTGTATTAGAAAGGGACCACTGGATTTGTCAATCCTAGCCTTGTGCTGTGCACCCTGGGAAGATCCTGACAAGCATCCCTCTTTCTGGACTACCATCAGAAAGTGCTATCAAGGGATCTTTTAAATTTCACTGTGCAATTATTGTTAAATTTTTGCTAGGAGCTCCATTATATAATTTTTACAAAATGTTTGCTAAGAGCTAACTTATTGTATGTATGTGTTTTTAAACCCAAATAAAGAGCATTACAGGCCTTTGGTTCTGAAGCTACTAATCAAGTAAATGTGTAAGTCCACCTAAATGTGTACAAAGCATGGTCAGGGAGAGAGTGGGTCACTAGCGAGTACCCCAGCCTCAGGTTGGCTCACAGCTTGAGCCACACTCTCATCTAATAGATCTGTGAGCTCAAAGAGCAGTGAGCTGCTAGCTAGGGGTTTGAGACAACCAGACTTTTTTAATCAACCTAGGGCCTTCACATGATTAAGCTATGTCTCCCATCCATTTTTTTAGTTTTGATTTTGAGACAGGGTCTCATTAAGTCATTAAATTTCCCCCTCTGGGCTCAAACTTGCAGTCTTCCTGCCTCAGCCTCCCAGAAAGCTAGGATTACAAGTCTGTGCCACCAGGCCCAGCTAACACATTGTTGCTAGAGTTCCATGAAAGCAGGACATTGATCTTTTGTCACTGCTTCATCAGCAGCTCCAGAACAGTGCCTGGCTATTCCAAGCAGAGACCAAAAAGTACCTGCTGAATGGGTAGATAGAAGGCTAGTGTACTAGTTTTCTACAAGTACCATGACAAACTGCCACAGACCTGAAGATGGCTCCCGTTTATCATCTCACAGTCTGTGGAGCAGAAATCCAGGGGCTGCAGTAGGGGACATGAGTGGACTGTAATGAGACTGAAATCAAAACATCAGCCACTCTATGCTCTTCCTAGAGATTCAGAGGAAGAAGTCACTACTAGATTTATCCCAGTTGTTGGCAGAAGTCAGTTGCACTGGCCATAGCTTGGAGGTCCCCGTCTCCTGGTTGGTGGTCAGCAAGGAGTAGATCCCAACTTCTGTGCTGTCCACACCTCTTGGCCACTTCATCCTCAAAGCCAATGAAAGGGTCAGTCCTTCCCAAACATCCTGGCTCTCCAACCTCCCTTCCGGCCACAACTCAACTGCCTTCCATTTCTGCTTTTGGTAGCTAGTGTGAGTATACTGGACCTACACAAGTTAACCTAGAGCAATTCCCCTACTTTAAGGCTAGTGACTTAGTAAGCTTAGTTCTATCTACAGGGGATCCACTGAAGAACAAGAAGATAGGCATATTAAAGGACATTTTTAAAATTGTGTTTGTGGGTGAAATTATCCAGAATATGATTGGGAGCTTGAAGTCCATGCTCAAGAGGACATGAAATTCATCTCCAATAATCAGTGAAAGTCACACAGTTCTGTACTTCAAGGTTAAACCTAGAGAAGACGGGGGGGGGGGGGGGGGGGGGGGGGG
>PVKB01000602.1:298008-530871 GCA_004027205.1 Ctenodactylus gundi | reverse complement strand
CTGGACTTCATCCTACTATGCACCTCCCGGAAATTGGGATGTATCAGTTCCTGAATCACTTTGTCAAGATCACCTAAAATTTTACAGCCTAGAAATTGGAAAGACAAGGAAATACAATTTGTGTGTGTGTGATACTGGGAATTGAGTCCAAGACCTTCACACTAAGCTATATCTCCAGGCCATTTTTTATTGATTTTGAGATAGAATCTCACTAATATTTCAAAAATTGTCCAGATTGGGCTTTAACTCCTGATCCTCATGCCTCAGCCTCCCAGAGTGCTAGGATGATCGGCCTGTATTATTAGGCTTGGCTGAAATACTTTTGTGTACTCGGTTACTCTTACTTAATGGATGAAACAGCTGAGAACTGTATCAAATGACTTGCCTTAGAATACCTAACAACAATGAGCCAATGCCTGCACTAAAAAGATGAACAGATTCTACATCAAAACTTGAGTGACAGACACTTGGGAACTGTAAAATATACCATTTCTTAGGCAAATCTGACCATCAGATTAACTTAATATACTTAAGAAAACAGAAGGCTCCTTGGCCCTCTTCAACAATGATTAGGTATTGGCAAATCAGAGAAACCCCTCCCGGTTTTCACAAATTCCTATGTGTTATGAAGCAAAAAGTTGTGTTCATAGCATGAATTTCTGCTATGGAACAATGATCAATGATAGCTTGAGAAAAATCCTGAGCACGCAAAATTAGCAATAAGTTCACCTGACTCAAAACATAAAAACATCCTCTGCTCTTTTCACTAGAAGTTATGAAGCTACATGAAATCCACTGGAAAAAAATATTTTTCTAACTCTCATCCAAATTCCTTCTCCTAATTACAGATAAAACTGGTATACATAGTATGTAGTATAATCAACTCAAGGGCCAGATCTTCTAGTGGAAAGTTAAACCCTGAATCTGTTTAAAAGCATTTGACTGAACTTCATCAAATCTAAGATGCTGTTGAGTATCAAGACACTGAGAAAATAGAAAGCATTGCTAATAAAATGACAAAGCAATATCCTGATTGAGAAATGCATAAAAGGAAAAATGTAACAGTAAAATATGTTATGTAATTCAACTTTCAAAGAGAGGAATCAACTATCTCAGAAATGGAAAATGAACTAACAGAAATGGAATGAAAACCACACAGCCTACGCTGCCTTCAGGGACTTCCTGGTTATCTCCTGGCCTAATCCTCACAGCTGCCATAGAAAGTGAGTCTTAAAACCCATTTACAACAAGGGAACTCAATGCCAAATTTACCTGTGCTTTGCCTAAGGCAGTTAACTATCAAAACCAAATCAGTTTGATCTAAAAATGAACACATTTTGTTTTCTAAGAGGGTTAAAAATCACACTTCTTCCCAAGTATGGCTTCTTGGGCAACATATCTGCCCATCTGGGTGACAGAGGCCAAGGTGAGGACGACAAAAGAGGTAAGGCCAAAGACTGAGATTCCCAATAGGTGGAACATTGTAAACAAATATCTGTCTAGAGTGTTTACCTAAGTTATGTAACTAGGATCTGCACAACCTCAGGCATTTTTTAGAAACAAATTGTTTGAGATACATAGATGGATGTCAAAATAGATAATGTCATGATTTCTCTATAGTGTTCTGCACAAAATACTAATACTCAAACAATTAACGTTGAGAAACTAGCTGTAGACTTCAGTCTTCGCTAAACTTAATGCATTTTTTATTTGAAAAGAGCTACTTTCTTCAATAATCAGTTTGAAATTATTGTCCTAAGTAAGCAGCAGAACTTTAGTTTTTCTTCACAAAAGTAGAACAAAGTAATGAGAATATTGAATGAAATTAAGAAAAGCATAAAATTAAGTTTAAAAGAACATTTTAACTGTATTCATTGTAATACAAATTAAAACAAGTATTCACATGAAAAATAAAGCATGCTTTAGCTGTATATGCAATGGATACCTAATAATTTTTTAACCTATGGTTCAATAAAATTGTCTTGTTTTGGTGAATTTGGATTATTTTTATTGGCCAGAGCTGTGTTATGTTTAAGAATTGCTAGATGAAGGAAGTTAAAATGATAACTCTCATGTAATTTATTTGAACAAATTTTAAAAACTGTGGAACTAGATCAAGCCTTATTCTTCTAGGCAGTGTAATTTGCACAAAGTTTTTGTTTCTAACCACAGTTCTTTATGAAAAGGCCATTTGTTCTGGGTGGTATAGTTTACAATCTCTTTACCTTAACCACATAGTTCCACCAACAATCCTCTCAAATACGCTCAGTATATAGATTAAATATTACTTTTGCCATTTGTTTACCATTTATTTTACCACGTCGATATTTTGAGATAAGTGCAGTTATAGACTATTGAGAGAACAATGTTCTCCTACTCTTAACGATAGCTCATAAAGTAAGCATTTTTCTTTACTATAAAGTAGCTTAAAATATGCCCTTATCTACACTTAGCAGTGCGGTATGGAAGAGCACTTTTGTGAACCTGCTTCTGAAAACCAACCTACTTTTCATTGAATTTTCCACCCATTTTTACCAGAAATCTATTACATGATCAATTTTCTCAAAGTTTCCCATATTTTTGGAGACAGGGGCTCACTCTGTAAGTTTCCCATATTTAAAAAAAAAAAAAAACATAGTTTTTTTTCTAAAAAAAAATCTTTCCAGAATAATAATCACTTAGCATAAAAACTATTTGGTGTTTATATAACTAAATTTCTCTAAATAAATAATTCTGTGCCCAATGCATAATGAACCAACCATCCTGTTAAATGATAGTTTTGCAATGCAAGAATTTCTATTACAAAAACCTGCGAGATATAATCTAACACATTTAAAGAATTAACACCCTGAAATTGCAGTGGGAAGATAAATCTAATTACTGTTTAATTTCTTGGTTGAGAATTCTTGGCATGTATAATGTAAAATTGACTTAACTTATGCAATTAATATTATTAGCACTTAGCTATTCCCTTAGAAACTGCAATAGCTTAACTTGTTTGGCTCAAAAACAAAAGAAAAAAACACTTAACAAAAAAAGTGCTCAAGTTTGAGAAGTTTGAAAAGTTATCATTAATATAACTAACCAGTCATGTTTGAGTCAACTTGTTCAATGTTGGGTCATTGAAAAATGATTTTTCCTAAGAAAGTAAGCTGTTTGAGGTACTCTAGGCCAGAAATATAAACTTTTTTGTTAGGATTCTATTTTTAAGACCATGAATTAATATGCACTGTGCAACATGATTCTGTACTCTTTAGTCAAATCCATTATAAAAAGTTAGAAGCCTCCCCAAAACATTACTAGGTTTTTTGGATTGATTACTTCTTGCTGAAACTATATTTTCCAATAATGCAAATCTCAGAGGACTGTTCTACTAGCTGTATTTCTAGGTGAGATAGTCCTATTGTAATTTTGTTAAGTAGGATTATTAATTTGCTAGCTTGTCCGATTTTTGTGTTACTTAACTGTCTTAACAAAGGTTAACACTTATTTAGTGCTTTCACTATGCTAGGTTTTGGGGTCTGCTGTTTTCATGAATCATCTCAGACACAAAAACCTGAAACGAACTGTGTCTTAAGCTTCTACGTTAGCAGATGAGAAAACAAATACAGAGCGATTAAGGAACTTGCACATTGGCAATCAGTTGGTAGAAGGACACTGAAGTCACTATTTAAGTGAAGAGAGAGATTTTTTTTTTTTTTGTAACTCCTGTAAGTTTTCACCATTTTGTGAATTCTTACTGCTTCAACTGCATCTAATTAGGTCTCATTACAGTGTATAAGATGATCACTTAGATGCATCGATGTCATTTTCCTGTGTTTAAGCCAACAATGTTCAATTCCTGAATTCATTGCTTGTTCCAAAGTTTTTTGCTCTTGTCACTAAATGAAAATAAGTGACACTCGATACTGATTATTTCCTGTGGACTATTTTTTTAAAATGTCATAAATGGCTTTGATCTTGGACAAAAAAGTAGACATATTCGGCCTTTATAAGATAGTATGAATTTTTTACATGCCACATATAGTTTATAATAGAGCTTTTAACAAGTCTATGGTATGTGTACTATAGTTAATAGGGCATGCACAGGGTTTTGCTGAGTTCATAAATCGAGCCCCAAGCACCCCTTGCACATAATCACATGGGCAGCCTGTCTGTGGCTGTCCCAGAGCTCAGAGTTCTTCATGCGTGGTAATCTGTCCTTTGTGTAAAAAGACAATTTTGCTGACGGCGTCGGTTTCTGCCCAGAAGTCCTCATCGTCAGCAGGACTTCACTTGAGACAATTGAAGACAATTGCAAGAAATGCACTTTAGAAAGAAGAGTTCAGAAACTATGCCCATTGAAAGAAGTAAATTAATTGTAACTTGAGAGCAAAAGAAACCCACAAGTTTCATTCTTTTTTTAAGTTTGAGGAAGATGAATTGCTAATAACTATCAAGAAAAAGTCCTTCTGTCTACATTATAACGTAGTAGATCTTCAGCCTGACTATGCAGTTGTCTTGAGAGAATCAGAGAGGGAGATAGACAAAGAAGGAAGAACGGTGGTGAATGTGATTGGGAAGGCAGGAGGAGTCTTAGTAGGTAGCGAGAATAAAGCCTAAAACCATGAAGGCTCTCACATTTTTTTGTAAATCTAAGAGAAATAGGATGGGAAGTGAAAAAAAATGTTAAAAATATGTATGTAGACAGAGTACCAAGTAGAGCACCCATCTGAATTGTAGTTATAAAGCAGAGCTGCATGGAAAATGAAGGCCACAAAGTGTAAATGACTGACGCACTTGGGGTAGAATGACCCCGTGTGCCAGGTCTGAAAGGCCTGATTTCACTGATGGGGAGCTCACTGCATGGCTGCCGCCCTGCCTGCTGCTGAGGCACCGGGTTCTCACTACATCACACTGCAACCGACACTGGCTTTCTGTTGTTTGTTTTAGTTTTTTGGTTTTTTAAGTTTTGGTACTGATGACCAAGCCCAAGCCTTCACACTGAGCTACATCCCAGCCCTGATTTTTATTTTTAGTCTAAAACCGGGTCTCATCATATGACCCAGGCTGGCCTCAAACTTGGGTTTCTCCCGTGTCAACCTCCATGAGTGCCGGGATTATGCGTGCATACATACCATGCCTGGCTTGACGATGTTTTGCACAGCTTAACTGCTTGAATCCTTTTTATCCCCATTTTTTAAATTTCTATTAGTATGTTTTTGCAATACATAATAGTTATGTTCAAATAATTACATTCGAGTTGAGTTGGTACATATACATACCACATCTTAATCATTTTAACCAACTCTACCTGCCTTCTGATCACTTTCCCCCAGGGCCCTCCTTCGGCCGTCTGGGCCGCCTGCAGGTCTCGTATGGCTTCTCTCTGCTTTGTGGACTCCCATAGGATTTCTGGGTGCATTTACTTGTGTGCCTTCTTTCAGCACTCGCAGTGTGAGCAAGGTTGCCTTTGTTTGTTGGATTCCAAATAACCCAAGACTCTGCCTTGACTACATGCCCGTGTTAACACTTCAGGTGACAGTCCACAGTGTTGTCCCTCTCTTGGTTTCTTCCGCTGTATGCGAACCTCTCCAGAATCCTTACACCACATTTGAAGTTTGCTTGTTTCTTCTCCCACTGGCTTGCGTTTGAAATTATATGATGTCCTAAGCATAAGAATTCTCCTTTCCCCAAGCTGCATAAATATTAATAATTGTTTTCTTTTCCCTCTACCCAAAATTTACTCCCTTTCCTATCTTCTTCATTGGCAACTTTATTTCTACCTAGTATTGGCAGCTGTCCCCACTGCACCACTCCAGATCACAGCGTGGCTATCACACTTTCTATGTGACAGTAGCTTCCTCCTTTTTCTCTGCCCAGCACAAACCACATGTGTTTGTCCCAGCTGAAATTGGAAGAACCTCCTGACTTTTCCAAGAATCTAGTCCCCAGGTGCAGGGAATGACTGTGCAAGAATATGGCAAGATTGCAAGGCATGACGGGGCAGATCTGTAACCCCAGCACTCTGGGAGGCCAAGGCAAGGGGATCCCAAGATCGAGCCTACCTTGGACAACTTAACATTTAATGAGACCTTGCTAGCTCATGATATTACCTTTGGTCTAGTGGAAAAGAGAAAATCCAACTTCTTAAGCACCTCCTCCCCACAGTGCTTTGAAGTCTTCGTACATTCTTGGTACATATGTGATATATGTCAAGTTGCAAAGTCAAGGCCAGCCTGGTCAACTTAGCAAGACTCTCTTTCAAAATATAAAAGGGGCCATCAAGGTAGCTCAGTGATAAAACCCTTGTCCATGCACAAGGCCCTGGATTCAAATCCCAGAATTTCCTTCCTTCAAGATATAATCCCCAAGATTGCGATCTATTAACTACTGAGGTCATCCCTGCAGCACTGTGCGTCCCTGCCCCGACATGTGTTATATGACACACTCGGGCACTGACCTAAGGGAAAGAAAGGAAACACAGCCTGGAACCAGACTGCTGTGTAGCTGATCCCAAGACTGGGGTCAGTGTCTGCTGTGTTCTGGTATCTTGAATGACTGAAAGCTAGTCATTAGGACTCTCTGTCTGTGTGTTTGGGGAGCGGGGGTGTTAGTGCATGTGTGTGTGCACATGTATGCATGCATGTTTGTGTGCTTAATTGAGGATCTAACCAGGGCCTTTGTACTGAGCTATATTCTCAAATCATTTTTTTTCTTTTGATTTTGAGACAGTCTTACTAAGTCACTAAGTTGTCCAGACTGGGCTCAAACTCATGATATTCCTGCTTCAGCCTGCCAGAGTGCTGGGATTACAGGCCTGTACTATTGTGCCTGGCTAAAATATTATTTTACACTTGGTACTTTTACTTTATAGATCAACCTGTGATCTTCCTGTTTCAGCCTCCGGGAATGCTAGTATTACAGGCTCACGCCACCTGGCCCGGCTGTCTGTGTATTCTTAGGCTAGCTAGCAGAAAGAGCACACACACAGACGTCAAGTAAGTCACACCTTGGCATCTCCACTGTCTCCAGCTGCAGGTGCTGTGTGATGCATCCTCTCCTGCCCCTTCTCCTCTCTCCTCTCTACTCCTCCTCTGCAGGCTCAGAGCCAGTGAGGTGTCATTTTGAGTCAGACAGTTCACCCTTCTGGTGTCCCACCACCTACTGCATGTGAGCCTTTTATTTTAGAAGCTGCCTAAGAGCAGAAAGACCTAGCGTCACTGCAGGTGACCGTGGGCTGTCCTCTCTCTTCTACTGTAATTCATCCCAACCACCCAGCTCTACTCAGTCCTGTTTCTGAATTTTGTACTCCCCTTGTAAACACTGGCCAAATCAATGAGATTTCCATACTGGAAGACCCTCAAAGTAGACGCGATTGATAATGACTTCTTTACAGAAGTGGGAGGTAATACGGGTGTTCCTGCCGCTTTTATGCATAATGAGGCATTTATACAAACAGTATCCACACAGCAAGTTGGACTGCCTGGGGAAAATCATATTCAACCTTCAAGCTGAATAACCGCATAAACTTAGTACTGATGGAAAGTGCGCTGCTTTGGTTTTGAGATGCCTGGTTAAGTACATTCATGGAAGTATTTTTTAATTAATGTTTATTCCATGCCTTTGAAACCCGTTGGTGGTCAGTGTCAGAGAACTGATAGTTGTCTTAATGTTTAATCGTTCTACAACTTTTTTGTGATCCTGTATTCTTTAGAACAATACTTGCATTTCTTTGAGGTAATCTGAGATTTTATGCTAAGTATTACTCTTGCTGTTTTCTGTTTTTATTCAAAGCGCATTAGCTGATCCTCGTTGGAGAATATGCCTGCAAGCTGGGGTGTGCTCACTTTATCTAATAAGTGGGCTTCCAGCACATAGTGTACAAATCGAATTTTAACAAATTGAATCATATATCTAAATGCCTGTGGGCACTCATTTTAGAGAATGAATCATAACCTGAATTTTAAGTAAATTTTTACCCCTTAATTTTTCTTTTCTGATGATCTAGGCTTTTATTTTGTTTGCTTTATTTTTTTGTAATACTTCTATTAAATTATTGGGTTAATTAAGAAATATTTTCCTATTGCTGTATGTTTTCAATACGTAACAATTACTTTTGTTCTGGGGAGTTGGTATATCATTTTCAAGACATTTCTCCCCTTTCCCTTCACTTCATGACCTCTCCCATCTCCAAAAAGTCTACTTATTTCCCTGTTTTCTACCATCTTTCCTTTGGCTAGATCTTCATTTGTAGTTGAGTTTCTCAAATAAGATAAACCATAAAATATTTAACCTTCTGTGTCTGACTTATTTCATTTGACATCATAGTCTCAAAGTTCATTTATTTTATTTTATTTTAGAAATAATTCAACTAATTCTTCTTTGTGGCTGAATAATGTTCATGCATTGTTTTCCTCATATATTCATCTGTTGATGGACATCTAGACATTTCCATCATTTAGCTGTGAATTGTGCTGTTATAAACATGTGCATCACCATAATAAAATACCTTTAAATCTTTTGGGAAAATACCAAAGGGACATGCAGCTGGATCAAATGAAATTTCTATTTTTAGTGTTTTGAGGAATCTGCAGAAGAGCCCCAGAACAACCAAAGCAATCCTGAGCAATAAGATCAAAGTAAGAGGCATCACATCCAGTCCTGGATTTCAAATTATACTGTGAAGCTGTAGTAATAAAAGCAGCATGGTATTGGCACAAAAATAAGCATGTAGAGAAATGAAATAGAAGGCACAGAATCAACTGTATGTAATTCAAGCCACCTTATCTTTGAGGAAGGCATTAAAAATTTATATTGGACAGAAGATAGCCTCTTTAACAAATGTTTAGAAAAGTTTTAAAAAGCAAGCTGTTGAAGGAAAGGATTTGGGGAAAATGGTAGGAACCACCAAGGATTTATCTCCCACCTGGACAGCAACTACACTAGCAGAATCAGGCATTCTGGGAATATCGTTTCCTGGGGAGATGTGGACACCTACATGTACTCACCCTAGAGAGGACACAGCAGACAGGCAAAAATAACGATTACACCAACAGCTAATTTGGTGATCCAGTGAGTTTACTGTGGTTACTTAAAAGAATGTACATGAGGAGTTACCTACAGAACTAAAGGTGAGGGCTTTTTATAGGAATAAAAGTGTAACTTACAGGCTTATACGTAACTTGGCAGGCAGTCACATTACAGAAAAGTCCACCACAACATAGGTGGTGATTCAAAAAGAGTCTCTAAAACATGATAACTTTTAGAAAAAAGTTGAGATCAAGTGTGTTGAATTTAGATTGATTCTAGTTGGTAGCTAGGTAGTAACCGCCCATCTCCCTTTCCTATAGAAGACAGCTCTAGACCCTCTCCTAAGCAGCTTGCACACCGCTTGTCCTCCAGTGATTGAAGATCGGTATGATTTTGAGTTGCTACTTACTGCCTATGACCTTTGAGTTCTGTTCACATGGAGAGCAGTAGTTACTTTGTCTCTTCAATCTGCTGTTGCAAGCTCCTCCCCCTGTGACTAAAGCAATTGCCAGAAGATGTATGTAGCCAGGACCCCGCTATTTTTCTCTATCTTTCCTTGTTACTTGTCTCTCTTTTTTGGACAGAAATTTTAAAGTAAAAGCCATTTAAAATCATCTATATATTGAGGGAGAATCTAGAAAGTCACTACAGAAGCCAGTGGGAAGGAACAAGCTTAACAATGACCTGAGAAGTCCTTAAAGTTACATCTCAGTCTGATGACCAGCACAGACACAGACACAGTCTACAGTGATATTGAGAAAGAGAGAGAAGTTTAGATTTTTGGAGAAAGAACATCAATATTAAATGCAAATGTCCAATTTAAAAAAAAACACAAAGAAACAGAAAATTATTGCCTATTGAAAGGAAAAAGTAAGCAACTGAAACTATCCCAGAGAAAAATGAGATGAACTTGCTAGACAAATACCTATAAGATTGGTCTCAAAAATGCTTGATGCTCGAAGGACTAAGCAAGATATGGAGAAAGTAAAAATAACAGTGCTTGGATAAATTCCAATGTCAATAAAAAGATAGTGAGCTTGAAGATAAGACAACTGAAATGATAGATTCAGAAGAACAACAAAAAGAAGACTGAAGAAATATGAATTA
The DNA here is from genome assembly GCA_004027205.1 of Ctenodactylus gundi. Lineage (NCBI taxonomy): Eukaryota > Metazoa > Chordata > Mammalia > Rodentia > Ctenodactylidae > Ctenodactylus > Ctenodactylus gundi. The sequence goes on along the minus strand of PVKB01000602.1, from coordinate 520,752 downwards.
AATCAATGTGAAAAATGGGCACTTTGACCTGGGCCAACAGGCAAATTTAGGGAGTACAGGAAGAGGAAAGAAAGACAGGAGCAGAGAGAGTATTCAACAAGAAATAATGGCTGGTAATTTTCCAAATTCTATGAAAGACATGAATAAAAGCATCTAAAAAGCTTAATGAACTGTACGGAAGATGATATCAGAAAGATTCACACCAAGTCATGTTATAACCACTCTGCTAAAGGACGGTGACAGAGAATCTTGCAAGCAATACAGAAGCAACTCATCCTGTACTAAAGATTATCAGCAAGATTATTAATATATTTCTCATCAGACACTTTGGAGACTAAAGGCACTGAATGATAAATCCAAAGTATGAAAAGCAAAAACCAAACAGAAACTCCAAAAGGTCTCAACCAAAAATTCTATATTTGACAAAATTAGACTTGAAAAGTCAAGGAGAATTAAGGTATTCCCAGATTTTTTTAAAAAGCTGGAGGACTCTCTTACCATTAAATATGCCCTGCAAGAAATGCTACACTAGTTGAATAAGCTTAGATGAAAATAAACGAATAAAAACATGGTACAATATCTTGAAACCCTAAGGAGAAATGTATAACTCAGTAAGGTAAAGACATGGATAATTATAAAAGGTAACATTGTTTCAAATATGGTTTGTAAATTTGCATTTTGCTATTTAAGATTAATGCAAAGTGAACTTATTTGTATATGTGATGGATAACATTTTATAACATTAACAACTGAAAAGGAGGGCAAGGGATGTAGCTCAGTGTTAGAGTGCTTGTCTAGCAGGAGCAAGGCCCTGGGTTCGATTCCCTAGCATCACATGAACTGGGCATACAGTGGCATACAATTGTAGTCCCAACACTTGAGAGGCTGAGGCAGGAGGACTGCTGTGTGTTCAAGGCCAGTCTGAGCTACCTACTGAGTTCAGGTACAGCCTGGACTACAGAGTGAGTCTCTGGAAAGAAAGAAAGAAAGAAAGAAAGAAAGAAAGAAAGAAAGAAAGAAAGAAAGAAAGAAAGAAAGAAAGAGCAAGAAAGAAAGAGAGAAAGAGAGAAAGAAAGAAAGAAGAGAAAAAGAAAAGGAATTGTGATAAAGGTATATATAAACATATTTTTGTCATTGAAGTATAAATTGAAACTGGAGTGTTCTAAGCAAGATGTTAAATGTAATTTCTATAGTAACCATAAAGAACATATCCATAGAATAGACACAAAATAAAATTTTAAGTGAGAAAGAAATTAAAATATTTTATTGCACAAAAATAAACTACAAACAAAGTAACACAATAATAAAGAAAATGAGAGACCAAAAATCTATATACCTCATGTGGAAAAAAAAACAGAAAAATAATAGAGATAGGGCCTTCTGTGTCAGTAAATACATTAAATGTAAATGGATTAAATTCTCAAATTAAATACTAGAGCTTAGCAGGATGTATTTTTTTAAATGACACAACTCTGTGCTATCTACCAGAAACTTACTTCAGATCTAAATACACTGAAAAGGTTAAAAGTAATGGGATAGAAAAAAAGATACCGCATGCAAATAGTAAGAAAACAAATGCTGTATAGTTCCACTTATGTAACTCACTCAGAGCAGTCAGAGAATAGACTGATGGCCATCAGAAAATAGATAGAATGAAGCTTAGGAAGTATTAATTGCAGTTTTGTAAGATGAAAGGAGCTCTGGGTAGGAATGGAATGAGGTTGTATAACAGCATAAATGTACTTAGCACCACCAATGTGCTCTGAAAAATAGTTAAAATGATCATTCCTTGATAGTCCTCATGGTTCCATCATCACTGACATAATTAACAGAAACAGTTAAACTAGTTACAATGTTTTAAAGGAATTTGCAAGAAGGGAATGCAAGTAACCTAGATTTTGAAGTTTTTTAGGAATTTTTTGTAGAGATTAACAGAAGTTCACAAAGGATTTTAGCCTAAGCCTAGTAACATCTAAAGAAAGGTTGCAAATGTAATATAAAGAAATAAATAAATGCACATTTTATACACAAAAACACACAAATTATTCAGCCTTAAAAAAAGCAAGCTTGTCATTTGTGACATTATAAATAAACCTGAATTAGTGCTAAGTGAAATAACCCAGACACAAAATAACAAATACTGTGTGATCTTGGCTATAAGGTATTCAAATTCTTGGGAGCAGAGGTGGTGTCCAGTGGCTGATGAAGGTGGGAGAGCTAGGGAGATATTGGTAAAATTTCTACTATGAAGTAAATGAGCTCTAGAGTTCTGATGTACATATGGTAACTATTATTAATAATGCCATATATATAGCTTCCTTGGAATTTGACAAGAGTGCATCTCAGTGTTCTCAACACACATGCTAAGTAGATAATAATGGGATATATTAGCTTTATATACAGCTATAGCTATATATGTAGCATATATATTAGCTATATGTATATATCAGCTGTATATACATAAAATGATATATTAATGTGAAAATATATACATATCAAGGTATCACATTATACATTTTAAATACATCAATTTTTATATGTCAAATACACATCAACAAACTTGCAAAAATATAAAAAGATGCTTCTCTAAAAGGTACTCTGTGATATACCATTGATTTGGATATTTTAGTATTATAATAAAACACTGAAATAATATCAACCAGATCCCTTACATATATGTAGAAACATGTGCAGAGATGAAAAGACACGGGAGAAGAGAAGAGGTAGCTGTGCCTCCATCCTACTGGATGGGGCTCTTCGACAAAGGTGGCAGCAGGCAGGACCTGGTGGAGGGATGACACATGTCACCTGGAGGGTGTGGGGAGGCTTCCAGGGACTTGGAACAAACAGACATGTGTGATACTTTATTTGCTAAACCACGTGCTAGAACAGAAACTCTGTGCCTGTGGCATAGGACTTTACTTAAGGGCTGAGTGCAGGAACTTACCCTCGTCACAGCCCCCAGCCTCAGGTCCAGACACATCCAGTAAGCCAGGGGATCTTTGTGATTGGGTTTGATCTATTTATATAGAAGTCTTTCTTTTTCATATTTGGAGTGACAAACCACCAGATAGTGAAAACACCATAGTTTGTCGATACTATATCCAAAACGGCAGCCCGGAGACACAAATACTAATGTTAGCTGTGGTTTAGCAGAGGTCTTTCTAGAGAAACAAGTGAGATCCAATGGTTGCCTGTGGTGCTATTTCTGTGAGTGAAGTCAAACGCTTGAGTCTGGATTGAGATTTGCATCAAGAGGACAAAGAGAAAGAGAAAACTTGGAAGATGTATTTGAAAATTTGACAGACTTGGTTTATTAAACACAAAAATGCAGAGAAAAAAACAATCCTAAAGTTACCAACAAGCTTGGGTGTTAGAATAGTGATGCCGTTTTTAAAAACATAAGACATGGGAGGAGTATGACGCAGGTCTGAATGGGCGAGTTGGAGGTGTTACCAGGACCCCTGGGGAATGAGCTCAGAAGGAAGCTGGAAGAGCAAGTTTCCCATGCTGCCCAGGCCTGGCCATCCCTTCCTATGCTGGTCACTCACAGAAGGAAGAGTTTCCCCCAGGACCTGAGTGGGAGTAGAACTCTTCCCAGCACCAGGGACATACAGAGCCAGTGAGGAGCTCCTTCCCTCCTGTACCATGACTCCAAATGCGGGTCACAGGCGACGCCACTTAAGGGTAGGTGTGATGGGCCTGAGCTTCAGGGAGGTTCCTGAAAGGCTGTTTTCTACCCGGACATAGAGGAAATTGAGGCTTTTTCCTCCAAAACAGAAAGGTCATGAAAGAAGTGAAAGTTTGGGTAGAGCAAAATAGAAGTTTCTGCCAAAAGATGAAGTAGTGTCACCACATGAGGCTATAAATTAGATCATTGGACTTTGGCACTGTTGGGCGGTGTAGAGAAAGACAAGATCATGCACACTACAGTGTATTGATGTTATTTTTGCTGCCTAATTTGTTTAATCGGTGGGCAGAGAACTGGCAACATGTGTGGTCTTTAAAATTAGAACTAGACTGGAAAGAAGCCAGTCCTTCCAGGGGTGAGCTGAGATGAATGTCAGCCTTCACGGGGACAGGGACCCCAGGGCACATTATCGACTCTGTCAGTAATTCGTTGCATAGTGTTATATGCATGCTCTATGTGTTCAGATAAAACAGTGGTGAAAACAGTAATGATTTACTCTGAACACTCTTACAGCCACAGTTTTATACACTGTCCATCAGAGTGAAAAATGGTATGTGCCACCTACCTACCCATTAAAAGTGGCATCCAGAGAGTAGCTTCAGGTTCTGGGATGAAAGGGTACGTGAATAGCGGGGTATCACCAGCCTTGATCTGTTCTATGTTTGAATGAACTCACTTTTGGAGTGCCCATGGCCATAGTGAAGCTTTGAGCTGCTGACACCACATGCCTTCGTCCAGGGTGTGTGGGAGAGAAGGCTGGGGGGAGGAGGGGGCCAGGAAGAGCCACTTTTCATGATCTGACAGAGCATCACTAATGTGTGCAAGTGACTTTGTAAACAAACAAGCAAGAGTTTGCAAAACAAGGCAACTGCGTAGCCAAGCGCATTTTATTTATGGAACTTCCTTTCTGGGACCTTTAGGGCAAAACTGGTCCTTATCTAAAGTTGATCCCACTGTACCTATTTCATTCGGTAACTTAGTAAAGAGGAACTAGTTTTAAAAATTCAGAGGGTGTCATGTTTATTTTCTATACATCTTGTCACTTACCATGTATGTTTGTAAACAAATATGTTCCAGTTTTCAGGAGCCATATGGCTTCTAACTTGTTTGACTTAATAAGGTAGCAGAAGTTCCATGTTAAATTTGCCTCTCAGGGTTGCACTCTTAGTGATTTAATTAATGCTCTGAGAGCTTTGGTTCAAGGATAGATCTTGAGTCTCTGTCTCTCTCCTGTTCCCTCTCTCCTTCCCAAACATTCAGGGCAGTGACCCTGGCAAAGGAATTCAAGAAAAATGCTAAAAACAGAACAGATAGCGCCTTAGGATATTTCCAGTGGCTCTGTCCTGTCCTTTCTTCCACTTGAAAAAGTTTCTAAATCCAATTCGTGCTCTCCGTCACCCACTGAGAATGCTGGGGACAGGTTCAGAGCCCCATAATATCACTCCAGGAACTGCACCCTCCTTGTAACTGTGGCCAGCTAATCCAGTGCCCTCCAGGGTGCTTCCAGACATATGCAGGAAACCCACCATGGTAGGGCTACAGGGAGAACACTCAAGCTGAGCCCTGGGCCATGAATGCGCCTCGTGGTCACTTACCAGGGCAGGCAAGAAGCCAGCCAGAGACAGACAAATGTGACAGCATCGTTGCCCAACTCCAGGCTGGGATACCAGCTATAAATAGCATTTACTTCAGAGGTTTGAGAACCCAGTTAATATTACCAAAGCATGTAGGACATTGCTTGGCACCTGATAAGCACTGCGTAAATAGTGAAGAAATTGGTTTTTCCTGGCACCATGATCAAGAGATTGGCACTGGGCTGCCACACCAAGACTTTGTCCTTTGAAAGGAGAAGAGAGGCTCAGCCTGGATAGCTGGGAGCAGCTGCACCCCACAGAGCGGCACAGCTCCGCCCATCTTGAAGGGTATTGGAGGATGAAGACCTAATGTGTTAGACACTGTAAACTTTGCAAATCTGGGCAAATATAGAAAAGGGATTCTGAGCTAACCTTTCTGTTTGTGAATCTAACACAGAGATGGGCTATGAAGATGGTGAGGACAAAGGCCTCTTCCCCAATATTATACTCGTGACGTGATGTGCAAAGCCCTCTTCCCCAGCATTATACTCATGAAGCAGGAAAAGTGCTGGGCAAGAATCCTCCCTACAGAATTGGAATTTAGCACACTTTGTATGTGTTTGTTTTCCTGTTATTTTGTTATCTTATTGCTTTAAATGTTATGATTATATTTCAGGGCTCATAGTTCATATAAAATGTTATTTTCATTTTCTGTTTCCATGTGGGAGAGACCAAATGTCCATCATTTCTGGAGCCTGCCCAGCCTCTGGCTTTCTTCCTAAGACATATTCTGTGGAGTATCATTTTCCCATTGATGGCATGAGAAGGATTATACACTCCCTTTTTTAATACACTGGCAATTTGAAATTGCTTCCAGAATAAGTAGAGTTGTAGAGAAAGAGGCTGTGTTTTGTGTGGCTCATGGGTAAATAACATGAAATAGGATCAGAGAGAAAGCTGTCATGGGGACCGACCTACTATTTGACTATTTTTGGAAAGAAGTTGTGCTAGGCTCTATCCCCCATTGGACTACCAAAAGCATCTGCAAGACCATAGTCTAGTCTCACAAATCCCCCCTCAACACGGTGCAACCATCTTGGAAGTGAGCCAAGCCTGTACTATGTCATCATGGTCACCTGTTCTTAGTTGCTATATCTGTAGCCTGTCAAATGCCCACTGTTAGTGGCTCCAGTGGGGTGAGGCACCTCAGTTTCCAAATGCGTGGCAACTGCAAGCATATTTATCTCCAGGCTAAGGGGACACAAGTCCAGTTAACATAGTTGGCCTAGAAGGCAGGCCAGGGAGACATTGTCTTCTCCAACAGTTGCACAGTTACTCAACACAGGGCAGAATTCCACCTCCACTTTCTTCTTTTCAACTAAATTCCATGATACTTTCTTTTTGTTTTTAATACATTTTGGGCTGCTACATAACATTGCTTATTTAGGCAGTGAATTTACAACTGAAGGAGCCAGTTTCCATCTCTGGGTGAGCTCTTATGACGAAGGAGCTCAAAGAACACCCATGAAGTGGGAGAAAGGCTGCGCTTGGGCTTCCTGTGCCTGGCCTCCTTCCTATAGCATGAAAACACACTGCTCCTCGCTAGAACCTGGCTGCACATCCTCCAAAGGCTAAAATGCATCTGCCCATTAGTCTTCAAGAACAAACAAGTTGCTTAAAGACTAAAGTGGAAGCTATTCTAAATACAAGATCTGTAGTCACAGTCTTCCATTTTCTATGTCAAAGTCATAAAATAACAAGATTCTACAATTTTAAGAAACCTAACTATGTAAATGTTCTCAAGGATTAATGAATGGTTGACATGCAATTTTTAGTGTCAATATTTAACCTCATCTTAATTCCATATTTAACCTCATAAACCTTGGCTTATAATTGAATATAATACCAGTTGCGTTGTGGTGACCAGTTACGGCGCAGCCGTTTGTGAGGTACAAAGCACTACATTCAGGTTAGACTTCTCTTGCTTTTCCTTCCTTGAATGAGACCTCTACCATGTTGCAATGACCCTGTTTTTTTGGTGCCATTGGGAAATGCTCACATCCCAGCTAGAACTGTGTCCTTTTTATTTACACTGTTCACCTGTCACTTCTGTTTCGTGCGTAGCTAGCTCTCTCAGAGCTTCTGGGGTGCCCACAGTGATGGGCTCACTCTTGTTTTGTTCCCCTTCTGGTTGTGATCTGTCTTGTGGTTCTCATATTCTGTTGACCAAGGAGTGTTGGGGACTTACTATATTTGCTCTTAAGCATACCCAGTGTCTGACTTTCACAGCATTTTTCAGTCCTAGAATGGATTCATCAGAAATGATTTTCTAAGCTGGCTGTCATAAATGCGTAGACCACCCATTGTATTCTCCTTAGCACTTTCTGTTAACCATAAAAGCAGAGGAGCTTTTAGAGGTAGAAGAAAGTGTTTCACTCAAGGCCACTTCTACTGGCGATGTTCTTCATTTTGCTAAATACCTACTGTAGTCATTTAAACTGGCTTTATCTTGACTGAAAAGAACAGAAAGATGTCTGGTTTAAGTACATTAGAAATGCTTAATATCCTCAGAGAAAAAAAAATGGACAAATTCACAAGTTCTTTGGTTTCATGACATGCTCCTGACTTCTGACATACCTATACTCTCCAACTTCTTCTCAACTGCTATATTTTTAAAGATTCACATTTTTCTGTTATTTTCCAGCTTTTCTGAAGTATAATTGACAAAGAAATTGAATATTATTGAGTGCAATTTAATGACTTTCAACATATGCATGTACTCATATTACCATCACCAAAATCGAGTAAACACACCTCTATTAACTCTAAAAGTTGTGTGTGTGTGTGTGTGTGTGTGTGTGTGTGTGTGTGTGTGTGTGTAGTAAAAACATTTGTCATGACATTACCGCTTAAATTTTAAGTTCACAGTTTCCTATTGTTAAAGATAGGCACTATAGTGTAAAGTAGACCTCAGGAATACACTTTTCTTAGAAAAACTGACTTTACACTTATTAAACAGCAACTATCCCCATCTCTTGGTAACTGTTATTCTGTCATCCACTTCTGTTTGACTGTTTTCAGATGCTTCATATAAGAGGAAGTGTGCAATGTTGTCTAGCTGTGATTTATACATATCCTGGCATACATTTCCCAAGTCCATCCATAGTGTCACGAATGATAGAATTTTCCCACATTTAAATACAGAATAACATTCCATTGTCTATGCCACATCTCTTATTCATTCACTCATCAATAGACTTTTGGCTGACTTCTGTCTTAGCCACTGTGAGTAATGCTGCAATGAACACTAAAGTGCAGATAGTGCTTCAAAATTCTGACTTGATTTCTCTTGAATATTTAGCCAGGACTATAATTCTTGGATAGTATTACAGTACTATGTTAGATTTTTGAGGATTCTCTTATGTTTTCTTTAGTGGCTACACCAGTTTACATTTCCATCAATACCGTGCAATGGTTCAAGTTTCTCCACAACTTTTCTCTCATTATTTGTTTTGAATAACATATATATATATATATATATATGTGTGTGTGTGTGTGTGTGTGTGTGTGTGTGTGTGTGTGTGTGTATTTAAATTTTTAAAATATTGGGATTTTATTGTGGTGCTTTTAATAACAGTCATGCTAGCAGGAGAAAGGTGATATCTCATCATGGTCTATATTCACATTCCCCTGAGGAGTACTGATGTTGAGTACCTTATCATATATGATACCATTCCTATTCTAGTTTATATTTTAATAGGGTTATTTGGGAATTTTTGCTTGTTTTTTCACTACTACTACTACTATAATTTTAGATTTACTAAATAATAACTCTCCTGATTCCCTGTGCTCATCTTTTCTCCTCTACTAATTTTTACTAGGAATCATAAGAATTTTTGCATAGATATAAAATTAAATTAAAGTAGCTTCTTATCACATGTAAATATTTTCTCCCTGTTTTAAGTATCATCTCCCATTACCTAGGTTGCCTTTTTGATCAGTTGCTTATTTCTTTTGCTGCAGGTACATGTGTATACACACACACACACACACACACACACATACACACACACACACACACTCCCTGGGAAGTAACTGAGATGGTTAGGAATGAGGCTCTGGTGTTTTAAAGAATCATCAGATGTTTCCCCAAGAGCAGGCTTCATCTTGAACCAGGAGGAGCAGCTCTATGCTGGTAGAGAGGCAAGGGCTTCCTATAGACTTCCTGTATGCTGAAACCCTCACAAAGCAGTGTGTTTACAGGAAGTCTTTGGCACTAGCCACTATGGGCTCTATAATCATAAAAACAATCATTCTAGAACTCAAAAGTAAACCCATTATATACAGTAATCATGTAAACTTTTGGAAAGTCTAGTTTTATATCCTCCAAAATGTATATTCTCATGAATTATATTTTTAAAAATAAAGAATATTTAGAATGTATAACAGAGGATGAGGTAAAGAAGAGGAAAACACATGACCCTTTTGTAGACAAAAGAGTGCAGAAATTGAGAAGTCAGTAAGAAAAATCAGGAACAAATCTAAATGTATGTGAGAATGTAAATTTTCAATGGAGGTGATATTTTAAATCATTAGAGAAGAGCCCATTTATTTGATAAATAGAATAAAATTCATTGGATCTCCAGTTGCAGGAGAGTAAAGTCACAGTATGTATCTTCCAGCACCATCTACATACTTTCCAATTAGTTTAAAGAGCTAACCACAAAATAATATAACTATGAAAGAGCTAAAGGACAATAGAAGATAATTTTGTTACTTCTAAGGTGAGGAAGATATTCCTAGGTGCAACACAAACCTAGGCAGTATCAACTAAATATTCATGCATTTGACTATAAATATAAAATAAAACAAACAAAAAATTCATGTAGAGTTAAAAAAACATAAGGCTGCACAGAAAATGGAAGATGGGGCAAAATAATTTCAGCACATACAACAGTGAAGGGTTAATTCTCAGACACAAAGAAAATCTCCAAATAATATGAGAAAGGCACATAATAATAGGAAGAGCAAATCAGAACAGAAGAAATGTAAATAGTCAAAAACAATGAAAAAACAATTAACCTTGTAAATGGGTAGATTAAAATCACAATGAGATATGAACTCCAGCTTTCATACAATTATAAAATAAAAGCACCTATTTCCCATGTCTTATTAATAGTTAATGAAAATGTAAATAAGCAACATATTTTCGGGAACTAATTTAACACTTTCTACCAAGTATGCATTGTATCCAACTCCTAAAAGCCACATCAAAGAAACTATTCTACAAAGACCACAACATAGATGTTGAAATAAATTTTTCTGGATTTTCTAAACGCTTATTCAAAGGAGAATGGAATGCTGTGCAGCATTTTAATAAAACATAACAAACATCCTGCCTTGGGAAGAGGACAACAGTCTATTCTAATGCAAAATAAGTGTTCACACATGTATACATGTGCACATACACAGACATAAGATGCAGAAAGAAGAGCGTTGTTCTGTCTTTATCTGGAAGGTGGTATGTGCACACATACAAAAGCATTTATGCATGTCTTAATAACAGGACAAAACTTGGATGAACAGATACCTAATTGTAAAGAGTATTTTGGTGGGTTGACAGAATGACAGATTTTTATTTCAAACAAAAAAATGCACAATGTATATATGTATAAAAGCATCATGTGCTACCTCATACATATACACAATTTTATGCAAAAATTAAAATAAGTTGAATAAATGTTGCAAACATAGATGCCAAATCATGTTTTCATTTACAAAAATACACCACAGTAGAATGGCATTTTTTTTTGGTTTAGATCTAGAATATTCTCTAAAGGTCTCCCATGTTCATTGATGTGGCTTTTAAACAGTGATAAGATGGTGGGACACTCCATACAGCAGTGACTTCATCTATTAATGAATTTAGAACTAAATGTGCCATTAAGAGGTGGGGCCTGGTTGTATGAAGTGTCGCTAGGAATGTGCCTTTGGAGGGTATATTTCTTTCCTTTTGACTTCTTCCAGCTTCCCCCTTCTCTCTGTGTTCCCTGCCTGCCCTGAGGTGAGCAACTTTCCTCCAAGATACCCTTTTGCCCTGACGTTTCTGCCTGGGAGCCAGCTCGCCATGCGAGGACCTAGATAGAGCCTCTCAACTGTGAGCCGAATTAAACCTCTCCTTTAAGTTGTGGGGGTTGGGCATTTTGTTCCAACAACAGGCAGGCTGACTAATACTGCATTCAATGTCCCTCAAGTATCAAGGGCAAGGCACTGTCTGGTCACCCCTAGATCAGCATTACTCCTCTGGCTGGGTGGCTGACCTTGACAGGATGCCAGAACCACCACTGCGATGCCTGCTGAATATATCTAATCTCTCTCGACAACATCTTCCACTCCTGTTCATTTTACAGAACTAATTTCTGTGACATTTTATTTTCACACAGCATTGAAACAAAGAATGTCTCCGGTATTTACGAGGGCATTTACAAAAGGAACAAAGCAAATGCTGTTTAGACAGGTCACAATAATTCTCCCAGTCTTTCTGACATCCAGTGTTTCAAGCTTCACCTTCCTTCCACACATCCTCAATTAAATTAAAATACAGCATGTAAAGCTGCAGCAACAGAATATGAAAGGGCATTGCAGAGGTGAAAAGAAAATAACTTTGTATAGACCCCTCCGATTATGAGTGAATGTGTTTAGACAGTGTCAAGATAGAAACTCAGAATAATTATCAAAGCAAAATGGCAAAGTCCCAGATAGATAGAAGAAAACAAGTTAAGCCACAAGTCTATAGGCCTCCAGTGTTCGCGTGGTTTCTGTTTTACTCTGCTGGAGCCGCCGGCCATGCAGTGACATAGACACAGGGGTTTTAAGGATGCACCACAAGCGATATTGCTGGAGACATCGGAGGCATGGGTTGGCACTGCTCAGATCTGGACGCAGACAATGTGACCCTGAGCTACTCCTCACCCTCACCCCCAACTCTTAATTTGTAAATGCCTGGGAACTGACTCTATAGCATCCGTTGCAGTTGTACAAGCTGAGAGATGTTTACACTTTAACCATAATGGCGCTTTTTTTTTATTAACTGAGAACCAGTGTCAGCAGGATGAATGAAGCAGTGAATGTCATTTCCAACATTAAACAAAAGTGATGTGATTTCTGATACTTTGATTGGCTCCTTTCTCCTGCAGCGATCCTAATATACACACATACAAATAAAAATAGAATATTTTGAATATTTTGCTCTCCAAGACATCATATTCCAAATATCTTTAAATGATAATACTTTGTCAAAATGTGAGGTTTAGAAAACAGACTGTCTTACCCCACTATAACTACACCACTTATAAAAAATGATCTGTGCTTTCTCAGTTGCTATCTTTGTCAATTAAAATTTCTGTGGGGAGAGAACACACGTACTGGTTGTAATTTCATGTAAAATAAGGATCCACCTCATTTCTTGAAGGAAAACCTGCCCCAGCAGGAAGGACTTGTCTGTTTTGTCTACCACTTGTCCCTGGAGCCACCTACATGTATTGGATTTTCCAGATTTATCAAGATCACCTTTTAACTGTATATTCTCATCTGGGATAATTCTATTATTTTATTTTCCATTACTATGGAATTAGTCATGACATGTAAATTGCAAAAGCTTGGCCACATATAGGAAAGCATCTATATGCTCTGTAATATATGCCCAAGACTTTGATGTTAGAGCTGACTGACCTGAGTTATCATGACAGTTTTCGGGTTGGGTTTCAGTTGTTCATGTCACCTGCGTATCATGTGCCTGTAACTGTGAAACACAGTTGTATTTCATGTGCACATTGCAGCCTTCTTAAAGCCTGGTGATGGTTTTTAAATCAATATGTCTTGTTGAAATATTATGAACTTTGATTTGGCAGAAGTTCAGTGTACAGATTCTAATGTGTCACATTTGCCCTAATAAACCACCTCAGAACATACAGTTTAAAATATGTGTGCTGTAGTATTTTGTTTATTTGTTCTTTGATCGTGGTTTATTATTTTCAAAAGCTTTGTGTTCTCCTATTTTCAGGAGGTTTTTTTTAATTTAAAGTGCAATTGTTTTAAAATAGCCAAACTGTCGAGATTAACTGAAAATGATGATCTACGTAGGAAAACTACTTAAGTGGACTAAATGGAGGAAGTAGAGTGAGAGTTTAATTCTCAGGGTATTAACCTGTTCCCTTTGGAACTGGAAGCAAGGCTGAGAAATTGCCCTTGCTCCACTGTAAGTGGAGAATGAGGCTGAACATCCTCCTGAAGAATTATAATTTAGTTCTAATCAAAGCTGAAAAGCGAAAACTTGATTACTTAAAGGCAGTAAGTACATTAGGAAAAAATACAAATGCCTCCCACCAGGGAGGTCACCATGGTCCAGCTGTATCCAGGCCTTCCTGGGTTTATGGAAGCCAACAGAATCCAATACGGATGTCCATCATGTAGAAAATGAGTTTAGGATACCTTTGTCATTTCTCTTGTCTGTAGAATGAGCTTTTTAAAAAAATCAAGTCCTATTCATGCAGGTTACCTAACTTAATTTATTGCTGAAATGGACCATGAAGTGATCGGGGCAATGAGGCTCACCTGTGACACTATCAGACACCGGCAGACAGTCCACTATCTGGACTGTGCACAGCATACACAATAAACACAGTAAAGTGAGCATGGACAGGACCATGGACATCTCCCAGCTGAAGCCCTGTACCTGTTACACATAGGACAACTTAAACTCACCTCATGAAAAACCAGTTTTGTCCATGTTATCAAGTTTCCAGAAGTTACTACTCTTTTGAGTATGTTCTAGGAAGAATTTATAGTTTTAAAAAAACCCAATGATAAAATTTGCTAGCTGTCTCTCATACCATCTGTTGTTTTGGTAGAAACTTGCATGGTATGTATTTAATGCTAATTAGAAGATAATTCTAAATATTCTAAAAGTTCAAAAGACTAAGGAAAACACCTTAAACACGTGGGTGGTTGTGTAGCTCCATCTCCAGTGTGTTTCTTGACCTATATACCTGGATGGATAGGTTGAAGTCTCTGCACTTGGTTACAGATGGAGTGCCCCAGGAGTCACCTCGTTTCTTGAAGGAAAACTTGGAGGAACCAGAGAATTTTCTGCAATGTGCACTTTTACAATTTCTCCACATACTTTTTGTGTGCAGGCCAATTTGAGAGCCTCTGTTTAGGATTACATTAATCATATTAATAATCTGGAAGCAACATTCAGGTCCAACATAGGAAATTGTCATTTTCAAGTTTCCAGATTTTAACTTCAGCCCCTAGGTGGCATGTACAGGCCACTGAGTAAAGGATGAGCAAATGACAGGTGAACAAGGGGTCCTGCTTCCCTCACCACAGGGCACAAGCACACCAGTCTCTCTCATTCTCATGATAATTGCACTTTTCACATGTTATTCCACCATGGTCACCATATGGTGCCCAGTGAGTTCTTCTGATAAGCAGGTACAAGTGCGCTGTGTCCAGGGACCGCATGGGTCTTGGAGATGAGCCAGCACTGTCCTGGTCAGCAAGCCCTTCCTCATCCCTGCTCACACATCAGGATGGCAGTTACTAGGAGCGTGGACTCTGCCACTGACTGATTGCATATGCTATATCATAGTTAACCTCCCTCACCGTGCCTCAGTTTCCCCATCTCCAAGTGAGAGTAGGCTTGCTTGTAGAATTAAACCGTTTTATATTTATAGTCTGCCTAAAACAGTGCTCATTTTTTGAATGAGACTAAAAATGGGGTGTATCATTCACAAAAATGTGGTGTGTCTCTTATAGCTCCTAGGGACATAATGGGACAAAAAAATTACAGGAAGAAGTACAATAAGGCAAACTACATTAAGTCTTAGATAAGGAAACAAGGGATCAGCGAACATAGTTCTATGCATCTTGATTATGTATATCTCCTTGGATTGAAGAGTAGTTGAATTTAGCAGCTTTGGGGAGTAGAGGCTGCAGGGCAAAGTTAGCAAATAAAACTGGATGTCATGCCCAGTTTTACCTTTGTCTACAAAGGAACCCCAAGTTCTTCTTGTTCTTCTAGTCCAACACCTGGATTTTTCACTTTCTTTTCCATCCTCCCTTGATCTTATGATTGAATCAGTAATGAATTTTTCTGTTTTTCCTTTCTTATGTCATTATTTTTTCTGTTTTTATTCTCACTTTCATTTTGCTGTAATTTGGAAGCCCGTCATCTTTTACCCTTAACCATCAAACCTCTCCTAACAGTCTGCAAAGCACCTTCAAAAGAAGGCCTGTCACCACCATTGCTTTTCTGTTCAAAACTCTTCACTGTCTCTCTCTTTCTCTCTCTTTCTCTCTCTCTCATTGCTTTTCTGTTCAAAACTCTTCTCTCTCTCTCTCTCTCTCTCTCTCTCTCTCTCTCTCTCTCACACACACACACACACACACACACCAAGATTATTAAGTGGTTTTAAAGTTCCTTACCCAACACCCTCACCTCCCCATACCATACCTCTAATCACAGTGGGTCCTGTGTGTCTGGACTCCCATCTGACCTGATCAGAAGCCTTGAGGAAAACCACACTGAACTAGAGATCTTGCAGGTACACGACGTGAGTCCAACAGTGTCAAACCAAGGTTCATGCTCTCCTTGGGACCTCAGAATGTGACCTTGTATGGAAATAGGACTGTTCAGATATAATTGGTTTAAGATGCAGTAGTCTGGAGCAGAGCGAGCCCTCACTTTCCTAGGACAAGAGTCCTAAGAAGAGACATAAACAGACACTCACAGAAGGACGGTGATGTGAAGACGGGCGCACACAGAGAAGAATGGTCCACAAAGGCAGAGGCAGGGTCTGAGGATACACATCTTTAAGCCAAGGAGCACCAAAGATAGCTGGTAGCTCCCCAGATATGGAACAAGACCCAAAAGATCCTTCTCTCAGAGCTTTCAGAGAGCACAGCCCTGCTGAAACATTAATTCAGACCGTGCAACAAAAAAGACGTGGTGTCTCAAACCACCGAGGGTGTGGCTTTTATGAGGTAGCCATGGGAAACCAACACCGTGGCCACTGAGAGCCTTAGGTGTGAAATGGAACCTTCTTGCCTCGTGGAGAAGCTGTGAGGATCAAGTGGGTAGGTCATGTGAACATGTGAACATATGAGATGGGAAGATTCTACAACAAGCATAGTGTGAAATTCTTCCGTATTTTCCCCTAACCCATTCTTTTCCCTGAACAGTCTCAGTATGGTACCTAGCCCACAGCATGTTTCAGTGAGCACTTTTTGAATATTTTCTTTGAATCTGTTCATTTACTATGTCTCAATGGTTTTATCTTAACAGACTCGAAATATAGGTACAAAGAACAAGGTTTGTATTCACATTGCTACCTAGCCATTTATGTCTAGCTTTTACTGCATATAGTGTTATTTCAGAAGGACATAATTTGATTTGCCTAGCTGAATATAAATAATATATTACATTATAATATTAGTCTACTGTGTATTAATTTTTAATATTCTAATGAAGTTAAATCTCCATGGATTTGAAAGTAAGATTTATTTCATTTAATGTGAAAAAAATCTTTAGTTTATTTCACAAGTATGGCTGGTTTTATTTATGCTACTTACTAGAAATCTAATAAATGTATATTTTATTAAAATGGCTATTTTAATAGCATTCCTGTGAATATTCTCATCAATAAAGTTAATCAATTGCCGATTCAAGCAATGGAACAAGCTGTATGCCTTGCCAACAACAAAATGATCTCTTGCAAGGGAAAAAAAATATGAATATCAGAATCATTACTTATAAAGTGAATGAGAGCAAATTTCCTTTTGATACCCACATTGTAGTTGAAATGAAATCACCAGAATTTCATTGTTGCTGTAAGAATATTATTCTTTTTCTCTCAGAAGCTTTAAGCAGTTTGCATGTACCTGAGGCTGAAACAACCTTGTGGAAACCCAGTGAAACTGGTGGTAGTCCTGGTTAGACACAGGAAATGACAGTTACAAGCCAGGGGTCAGCTGACCCAGGAAGAGAACGTAGGTCTGTCTTCCTACCCTATCAGCTGCAACATCTCCTTAGCAGGAACTAATGAATCCCTTCTGGGCTCCTAATGGGAGATCAGAATTAGATGACAGTTAAATAGCTCACAATTGTGTTCACCAGCAATTTGGATTTCTCAAAGTGGAAACAAAAGCTTTATTTCACTTCCCTGTGGACTTCGATTAACACCAACTGGGGGTGCATGAGCAAATACCATTTTAAAAGTTATTCCTGAGGAATAGTGAAGAGAAAAAGAAATGGGAATGAGGGAGAATGACTCCGAATTCTACTCCTATGGCTCAGGTTGTACGGGAGGTTATATATGCCAGGTCTGGAAGGGGTACGGGCCACTGGTACTTGTTTTTATTGATTCCAGTCACATGATTGTAGCTCACTGTTCGGAAGTCTGGGAAATTGTTGTCCATCGAATGCGGTACTGTCACGTTTTCTGCATTCCAAGTGAGTTCTGTTTCAAAGAGAACATATAGCTTTAAAGGCAGTCAGTCCTCTTCTTACTCCGTCATGGATGTATCCCACTTACCTTGACTTTCACATACACACACAAACAAACACAGGTCCAGAATTGTGTTCCACCATGCACCATGAGAGAGCTGTGAGAATCAACATCAAAAAGAAGCGAAGAACATGCTGTTGCATGTGTGTGCTTTGTTGTGCCAGCACGTCGATTTCTGAACTGCGTTCAAAGATCAAATGGTTTCAAGATGGAGACAACTGAATATTACACCAAGCCCAAGAAACTCCTGAGGTTGAGGCACCATGCAGCTTCACAAGTCAGTGGGATTCTGCCCTCTTGCTTTGCTTTTGATAGCTTCTGTCAGGGAAATTACCTGGTTTATAAATGCATCCCTTACTCTAATGAGTACAAGGATTTATATCAAGGATAGCATGGACCAGCACTAAAGTTAGGCATCAAGAACTCTATGTCATACTATTATTTTTTGCAATGACCTCTAAGGGGGAAAAGTACTCTGCTAACATACATCTTAACTGTGCATCCTAATTTCAGAAAATATAAAATGAAGGAGGAGGGAAATTCAATTTCTGGAATTACAGTGTAGCACTGTTCCTCCAATCATGTAACTGAGCAATAAAAATAATGAATTAATATGTACTTTAAAATATTTCCAACATCCAGGCAAACAGAAACTCAGACATAAAAAGCTGTGTAGCTCCCGATAGATTTTATGAAATCTTAGTTTTCTATATTTGCTTCACAAGATTCTTAAGGGAAAAATCCTTGAAGGAAGAACACTGACACTCCCTGTCACTATAAGTATGTGAGCCCCCCTCTGTATTACCCTGGCTCTCTCTTCAGAGATAATGAGTTCCTGAATTCATTACTTACCACTCACAAGCAGTTTTCTTACCCCAGATGTCTACATTTGCAATCATAAACAATGCACTGTTCATATTTTCAAATGTTATATAACAGTAGAATAATACCGTATATATCATTCTTCAACATGCTTTTTCATGAGTCATTACTCCAAGATCTACATTAATACATGTAATACATGTCACTCCTATTTAATACCTGTATTGCCACGTGTAATACATATAATTCTGCTCAGTTCATTTTAGTCAGAAAGAGTGGATATTGCCTGAATGTAAACCAATTTAGTCATTTTATTGATTGTTATTTAAAAGGCTTATAATCTTTATTGTAAACAATGATTCAGGAAGTCTACATTTCTCTTGGTCTGTATGAACTAGAGGCTTTTTTAACTTATATACTTATAAATGGAAATGCTGATTTGAAAGTTAATTTGCATCATGTTTTCGACTTTTCAACACACTGCTCACATGCCCATGAGTCGTCCATGAGACACACATCCCTCCTCATGCCAGCTGGTGCTTGGAAATGTCAGACTCTGGGTTTGTTTCTAAGCTAATGGGTGAAAGTTGGTAATGAGTGAAATTAAATATCTTTCCCTATATTTTCCCTATATTCATTATTCACATTTCTTTGCTAAGAATTTCTTATTTAAATACTTTGATTACTTTTTCACTGAGTTATTTGTCTGTTTCTTATCAAGATGTTATATTTTATTCATTAGGAATATTATTTCTTAGACTCCTTGGTTACATGTATTTTCAGACTTCAGTTTATTTTTAAATACCATTTTATGGGGTCTGTTGCAAAAGTAAGATAATTTTCATTTCATTGGGGATTTGTGCTCTTAGATTTTTACACCTCCTTTAAGACAATCTTCCATTCCTTGACACAATCATATAATTGTCATGACACCAATTCTCTGATTATTGAATGCACTGTCTTTCACCCACTGATTTACTTCTTCCATGTGAATACTTTCCTTTATCTATTTCCTATCCCTTTCCTTTTTCTCTCCCCTCTACCTCTCCCCTCTCCCTCTCTTGCCTTTTCTCTCTCCTTACTCATTCTGTCTCTCTCTCTCTCTCAAGAGGATCTCACTAAAATCACTGAATTGCCCAAGATAGGCTCAAATTTGTGATCGTCCCAGGTGATAGGTGTGAGCACCAGGCCTGGCTCCTAGCTCCTGGTCTTTTGCTCTACCTACTATTGGTGTGCAATCCCTCCACCCTCTCCACAACGTCCTAGCCTTTTCTTCTTCACCCATTGCGCTTCCTTTGAATCTGAACATCAGTTAGGATCATCTTGTAATTATTTTTGAAGTTGCTCTGAACTGTAAATTAATTTGTAGAAAACTGACATATAAGAGATCAAATTTTATCATTCATAAACAACTTACTTATCTCTATTAACTTAGATTTTCTTTGTGCTTCATTCATGCTTTTGATTTTTTCATAAGGATTTTCACAGCTTTTCTTCATTTCAGAGTTCATTTCTCAAATATACTGTGTTGTTTACAGTAATCCTTGGATTTCTTTCATGACATAATCTCTTAAATTTATTCATAGTTATAACAGAAATTGTTATACTACACCTTGATTTTTTGCCAATGTAGGGATTACTGAGAGAACAAATTCAAAATGAATTTTTATAGCAATCTATACACTTAATTTTGAATATTTACTCAACTAAGTACTTTTTAAAGAGAATCATATGGAATAAATTTAAATAACTTGAATAGATAGGATATGCTCCTGTCTATATGAAAGTGCGTAGTAAATGTGTTTAAAAAAAAAAAAAACACAGAAAGATTCTGAGTTGTAACCACGAGATTTCTCAAATGTAAAGACTTTGGGTTCATCACTATTTCAAAAATGAGTAGTTTAATCTGTGTTTCAAGGTGCATTTCTTACTTGAACTATTTTGAGATATAAAAATAAGCAAAGAGATTTTGTGATAGCTTTGGAAGCAGCAATGTTTTTGAAATAGGAGGTTTGTCTAGAGAAACCCTAACTACCTATACCCACGTCGGAAACTGCAGTGGTGTAATGAGCTCTGTGTCTGCCTTACTTGTAAGTCTCCCCGTTCTTCGCAGTGCTACACAGCCTTTGGAGATGAATTTAAATTTCATCATTATCCATGACCTACAATGTGTGCATTGACCATAATATATTTTCCCTTTTGAATGTATTCCAAACATTGTACCTTCCTGTTTTGCTTTATTGTTTGCGAGCCAGTCCTTAGCGTCATTTTATTCCTGCAGAATTTTAAACACAATAACGATTCAGTCTTCTTCCACTGAATTAACTCACCATGTCCCAGGGTGGAGGGGGAATTTTCTTTCAAACGGCAACCCCAAGATTCTGCGTATGAGAAATACAGAACTGAAACCTCTAAGCCAGTGAGGGCTCTCATATCCCTTTGCTCCATTTTCCTAAGAAAGTTGACAGTCTGCCTAGGGACAGAGGATCTAAGCTGTGCTCCAGTTCAGGGATTTGATCTCCCCAACCACACCATAAATAATAATACCAAGAACTAATGTTTATAAAGCGCTCAGCAAGAACCAGATGCTGTGCATGTGAGACTCGCTGAATGTTCACAGCCCTCCGAGAACATACTTTACAGACAGGAAACAGCTCAGGGTCACCTAGGCAGGAAATGACAGCGTCCGGGCTCAAACTCAGCCCCAGGCAGGTTCATTATAAACATTCTTGTGTTTACTACTGACCGTAGCCTGTGACTGACAAACGAGTGACGATATACCATTGTGCAGGTGAGGAAGCCATACTTCTATGAAAGCAGTTTTTTCCAGCCTCAAGACCCAGAGGTATTTTCTTCTCAACCTGGTCAAACCGCTGTGACTGGAGACACCTGAGACAGAGAGCACAGGGAGAAGCCGTGGCACCAGCCTGCCGGAGTTCAGATCCGGCAGACTTTAGCACAATCACCCACAGGCCACCCGTAGATAGCTATGTTGTTTAATCACTGGACGTGGACTGTGCTTGGTACTCACTTGCATTGTAAAGCAAGTTAAACATTATATTATTATCTCAGTGTGAATTTGGTAGTTCTAACTTAACCAGAATAAGGGTCACAGCTGGACTTCCAAAGAAGAAACGGCACACTCCATCTTTATAGTTGTGGCTAAACATCAGAGGAATCTACCTGGGAACAAATGATTCAAGCTGTTACTTTAATGCTCCATCCTCTAGGAACTAATTGACTCTCAAGGGTCCCTTCCCTATCCCTACCTATTCATTTTGCCACTAAACAAAAATTTAGCTGAAATGTTCATTATGATTAAGGTACCAAATATACATTAACTGTACCTAGGTGACTGTTACAGCCTTCTAAATTCTCACTGTTCTAACTTTGTCTTGTTTGATTTATTTCTACACCTCATTTATAGAATAATTATCCCAAATCAATGTTT
The DNA here is from genome assembly GCA_004027205.1 of Ctenodactylus gundi. Taxonomy (NCBI): domain Eukaryota; kingdom Metazoa; phylum Chordata; class Mammalia; order Rodentia; family Ctenodactylidae; genus Ctenodactylus; species Ctenodactylus gundi. Next base: position 498,645 of record PVKB01000602.1, on the reverse strand, counting down.
TTTTTTCCCATGGATAATTGGTTAGACATAAATTGTAAGTTAGAACAGAACTGAGGATACAAAAACAAACTCTAAAATCCCCAAGCATACCCTGGAAAAAGGATAGCCCCTTCAATAAATGATTCTGGGAAAGTTGGACATTACACGTGCAGAAGAATGAAGCTAGACACACACCTGTCACTGTGTACCGAAATTAAATCAAAGTGGATCAAAGACAGATATTAAAATTGAAACACTAAACCTTTGGAAGACAAATTAGGCAAAAAATCTAAAAGATTGAGGTGTAGGTGAGCACTTTCTTTACAAGACACCACAAGAAAAAGAAATAACCCCCAGATTTAACAAATAGGACTAATTCAAATTAAAAAGTTTCTGCACAGCCAAGAAAATTAACAACAGATAAAACAGAGAACCAACAGAATAGGGAAAAATATTCTCTACCTATGCCTCAGATAGAAGGCTCGTAACTAGAATATGCAAGAAATTGAAGAAAAATAAGCCCCTCAAAATCAAAGATACAATTGAAAAATGGGCAATGGAAATGAATAGGCAGTTCTCAGATAAAGAAGTTCAAATGGCCAGTAAATACATGAAAAGATGATCAACATCCTTAGCCATTAGAGAATTGCAAATCAAAACATCATTAAGATACCATATACCCTCAGAGAGAATGACGTATATCAAGAACTCAAATAGCAGTCAGTGTTAGCGACACTGTGAGGAAAAAGGAACCCTCCTGCACCGCTGGTGGGAATGTAAACTGGTACAACCGTTATAGAAAGCAGTATGGAAGTTTCTCAAAAGATTGGAAATAAATATCCCATTTGATCCAGTGATACCTCTTCTGGGAATTTTCCCAAAAGAGTTAAAAACATTATATAACAGAGGTACATGTATACCCATGTTCATAGAAGCACAACTAACAATAGCTAAAATGTGGAAGACACCAAAATACTCATCAACAGACCATTGGATACACAAATTGTGGTATTTGTACACAATGGAATACTATCATGCATAAAGACAGACAGGTTTGAGGCTTTTATAACTAAATGGATGCAACTTGAGACCATTATGCTCAGTGAAATGATTCAGATACAGAAGGTTAAATATTTAATGGTTTCTCTAATATGAGAAACCTAGATCGCAGTCATTTCATAGAACTAATTGAGGGGAATAAGGGGAACTACTTGGGAGAGGGAGGTAGTGGGAGGGTCAAAAAGGGAGAGGGGGGAGGATTTTTAATTTTGCTGCAATATGTAGATGCACAAAATACTCAAGATCAATGTAAACATTATGTATTATATATAAATATATCAATAAAATGGGGGAAAATAAAAAATTATGTTAGAACATAAGTCATTCTGACCCACCATCACTTTGTCTCAGAAAGCCTATATTTACTTCTTGAGACCTCCATAACAAACAATCACAAACAAGGTAGCTTTAAACCACAGTTTGAGCACACACTAGCTCTGGAAGCCAGAAGCTCAGGGCCAGTCTCACTGGGCTGCAACCCAATTGTGTAAGGGCCATCGTCCTCTCAAATGCTCTCAGGGAGAGCTGGCCTCCTCCAGCTTCTAGCTGGTGACTATCATTTCTTTGCTAGTGGCCTCATCACTGTGGTCTCTACCTTTGCCTAAAAATTGTCTCCTCCTCTTCTGTGTACATCAAATCTCTGCGACCCTCTCTTTCAAGCACTTGAATTGAAATTAAAGCCCACCTGAGGTGGTATTTACAAATTCTAGGTATTGGGTCCTGATAGCTTTCTGATCATTAATAAACCAATAGATGTCAGGAAAAAAATTTACTCTCTTTAAATTAAATTGTTTTAACTATCAAAGGGATATAATTATAGTATCTATTTCGTAGGATTTCTTGAGACTCAAGTGAGATAATTTACATTAAGCACTTAACAAAATCTTAGCGAAATAGTAATAATAGCAAGCCTTCAATAACCAGTAGTGATTTGTTCTGTTTCACTATACAGAAAATGTGGTATATTACAGAATCTTCCCACTACTTTCAGTGCAAGCCCTTTAGTCTTTAAATCAAGCTTGTTCATCATCTGGTCCCAACAACTTTCTCAACCTTGATCTTTATGAGTTTCTTCATCGTTCTCTTTTCTAACTAAACTTGTTTGCTGAGAAGTCCTGCAGCTTAGCCTTTTTGTGTCTCCTCTTTGTGCCTTTCCTCTCTGTTGATCCTGTCTGAAAAAAAAAGTTACAATTACAATTGATTTGTAAACAATCAAATAGGGCCATTCTTGGATAGATATTAAATGCATAGCCCTGATGTGAGGCTTTGAGAAGGGCACTGTACTTGCACTGTTCTTCCCACAGAAACACACCCTCCAAGCTGTTAAGATCATGCAAAACAAAGGCTAAGAATGTGTCCCACAACAGAGGAGTCTGTGAGGATGGGAGTCCTGCCAGGATTATGAAGTAGAGAAAAAGTGACGGGGGAAGCTGGCATAAACCAAATAAGGTCTAGAGCATAGCTCATGGTAAGATGCCAACAATACTGTCAGACACCTCCTTAGGTGACAGGTGTAGAGAACCCTCTGCGCTACTTTGGCCACTGACTGTGAGACCTACGAATGAGCATGGAACAAGCTCTGGACTTAGTTTTTGGAGAGCAGAGAAGGCCTTCCTGAGGAGGAGAGGCCTGTGCAGGCTTGTGAGAACCAGGCACAAAGGGGTCCAAAGGCAGAATGCTATGGGAGTCAAACAAAGCAGACCCAGTCCAGAAGTCATTCTGGAAACACCGGGAGTACCAGCGTAGATTTTATCTTTCAGAAAGATAATTCAGACTGAATCATGGCAAAGAAATAGAAAATTCAGGTAGGTTAGGAGGTGGCCTACTATGAGAGAAAAGGGTATTTTACCTGAGTGGACCTATGAAGACAAAGGATTCAATTTAGGAGATAAAAATAGAGGTATCAACAGGCCAGGTGACGTCAGCCTGTGGAAGGTGAGGCAGCGTCGATTCTGGAGGAAATGTGAGGCTCAAGAGGATGTAGGCAGGAAAGGCCATGGGGTCAGTTTGTTGAGTTTGACTTGACTGATGTTTCTGAACAAATACTGTTAGTAATCATATATAATTTTTAAAAACATTTTAAAACCTTTAGGCTGACTGTGCCGCCCATCAATTCAAAAAATGTACAGAGAAAACCAACAGATACCCATATATACATAGTGTATGTGTGTGGGTACATAATATGTAATAGCAATTTGTAATTGTGTCAAAATCTGTATTACAAAAATGAAAATTTAAAGGCTTATGTCAAAAGTAAAAATGAATATAAGCATTTTTCTTCCTGTACTCTATTGGTTTATAAGTTTAAGACAATAACACCAGGTGTAAAGTATAGAGGATTCAGGCCTGCGAAGCATCCCTTTGATGATAAACTGGGGCAGGTCCTGAGCCTGGCCCACTTGCCAACCTCTGTTCCCGGTCCCCTCCACATCCTGCTGACTGCAAAGGGGAACTGATGCTCCTATTTCAATTCTGGGTTTAATGCCATTGGTTCCACATCTCAGTGTCTCTGACTTGGACAACATTGGTCCTATCCCACTTCTCATGAGAGAGGATTTGTGAAAAAAAGCTTGACTCTGAAATCTGAAAGCCTTTTGTGAGTGTGATTTCACTTGCTTTCTGGTTAACTCAGGTTTTAGACAAATCACTTGACTGCTCCATACCTTAGTTTTGTCATCCATAGGCTAAGGATGTAATAAAGATTAAATGAGACAATGTACATGAAAATAAATTGAGAATTTCTTATGATGCCAGAAGTTATAGCAACATTTGTTGCTTTTATAAAACAGCCCAGCCTTGCAGTCTTCATTTTTTTTTTCATTTGGTTGGTTTGTTGATTGATTGCTTGGTTGGTTTTTTTAGGAGTAGAATTAATTTAATTAATTTTGGTGATAATTTTTGATATACATCTTCCATCAGTTATAAATATAGTGGGCTACACTCCCCCTGAGATCACAAATGTCTTTAACTCTTGGAAGCTGCTGGGCTACCTTGTCCTATCTTATTTAAAACAGTGACTTTCGATTTAGACATTATTAGTTATAAAAGTGAAAGAGTACCAACATCTGCCTAGTAGGTAGAGGCCAAGACCTCTGCTAATCATCCTACAATACACTGGACCATTCCACAACAGTGTCTGTGGTGCTGAGATGGAGGCCTTGCCTTGACTTGCTTGCTAATCTGTCCTTCCAGTGTAGGTTCCCAAGAAGAATCAGAGTCTGTGCACATAAGATATGTCGAAAGAAATTTCCTAGGACACTTAGTGTGGAAGGTTTGCCTGTCAATGGTTTGCTGTTGCAGGGAATTCCATATTCTGTTGAAGGTCACTGGCCTACCTTAGCAAAGCCCCTGACCTGGCAACAAGTAGGAGACACTGACACCTACTGGAGAAGGGAGAAGAGAAGGAACTCCACAGGGAAGCATGTAGGGTAGCTGTCCTGTCTTCCCTCTGAAAGGTAGAGATACAACTGAGCCTCTGGTGGTGAAATCCTTAAAGCAAGGAACTTCAGTGCATCTTGATGTCGTCAGTTCTTTTGACTTGGAACATGCTCATTATGTTCTTTGACTTTCCTGTGAGTTTGAAGAGCCTAATGGGCCAAGTCATCCTGACCAAGATCTCCTGTCTTCTCCTGTCTTTCACAAACTTGACTGTGTAGCACCCACTAGCAACCAGGACATGCTGGCATAGCCTATCTCCATTTTTAGAGTCCCAAAGGTTGGCCTGTGCCACCATATCATGACCATAGCCAACAGTTAGGAGCAAACAGAAACTGGGACACTTCTTTAATTCCCACCCTTGGTCACTTACCCACATGCCTTCTGTTGATTTCCAAAAACAGAAATTAAGTTGATCATCTAAATTGAGAATTATTCAGCCTAATGGTATCAAAATTAATAAGACAAAGTCGTGAAGCTACCATCTGTCTCAAAGATATCTACTCATAGATGTTTATCAAGCTAAGAAACTTGCCATATGTGTAACATATTGTCTGGAGGAAATGAAACTCTCTACATTTTTTAAAGAAAATCTTCACATTGTGTATTGCATTTTTGTCTCCACCTATTAGATGGCCTTCTCTTCTTGCACAGGTAGTCAAAAGGCTGCCTCCCACTTACCTTTCTTGACTCATTTTTCACAGTGGTAATTCTGAATGGTTTCTGTTTACGTAGAGTGTTCAACCTCATTCCACAAGGGATCTGATAACATCTTCTAAGTCCAATCTGTTCTTATATTTTGCCATACAAACTAACATGTTTTTTTAAAATGTCTTTTCAGAAATGAGATGCTTGAATTTTCCTCACAGTGGCTTTTGTCCAAACATCTTTAATTGTTTTGGAGATAATATTCTATTCATTTCCACAATATTCCTCTGCAAACCTAGAAAATATTATGCTACCTTGCATGTGGTCAAGCTACAGCATATGGAAGAGTTGATTAACTCTATTTTTGCCATGATTCTGCACTGTTTATCACCTTTCCAGCATGTAAGTCCAAGGAATAGAATTATTTCTCTACTGGACATCCTTTCTAGTGACCTAGGTGTTTTTTACAAAGTTTATCAGTTTCAACTGCCACAACAGTCATTTCAGAATGTTCTGTGTTCCTGCATTAGCCTGCAAGTTTAATGTCCTGACTGATCTATAACCACATACTAAACACAGTAAATACAATCCTCAACATAATTAATGGAGAGAATTGCAAATATTTAAGACTCAAGTGAAAAGAAGGCATGTAAGAATTTTTGTACATATAAACACTATATATATAGATAGATAGATAGATAGATAGATAGATAGATAGATAGATATAGATATATATTTCTCGTATACAGAAAAATGAAAAGGTAGCATTTTTTTATAGGATGATAATAGTATATTTGTTTTCACTGCACTTTTCTGACTTTCAACCAAATGTAAATGATACAAGCCATACAATAATCTCCTTATAGGCAGAAACACCATTCCTGATTTAATGATGAACAAATTGAAAAAAAAATTAAAACAAAGACGAACAAAGTGGCTGGTTTTCTTTTCCAGTGTCTTCAGTCTTTTGAGGAACAGAGCACTTCCCCCGACCACATAGTGATCACATGTCAACTCTTTTTTCTCATGCTACTTTGTCATTTTCTCTCTACTGCTACCAATCAGTCTTACCTCTGTGTCTACCTCTCATGTCCAGAATATCTAAATTTTTAAGTACAGTTTTTATTGCATTTCTCCGTCCAGATCATCAATAGTTATCAGAAGAGAATAAAGCTACTTAGCATATTGATGAGGCTTTCATAATTTAATTTAAATTTTGTTTCCCTATATTCTTCTGTCACAAAAAAACAACTGTTCTATTCACTCTCCCTGGTTGTGCCTCATACTTCCAGCCTCAGCGACGCCATCACCCCAACCCAGCAATGCCCTCTGCCAATAAGTCCAGGTGCCCTTCAACCCCGGCCATAGCCTGCTTCCCCACTAGAGCCTTTCTTTAACAATGGGAGTAGAATTAGGCTCACACTTTCTTTTAAGATGCTTCACTGCATGGTAAGCATGCCCCTCTGTCTCCTGTGATGCCTAGTACAACGTCTTCTACGTGGCAGAGCTTTGGTTAATACTCATCGCTTGGTTGGTGCCAGTGAAAGTATGAAATCAATCAGGCATCCTGCTCTTGGGAGTAAGGGATGCCTAGTATCCCTAGTGCATGTGCAGGCCTGTGAGAAATTTGTACTCAGCCATATACTGACCATTGTAGCGTGAGAGCAGTTACTTTCACAGACCTTTCTCTTTTCCTTTATGGTGCGGCAGACTGGCAGCCTGAGTGTTGGCAGCGGGTCACCTGAGGCAGCGCTCTGGAGGCCCTGTTCGTGTCGGCCATCTTTTTGTCCTTGCACTGTGCTTAGTTAGGACAATGTCTGCCTATTTTATGCACCATATGAACACTTTAGGAGTTTATTTAGTTATTTATTCAATTTTATTTAAATATTATATATGAAGAGACAGAGCCAATACAGACCATCATTTTAAAATGTGGTCCTGGAGCGTGGTATAGTGGGTGCAGGTCAAATCAGGCCATCGTAGGCTGGGTGAGCAACTCACATTAGAAACATTTCTTTTCTGGTTGGAGAGTTGTATCCCCACCTTTCTTTGGAAAACACACTGTTTTGTGGCAGAATAAGGTAACAGCCCTCAGCATTCACATATTCCTGTTAAGATTCAAGTGGTAGCATACCCAACATTTAACTACAGCACAGCACTCAGAACATGGAAATAAATGCCAGCAACACAGCTTTTCTTTACGTAGTAGCAATCACCTCTCCAATTCCTTTCTTCTCCATCTGGCTTCAGGTTTGCATGTAATCTGTGGCTGAGAGGGAACACAAGAGCCCACGTTACGCACAGAACTCCAGGCACTTGCTAACACTGACAGTATTCTAGTCCTTCATTGCTTTGCTCTGTGTATGCATTGTTATTAGAGGTTCCTATTTGGACCAAACCATAGCTGGCTGCAACACAACCAGCTGGTGATCTGCATACAACATTCACAGAGAAGTAAGCAAAGGTTTTGTCAAAAATCTGTAGCAGAAAAAAAAAATGTCCCTGCTGTCATACTGAAAGCTGCCAGGCATGGCTGGGGAAAACTATGTAACTGCTGACCAGTTCTGTAAGAAGAGTGATTATAAGCCTCTCCCAGGCCCCAGCCAGCCTCGTTCCTCTTCCCCAAACTTCCTAGCCCATCCTTCCCTCCCAGCAGGCCAGTCAGTGTGATCCTGTGCATTGGAGAGAGCAGGTCCTTTCCTTGATACGCCTGGAGCCTTTGCTGTTCCACCTGCATGGTTCAGATGGATCACCTCTTGCGCTGTCCTTCCAGTATATTGGCTCTTCTTTGCTCCTTATCAAAGTCTCATTCTAAAATTTTAAAGTATTCTGTGTCCATGGGTCCCACCCTTCTTCCTACCAACCCTCTAGAAACATAGCTTCCCACAGAACCTCATTATCCTAATAGTCCACTCTCTCAGTCCACCTTGAACTAATCCCTTCCCTGAAGTTTCCTCAAAAAAGGAACCAGTGAGTCTTGGGCGCTTTCCTTTCCTGACCCTTCAGCACCTGTCACCACCTAGGCTCCTCCTCTCTGGTCACTGTCACTGTCACCTTGTTATCCTCCTACGTTGACTTGGCTCTGAGGGCTTTGATATCCATCAGCCTCTGCCAGACCCCCAACCCCAGTATGACTCAAGCTGGAGTCCAGATTGTGCCAGCCTGTTCCTCACCTGCCCATGTCCTCATTTCTTGGACTCTCTAGAAAACTCGGTCTCATTTTCACTTCCCTAGCCAATGCAAGGATGTCTCAAACTCCTCAGGAGGAGCCCTCTCCCTCCCTGGCCTTTTCCTTGGTTGCCAAATTTTAAGTTGCATGCTTCTAAATTGGCCTTGAGGGTCTCTTCATGTCTATCTTGGCCCACCCCTCGATGACCCATCTTGGGGCACAGTCTCTCATGCTGGTCCTGCTATGGTCTTCTCCTCCTCAACCTCAGTCCACTCACTGGAGATTCCCTGAAGGCCTTCAGTCTCTTGGGCCCACCGCCATGATTTTGTAACATTGAGCATGTTCCACATCCTGAATCAAAGGGATAATAGCAGTCGCCACCTTGCAGGGTTGTCCCGAGTGTTTGGCATATCAGTAAGAGCTGTACCCAGAGGATACTGCCCTAGAGCCTAGTGAGTACTGCGCGAAAGGTGGTGTTGTCCACACCACCAGAGCCTTAGTCGGACAATCAGGAAAAAGCAGGAGCAGTATTGCCACCGTGCTCCTACTAGCACTTGTCATGATTTCAGTCCAGGACTAGGGAGGACACACTGTCATTTCTCCAGTATGGCAATGACCTGGCTACTAGAATTCAAATCCATCAGTCGTGAAATTCCCTGTCAGTGAATGAAACACTATACATGGTAAATCCATCTTGACTGACTTAACTTTTTAATTATAAATTAAAAAGCATGGCCAAAGAAAATGGGTTTTTTTGTGACGGTTCTAATCATTGTGGGAATGTATAAGAATTGACGTGGGGTATTTGTTCTTCCCTGAAACTTTAAATTCCTGTATCAAGCCTTTTCTTAAAACAATGATTTTTAAAAATATTAATAAGGCTGGGAGCATAGCTCTGTGGTTAAACCATTTGCCTAGAAATATTGATAAATCTTCTTGCTCAGATGCAAATATATCAAGTTGCTTTACTTCCTATGAAGAATCTTAAATAAATATATGATTTTTAAAGTTTCTATATCTCAAAAAGGACATGAAAACTGTAAAAGCTCTAATTGCTTTAACATGGCTTCAGTTTGATAAATATTGTGGACTTTTATTTGCAAAAGAACATAAAGAACCTTTATGTTAAAGACTTGTTTGGTAGAGCTGAAATATCACCATTGTATTCCATTAGAATGAAACATTTGTTGTACGGGTTTTTTTTTTCCTCCCAAATTCTTTGCTCTTTAGACTGTTGTTTCAAATCTTATGTTTTTTAATGTGTTACCAAGGAGAGAAGTGATTGTGAGTTCCATAGTGGAGAATGGTATTCCTCCTCCCAACCTTCCCTCCCCAGCAGCTCACGCACAATGGTGTCTGCATATGTTCTCATCCTCTTCAACAGACTTTTGTTCCAGGCCTGAAAAAGACAGCCTCCCACTAAAGAAACACGCTCTCCAAAGGATATATTTTTCTTTTGGTGCTTCTGTAAATTGTGTGAATCTCTGCTATGTTGTGTGGAATTCCAGAGAAGTGCTTTTTTTTTAATTTGTCTTCCATATAAAATGTGAAGAAAAAAATAGTTTGTTCATTCCAGTTGTCTCTCTCACTTCATGTAAGTCAGTGTCAGGATTCATGAATTCAGTTACATGCATGACTTTGCTTTTAAGATTATGAATACAGGTTGAGTTGACCCACTGAAACATATTCATTGGTCCAAGAAAATTAACTTACATATCTTTAATGTTTTAACTTCATTTAAGTATTATCAAAGCTGCATTTCAAAAATGAAATCAGAAATTTGAGGCAGGTCCAGTGGAGCTGGCCTATAGTGCCATCATTCTGAGAAGCTGAAGCACAAAGATCACAAGTTCAAGACTAGCATGGGTTACTTAGTGACTTAGGAAGACTCTGTCCCAAAAAAATCAAAATAGGAAAGAAAGAGAGAGAGAGAAAGAAAGAAAGAAAGAAAGAAAGAAAGAAAGAGAAAGAAAGAAAGAAAGAGAGAAAGAAAGAAAGAAAGAAAGAAAGAAAGAAATTTGAAGATATGGTATATAACAATATCCTTCCTAATACACACTTAGAAAGTCATATTCTGTACACTTTTGAGCCTTTAGGATCTACCCTGAACATCTTTTTATAATCACACTGTTTTTCCTTTCTCTTTAATTTCAGTTTGTTTGGTTTAATGATAGCTACTGAACATAAATGCCAAATTACAATGGCACTTTCCAGCTGTGTGCAGAACTTTATATTTTAAGTACCAATTTGTGATAAAAGAGTGCTTCCAGCTCAGTTCTCATCAGCATTAGAGGTTTTAGCAATTGCCAATTATTTTTCTAAATTACCTATTTTAATTAAGTAAAATATTGTAAATTTAAGATTATGAAGTGTTCAAGCATTATTTCATCTTTAACTAATTAGTAAGAAAAAAAGCAATAATATTTGGGGACATTAAATGGCTATTTATAGAGTGAAATGCTTTTTTTGGTAAGTTTTCAGACTTTAAGGGATGAAGTACAAACTGCTCTTGTAATCCTACTACATATGGGGTCTTTGTTGGGATATGTCCTGAACTTGGCATTGGTTCTAATATAATGTGTGGTTATTTGTTAATTAGAACTAAATGTTCTCATGTACAAAGTGATGCTCCCTTGACTATCTGAGCACATTTTGATTCCTCAACAACACCCAAAGTCGCCTGGACTAAGTAAAAGTCTGGATCTCAGGAAGGATGTAAGTTCGCAACTAGAGTTGCAAGTGGCATGTGGACTCAGTCTGGAAATCTCACTTATCACTGGGTCTACAATCTACTCTAAGAAGGGGGTGTTCAGACAGGTGCACACAGCAAATGAAGATGCCACTGTGGTCTGTCTGCCTGACAGCTCACAGCAGTATCGGAAGGTGGAGAAAGCCTTTGCCAGCTGACAATGCAGCACGATTTTGAAAACCTTTCTCTAATATTTCTATGCAGATTATGCCAGGCCCCATGCAGTCACTTCAAAGCAGAGCCCATGGCTGCTTTTTAAAAAAAATTTTTAGCAGTGTGTCCCACGCATTCCTGCCCTGAACTCAGCACATTTAGCCACGCTGAGTTCTGGAGGGGAAAGGGCCAGTCGAGAATCCTGTCCAGCCATCCACCGCAGGGAAAGCCAGTGCTTTGCAGTCTAGCAAACTGATTATTTATCCTTGATGAAATCATTATAAGGACAATGAAGGAAAGTGAAAACAATTTGAAATATGTGTAGACAAAATTACACCTAGAGTAATTTTTATTTAAATTTAAATGCTGGATCAAATCTTTCTATCATGAGAAAACGTTGTTGTTGTTATTGTGGTTTTTAACTTTCAGATTAAAATTTATCCTTTGAGCACCCAGGATAGTCAGGGTTTTATTCCTTGTGACCGATGTGGGTGCTACTGATAGGTATACACTTCTGCCTGATAGGCTCGTGCCAATGGGCGGGAGCTCCCTCCTGGACCTGAGAGAGGAGGACCCTCGGGTTTCCACCTGCCACTCTTAGAGTGTCTGTTTCTGCAAAGTCAGTAAGGAGGGTCACATTTATATGTATTTTTATTAAAATGCTACTTTCAGAATTGTTTTCCAGGATATTCAACAGGCAATTTAAGTGATATATTTTGTAAAATTGTCATTGTTTCTAACATAATTATGTGAATTCTTGGAGTTTTAAAGGGGGAATTTTTTTACATTGGTTTAGCTCTCATACCACTTGACAATTTAAAACATCCAAAATGATATAAGCAAGCTGGATGGATGGCCCAATTAAATGCAACGGCAGCCAATAAAGATAAATGCAAACCACTATCCTGAACAGTAATAATCCCATAAATACAAAATAAGAAAGAAAACCAATTAGATTTAGCATGAAAGAGATGAAGAGGTTTTGATAAGTGAAAACAGCCAACTATTTGGGAAAACAGCCAACTATTTTGTGACGTATCCACTCAATTGCTATTGAGCAGGAAATGCATGGAGCAATTCTACCTCAAAGGTGCAAGCGATCCATTGCAATGTACAGTCCACAGGCAGAGTGCAGGGAAGGAGGAAAGGAATGGATTGTAACAATGGTCAGAAGGAGGAAGACACGAGGCCTAGGGAGCAGCCCAGCACGAGTTCTGTATCCATGGCGAGCGCATCTTCAAAAGATGGTGACAGTTTAAGAGAATATGTGAACAGGATTTTTTCATGTTTCTTCTCCCAGTGAGAAATCCCAGGCTGGGCTCTATGACCCCACAAAACGGGGAATATCTGAATAGCAGTGTCCTTACCAGTCTGGCCTGGCACAAACCCTTCTGGGCAGTGGTGCACAAGGGTGCTGAAGCTAGCAGTGCTCCAGGCTGCCCAGCCAAACACACACACACACACACACACACACACAAAACAGAGCGACCATGGCACCAGCACACACTGTGCCCTTGCAGGGGACTGTCATAGGGACTCTGCCATCATTTCTTCACGAGGGCCACCACAGGCCTGATGAAAATGTGGTGGGCTTGAACGTGTGAAAGACCTTTTGTGTAGCACAGAGACACATTCCGACTGTTCCTCTTAAAAGGTTACACACCCAAGGCTAGAGGAATAGCACAGTGGTTTGAGTGTTGAGTGCTTGCCTAGCAACGTCCTGGGTTCAATTCCCTAGTACCACATAAACTAGTTGCCTGAAACCCCAGCTTTCAGGAGGCTGAGGCAGGGGGATTGTTATGTTTGAGGCCAGCCTGGGATCCATAGTGAGTTCAGAACCTTCCTGGACTATAAACAAGACCCTGTCAAAAAAAAAAAAAAAAGTTCATAAGACTGTCCAACTTGTGAGGCCAAGTGAGGAGACTCTTGCAAAATCTCTTACAGTGGCAGGAATAACACTAAAGGATTTTAAAACTACTAAGGAAGAGTTAAATCAGCCATAGCCATTTGCCAAGAGTCACTGTATGTTTGGATTTGCTTCCTGCTCAAATATTATCTGGGGCTTGCCAAATTTTCAAGTGAAAACATAGGATCTACCGTCAGTTTGAGTTTCAGATGAACAACAAATAATTTAGTATAAGTATATGTCATACAGTACTTGAGATGTAGTTAGACAAAATTTTTTTGTTTTGTTTTGTTTGGGGTTTTTTTGCTTTGTTTTGTTTTGTTTTCCATACTGGGGATTGAACTCAGAGCCTTCACATTGACCCACATCTCCAGCATTTTCTGGTTTGGTTTTGTTTGTTTGTTTTTGGAAACATAGTTTTACTAAGTTACTAAGTTGTACAGTCTGGGTTCAAACTTGTGATCTTCCCACAGTGCTGAAATTAAAGTTGTGCTGCCAACTCGGTGCTACACTGAAATTTAAAGTTACCTAAGCATCCTGTGTATTTATGGAGTAGCCACAGGAACAAGTACATGCCTAATATGTACATGGCCCTTATCCTGTTACCCTACATGTGACATATTAAAGCTACCACATCAAGAAGACAAGCCAAAGCTCCCAAATCTGAGATATGGGAAGTTCAGTTGCTAAATGGACTTTGAGATAATGATATTACTACAGATTTTCCTTCAAAAAAAAAAAACTAATGTGAAGGGACTGGAGGAATAGCCCAGTGGTTAAAGCACTTGTCTAGCAAGTGCTATGTAAGCACTAAGTACTCAAGTTTGATTCCCCAGCACCACATAAACTGAGCATGGTGGCATACACCTGTAATCCTAGCACTCAGGAAGCTGAGGCAGGCAGATTGTCCTGAGTCCAAGGCCAGCCTGGGTTACATAGTGAGTTCAGGACCAGCCTGGACTACAAAGTGAGACCCTACCTCAAAAACAACAACAACAAAAAATTAGTATGAAGAAACACAAAAAGTGTGTGTGTGTGTGTGTGTGTGTGTGTGTGTGTGTGTGTGTCTGTGCATGCACTCACTTGTGTGTGCCTATACAAGTTTAACAACTCAGAATGCAAAACAGGCTCTCCTGGATCTCTAGAGTTCATTCATCTAGAGTACTGAATAAATGTTGCACCCAATGCTTTTTCTGGCTTCTTGTCTCTTCCAAAATTCCCACATCTTCTGGTTCAGGGCCTGCTTTCTTTACATGACATCCCCATGTGACAAAAAGAAAATCAAGCCCAGCATAGTAGCTCAGATCTGTAATCTCAGCAGCAGTCTGGGATGCTGAGACAAGATGATCACAAGTTCAAGCCCAACCCAGGTAATTTAGTAATGTTTGACCTGTCCCAAAATTTAAAAATTACAAATGGCTAGGGATACAGCTCAGTGTGAAAGCTCTATGCTCGATACCTAGCACCACCTCCGGAGTAAAATGAGGCTATGTTGACACCTGTTCCGCCAGGGAGTGGCCACCATGATCCCTGCTCAGCTGGAGAGACACTGGAAGAGGCTCGAACGGAGTACAGTAAACGCAGCCAGAGAGAAGGAAGAGAAAGAGGAGGGGAGCAGGTTTCAGTCACCGTGTGTGCATGCCTGGCTGAACTGGCCCGTGAAGCCCCTTGTACCCATCATTACTTGCGCCTTTAGGACAGAGAATGAGCTATTTGAGCTGATGAACCCTTTAAAGATCAGAGCTTCTGCTTTATGCAAACAGTTGAGAGCAATAAAACATGGGAAAGAGAAGTCAGGGATATAAATTACAGTAGGATGTGTATCACTGAAAGGTACGGCGAGCTGATTTGTTATTCAGAATTAAACTCCTGGCAACGACAACTTTTTAAATTTGTATGTGAAATTGTTTTTAAATGAGGACCAGTGACGGTGAAACGGATCCTTGGATTTCACCACTTCTCTAATGCATCATCATCTTGAAATAGCTTAAATATGCAATTTTGAATTACACGTTGTTAGAGAATTGTGAGCTGGATGTATCCGATACCCCTTCCACCCCGTGGGGCTGTGGGGCTGAAGGCTGCTGCGCCCTGGTGCCAGGTCCAAGCATACCTTCTTTAGTGCTAGAAAGTCATTTCATAACCACAGTAAAGCAATCCAGTTATTAAACTGTGGGTCTTCGTGAGAAACCACATCCAGACCCTGCCTGGCTGGCCTGTTACCAAGTCACTAGGAGGCAGAACACTGCGCAAATGAGCTGCTGTCGCTGCCATGAGCCTGGGCTTGGGAGAAATACAGCGCTGGACCTCCTCACTGATCTTCCAATTTGCGTGCTGTGTGACCTCAGGCAACTTAGTGAATTTCTCTGGGCTCACTTAATCATTGCGTGTTGTTATTATGAAGGCCACATGGCATAACACTTTTTAAGGAATTTAACTGTTACATTTCTCTTGGCATTTAGTAAGGGTTTTAAAATGTCATCATTATTTTTAGCTAAAATGAAAGAAAATTGATATACTCAAGAAAGAGTCATTCTGCCTTCAAGGTAATTGCACATTCACAATATAAAAAACAAACTAAGGATGAATATCTAGTGGAGAGAGGACTGGGATGAATTAGTGAACTTTGGGCCTGGCTCTGGGCTCCCCAACTCAAGTTTACTCCCCTTGGCTATTGTATTGAGTATTTAATGTAACAAGCACTGCATTAAATTCTTTCCACATATTATCCTATTTACTTGTACAAGATCAATGGTTACATTGATCAAATTACTTACCCTTCCTAGATTCCTTTGCTAAGCAAAGGTGTTCAGTGTTCCCGCCGGTCACTTCAAATAGTCTTTGGAAGGAAGGCTTCCAGAAAATGCTTCTTATTTTACATTGAAGAATCGCAGAAATGACAATCTTAGAGTTTTCAGTGTACTGTTAGATCCTTCCCATCGCCCTCCTGGTGGCCCATCCTCACCATGTCTCCTCCCCTGTAACTTCCTGTTCTGACGCCTTGGTGACATCTGCCCCACGTTCAACCTTGCCCTCTCCGTGGCTGGCCCTTCTCGAATACAGCTTGGCTTTCTCCTGCAGAGTCTTGGCTAAGCTTTCCCATATCCCCAATTATTTTTCATTTTGATTATTTGTAGACCCAAATCAAAGAAATTCCTCCATGCCTGTCTGTCCTCTGTGAAGCCCAGGAGATGGATGGTTTCACTGTCATCTGTTGTACTTGGCGGACCCTGGGATTTGATGAGCTTTCTAATTCTGCTAGAGTTAATGTTTTCAGAAAACCTAATAAAAAGTTTGCAGCCATTTTAATAGTCAGGAAACTATTGTGAAAATATATCTGTGAATTAAAAAATCCATCTAATTTGAAGCTGTCACTGCGGACTAAATAATAATGTTCCTTATTCAGCATACTAGCAGTACCTCAAGATGTCTTGTCAAGTGCGTTTAAGATCCAGGATATTTAATTTACCACAGAGTTAACTCAAATATATTTGCATTAGTTTTCATGTGGAGTTTCACAAGTCACCAAGACTTAAAATAATAGAGGTTTTGACCTGTGGGTGAATAATTACTTTTTTTCCTTTTCATGTGCTGTACTCACTAAAATATATTGATGAATTAATAAATGGCAAAGCTTTTGTACTACATTTTAACAAAATAGCTGTTTTATAGAAGCTGGAATTGCAACGTGCACAGTATTGACATCATGATAGGAAAGTTAGGCATTTTAGTAATTAAGTTAAACAGTTATTTTGCCCCCACAACTCAATTTTCCTTCCAATTTTCCAACCCCAATTCAGAATCACTGAACCTGAAACTTGCTGAGAAGAATATATATGCTTAGCTTAATTCCCCCCTAAATGCTTAAGGGAACAAAACCTTTTCCTCTTAGAGGAGTTCCTACCATTCTCCCTGTTTTTCCCCTTCTCTTCTCAGCTACTATGTTAAGCATTTAATATCACAGACATTCTGAGAGTTTCTTCTAAAACACTGTCTTATTTGCTCACCACCTTCTTATGTGGAGATGCAGCAACTGCAGCCCACGGTGACTTCATGCCAAGGTCATGGTCAGGAAAAAACAGGATTCTAACCAATTGGGCAACTTCTGCTAGTAGCCCACACTACCTGCTCCACTAGGAAATGTGCTTCCCTTTAAAATTTTTAGCATCCTATAATCAACACCATAGACTGTCTTCTGCATCTGACTGAAATCTCTGAACCTGGAGTTCAAGGTCCTCCAGAATTAGGTTCTTCCTTTACGGACTTGCTTCATTTTTCCATGCTCGTGGATTAGAATCTTCTCCAACAGTACAGCAAAACTTTTATTTCCCCTACACATGTCATATTAGCATATCAGTGTTATTTTCAAATTTTATTAAAGGTTACACAGTTTCTTGATTCATTTTGGGTTTGTGGGGTTTTTTCATGTAATGCAATCCATTGTGCACACCTTCCATATTGAAACTTTTAGATATACTCTTATTTAAGGGATTGAGTGAATTTCTGCCTATGGGTCTACACATATGTGCAACCAGTCCTTTAATGATGGACATGTTTTGAGAATGTGCGTATTGAAAACAGTGTTATATCTTGCATTGTGTGTGTCCATGTGTGTGAGTTTGTGTGTGTTTGCTCAAGTGGATGTATCTGAATGCTACCTACTTAAGAATAAAATGTGCATGTTTTATTTGGTTAAATATAGACCTTGACCTATCTTAGAAGTCCTTCAGAGTCCCAGAAATTCTCCAGAAATCTAGCAGGTTGTTTCACACAGTGGGAAATACTTCGCTTCTTAGCTCTCAAAATGAAGAGCTTGGGCCACCTGGAAACTAACGGTAATTACCAAGAGCCGCAAGGATCTCTCCAGACCCAGGAACTACCTGTTCAGAATTCAGGTGCTTAAACACTGTAGGCATAGGTTCAGTTTGGCCATAATATTACTAAAGTGGTATCTTCTTTAATAGAAGGCATGGCATTTCAACAAGTCTCAACTTTTCGTGTGTGCCACAGACAGGATATGCACTTGGAGGGAGGTCAAACACAGTGCACTAGGAGACATGCAGAACTCTATAGGCAGCCACAACTACCAAGCAACCTGGACGCAGGGCTGGAGGACCCTCTATAGCCTATGCTGGCTGGAGGGAAAAGTGGGAGTCACTAGCCAGCTGGTTGGTCCCATCCTAGGCATAAGAATCCTGAGAATAAGGTGACCTAGATGGACTATTCTGCTGGGAGAGGAATATATGGATGAGCTGCAGGAGACACTAGAAATCAGACAACGTTGTTCCCATGGCCAAGGTCTCCCCAGCCATGGGAGGACTGTGGTTCTTGGTCTTGGCTGAATGTGGGAATCACATGGGAAGCTTTAAAAGTCTTCTATTCCTACTTTATCATGCAGCAACCCCAATCCTCTCAAATGCCCCAAGTAATCCAAGTCACATGCGTTTGTGACCCAGTCCTTTCTGCTCTCTTGTGATTTCTTCCAGTTTTCACTTATGATCTCTCTGCCTCCCATGAGAGAGCAGTCTTGATATCAGCCCACACAGATGAGCAGAGTGGCTAGTACCAGACTGAGACAGACCCATCGGTGCTGTTCATGGGTGCCTTTCTTCCTCTTCCTGAGGAAGGTCCACAGAGAGTAGTGTCGACTGGAGCTCAGCCTAGGCATGGACATTTCTAAAAGCTTCCCCAGTGCTTCCAACTGAGAATAATGCAGTAGGATCGCACCCAAATGAAAGCTCTGAGTTCAGCATTCAGAACTAATCAGAGCCAGTCAATGTCGAGGCCTCAGCAAACAAGGGCAGGGCAGGGCAGTATCCAGGCCCAACTCTGAAACTGAAAAAATGGTAGAGAAAGAGATAAGTCCAGGGACTCAGTAACCCAGAAGCATGGGCGAGGGCTGCAGCGGAGGGGGGGGGGGGGTATAGAAGAGGCTGCCCAGCAGGGACATGGCAGCAGCACTAACTGTAGATCCCATCAGCCCATGCTGCTAGTGGAATTCTGTTCTTCCCTGAGAAATGAATATAGCTCCAGCCACAGGTGCAGGGCATCTGTAAATCAGGGAACAGCAGGAGGAAGTCAGAACTTGGCCTTTTCCTTTGGAAATAATTGGACATATCTTGGGCCAGCCCCCAGGCCAGTGTGTGGCTAGCTGCTCCCAGTTAGGGATTTTCAGCTGTGACTACACCTACTTGCAACTAAACTATTGGTTTTATTAGCTACATTTTGAACTGGATTTAAATACCAAAGATTGTAATAGCATAAAAAAATTATTCACTAGGCATGGTGGCATATATCTGTAATCCCAGAATGCTGAGAGAATGAGGAAGGATTATAAATTCAAGCCCAGCATGGGAAATTTAGTGAGCTAGTGAAACCCTGTCTCAAAATTTAAATATTTTTAAAAGCTGGGAAGGTAGCTCAGTATGAATGATAATAAAAACAATAAATATATACATAAATCTTATCCTTTTATAAAGTTTTATATTTGTATTTTATAAGTTTGTAGTCTATGAAATGTTCAAAAGTTTCTACTATCATATTAAATATTAAAACTTATTAGAGATCTTATACCAAGATTTAGACCTTCAGACAGAATTTCCTTGGTGTAATAACTTTCATTGAAAAAGACAAATAATTGCAAAGAAAAATGATCAAAGGGAAAAGGAATTTATAGATACGGATTATTTTTAAACCCATACTTTATGGAATAAACAGATGTTATGTTCTATTTTTAAGTTGTCATGAGTCTTCCTATAATTCCAACACTTGTGAGGCTGATGCAGGAGGACTGTTGTGAATTCAAGATTAGACTGGTCTATATAGTGAGTTTAGGACCAGCTTAGATTACAGAGTAATATACCCTGTCTCCAAAAAATAAATAAATAAATAAAAAGAAAGAAAAAAGGAAAAAAAAGAGAGAGGGGGGAGAAAGAAAGAAAAGAAGTGCTTCACTTATTAAACAAAAAGATATAAAATATTTATTTTAAAAAACATTGAAGCCACAATGGGGGCAGGAAACTGGCAAGTAAAAATTGGGTCACAATCAGTAACAAAACAGTGTTTGTTTCCATACTCACTTGTTCTGTAATAACCTTAATCCTCCTCAAATTCCTCCCAGCATCTGAGTCATATGTGTTCCCAGCCCCGTCCTCTTAGCTTCTGCTTGCTTCCTGCCCCTCCATCCAATAGGAGAGCATCCCCCAGTCCAGCGCATCCCACCAGCCTCCCTCTCACTGAGCCGCCAAACCACGTCCTCAGTTCTCATGGCCAACTTGTGGGTTTTCTCCTGTGCCTGAGCAGAACTCTGACTCCGTGTCCAGTTTCAATTCCATGGGCTGTAGGGGCTCTGGCTGGGACCTGGGACTCTGCCTACCTGGCTTAGAAGGTCTCTAGGCAGGAAAGAAGGGCTGCCCTGAGGGCCTAGTTATGTTTCATCACCACAAGGTCCTGGGGGCTGACTGCAAAACCAGCAGGTAATTAACACTGCCATCTCAAAGTGGGTCCACCTCTTGTCCCTGACCCCTTGGTTTTGAACTGTAGTTAGGCTCGAACCAGAACCCCCATGACATTGGATTTTACTTGTTTTTGTTTTTGAGACAAAGTCTTTCTCTGTAGTCCAGCCTGGTCCTGAGCTCACTATGTTGCCCAGGCTAGCCTCAAATTAATGGTGATCCTCCTGCCTTGGTCTCCTGAGTACTGTGGTTACAGGCATGAGCTACCACACCCAGCTAGTATGTGGTGCTGGGGCATCAAATCCAAGTCTCTCGTGCTTGACTTTAAACGTATAGTGAAATGGACAAGCCACACAGCCTAGGGACAGGAACCTAGATGTCATTCCTTATTGTTAGCTGAGTGACCTCCTGATATTGGCCCTATTTTACTGCAGACCTCTTGTGATGATGCGGAGTGATGATGTGTACACAAGGTACTTACGATTCATTTAAGCGAACCAGAGAGTGCTAGGCAAGGGTTTGCCCCTGCAGTTCTCAGCGGAAGCTTGGCTCCCCAAAACCACACGTTAAGCCTCTGGCGTGGCATATACTAGGGTGGGTAGGAATTATCAACGTGATATGACCTCGTCCCTATTCCACAAAAGCTGACAGTCAATCACAGAGATCTGCGTGTGACAGGTGCTACGCACCACTTATAAAATGTGGACAGGAATCTGTAACAGGTCTGATGAAGAAGCGCCTTAAGAAAGAGTGCTAGTTTCAGAAGTGCACAACAAGCACGGCCAGGCATTGCCCCGGCGAGATATGCCAGGAAAGGAGGGACCGAAGGGCGGCGGGGACCCTGGAGAGAAGCTTACCGAGCCCACGAATCACGCAAGATTTCAGTGAGAAACAGGTGGCCAGGAGCAACTGCATTCCCTCGGTCACCCACTGCCTGTTTATCGGCTGCCTCCAGATCCCAGGTCCTAGGATCAGACCCCAAGGAAGACAACATCTCAATCCCCAGAGAGAAGCCTGTCTCATGGGGAAAACAGACCATTGTCACAGACATCTGTGTCCTGGTGGCAAGTGCTATGATGGAGACAGACACCAGCTTAGGACCATGGAGGGGTGGGGGTGGGGGGCGTGGGGAGCAGGAAGGCCATCCAAGAGGGAGTCACCCGGCCACGTCTCAGGAAGATGCCTGAAAGGACAGAGCAGCGAAGGAGAAGATGGGGAGAGAGGCATCCCTGCAGAGACTCTGTGTGTCAAGGAAGCCTGGTGACAGCAGAGGGGAGGACGGGGGGGGGCCGCGGGGGGGCGCGGTAAGGAATGAAAGGCACCATTGCATAGCTGTGCTTAACAAACTGGCTTAAAATCACAACGTATTGGGAAAAAAAAGGTTACAACTCAAATACAATTTTTCTTATTTGAAAATGTCCCTGGCTCTGCCGATGAACTCCCACAGTTCTACCCAAAGACAAATTTAACGTGAGGCAGATGCATGCTTTGGGCATTCCGGACACTCGGATGCGCTGGCCCCGGCGGCTGGAGTGGGGACTCGGTGGCAGCACCCCACACCCAGCGTCTGTGAGGGGCTTTGTGCTCACTTCCGCCACATCTGCGAGAGCAACGCTGGCTCTGTCGTCCTCCTCCGCCGTCCTCTGTGACTGCGCTGTGTGTTTATTCGCCCGGCACAAGACCATGCAGATGAGAATCAACCCTTTCTTCCAACAGCCATGAAAGAATTATTTTGTTAATTGGTGTACTGATACCCAAGAAGTGCTTACAGGGCCAAGTTATTAAGACTACACAGACCAGGGGCAGATTAAACTTTGAATCACCTGTTCCTTTGGGCAAAACTCATAAACCAAATTGACTGCAACCAAATGTCATATTATTTACATGGCGTGCACAATTTATTTTCTAAAAATGTGCTCAACAAAAGATTTGAATTTTCTCTTAAGCATATAATGGATCTCACTTAATAGTGAAGCTCTCTGATGTACCCTTCTCCATAATTAAATCATATGGAAAAATGTCACCAAGCAAAATAAAATATATTTATTTCAGCCATATCTTCCCCCAGCATGACATGAAGTCTGAAAAAAAAGAATCACTGAGCATTTTTATGCCATCTGTGCTGGTGGGGGTTATGTTTCCAGG
This sequence comes from Ctenodactylus gundi, assembly GCA_004027205.1. Lineage (NCBI taxonomy): Eukaryota > Metazoa > Chordata > Mammalia > Rodentia > Ctenodactylidae > Ctenodactylus > Ctenodactylus gundi. The sequence continues at coordinate 475,948 of PVKB01000602.1, read as the reverse complement.
CCTGTCACTGGAAACTATTCCATTTTGAATGAAACATCATCAACTTATTACAATCTAGTGTCTGGCTGAATGAGTACAAAATCAAAGGAAATTCCATCACTGACACAGTATTTTTCTCTTTTCTTTTGTTCTTTTGTTGCAAAAGTAGCCCACTGGAACGTCTCTTCCTGATCTGTAAGAAATCCAAAAACAAGGAACCATAAGAAAATTAGACACATGTTAAAATTTCCCAAGTTCTTTCATCTGAAAAAAAAAAAATCTGATCATATTTTCTAACAGTATTATAACAGCCTTTTCATTGCTGTGACTAGCTCAGTGATGGTGCTAATTGGGCTGATGACCCCTTCAGCAGAGGAGGACCCTTGATGTGGCAAAGTCCGAAAGCCATAGTTTCTGTTGGTTTATGTACAACAAGGTTCTATCTGTTCCAGTATCTGCCTTTCTAACACAAGAAACCGAAGGCCAGTACTCAGCCATTGCGATGACTACATTTTATGACTACTTATAGGAATTTTTATTCCCTGTATTCAATGAGGCCTTTTTACAATTTATGAGATATGAAACCCCAGTCCTTTTTTCGGAGGCCACTTGCCCAACTCAGAGAAGTGCCAGAGGCCACTAGCTAACTCAGTGCATTGTTGTGCCCAGCCTGCTCCTTCCTTCTGTGCTGTCCCCAAGTCAGTGCACGTCAAGAACACAGTTTTGAGACACACAAATAACAAATTGTCACAGTTTACAAAGGGGAAGTATTTGAATCTAAGCTGATAGATAACATTTACATCAAATTTCTCAAATCTAGTTAAACAAATCTGATTTACTTAAAGGTAATTTAACATGAATTGCACCATTTTGATCACAATTACACAGAAAAGCTATGATTTTTTTAAATGGAAAATTACAAATTACATAGTTTGTCATAAAATCAAGGGCTAGATTCATGTAATAAACTGTCTTGATTTGTCTCAAAACTCTGGACAGTTTTAAAATTTCATACTCACCTCCTTTACTTAGTTTTTAAAATGTTCTATTTTTTAATTGACGCATGGTGATTTCATATATTTACAGGGTACCATGTTATGTTCCAACCCATATATAAACTGTATAATGTTCAAGTCAGGGTAGGCATACCTACTCCTCAAATCTTGGTATATATTTGGTTTGAGGGCCTTCCATGCCACTCTTCTTAACAGCTGTACTGACTGACATGCCCACCAACAGAGTTCTCCACATCCTCGTCAACATTGGTTATCATTCATTCTTTTGGTTGTAGTCATCTAACTGGCATGATGCCACATCTCACTGTGGTTTTGATTTGCATCACTCTGATGAGCAGTGATGTTGGGTATTTTTTCGAATACTCATTGCTCTTTGATAGCTCTTTTATTGAGAAATATTTATTCAGGTCTTTTACCTATTCTTGAAATCAAATTACTTGGTGTTTTTCCATTGAATTGAGTTTCTTCTCTATTCCAGATATTAACTACATACTAATCCCTTTAAAATCAAATACACCACTCTCTGAAGCCATTTTTTACAACAATAGTACTTCTAAAGTGATTTGTAAGCTATTAAATGAGACTCAAAACTTAGTCACTAATGATATCATAGAAAATTATGGTGGTTACTTTTTTCAAAATTGAGTTCATAGGCTTCCAATGAACATAGTACTTATATCAGTGACATCAAGTGATTGTTTGGTTTTTAACATCCCTCTGTGCACTGCTTTGGGGTTTTACCTTACATGTTTTCTGTCCATGGCTTTTTGTTGTGTGACTGACTACAGGTTGAGGTCCACAGCACAGATGTTGAAAGCAACTGACCCTGCAGGGAAACGTAATAAACCCCCTAATTGCCGCTTATTGGAGTATTGAGTTAATTCTGTTTTAAACCCCTATCCAATTTTTTAATTGAAAATGACTTTGACCACAATTAGCATATTATTTCATTTGGACTAGCTCCAGTTCCTTATTATTATATCTGTGTCTAAGACTGAGCTGGGGTTTTCAACATAATGAAAGAGAACACCACCTTTACCAAAAAAAAAAAAAAAAAAAAAAAAAAAAATCCATTTCAGAGAGTTCTTACTCAGCCTGTGAGCTCCTGCTTATCCCTTCCTATGAGTGATTACAGGTCAAAGTTCATGTCACAGACGTTAGAAGTATCATAAAAGGGAATACTGGTTGCCTACACTGGGTATTTTTTAGAGAAATTTCTCAGGTGTTAAATATTTATGACTGTGTTTTCCTTTCTGAGCTTATATGGAGTGCTAGAGGTTGTGGCCATAATATTCTAGCACAAAATATGGATTAACTTTCAGCCTGAAAGTTTAAAAGCTAATACACTGATTTTACCAGCCACAAAGGATTCAATACTTGAATCCAAGCTGCCAGAACTAAAGCTAATACAATTCAATGGAGGCCCTGCGTCCATTATATGGCCCTAATTTTGTTATTAGTTACTCATTTTTCCCTAAATTTTCTGCCAGACCTTCTTGGAACCAAACCTCATGAAAGTAGCAAGTGAGAAGCAGCATTGGTTTGACTGAAACATTGTTCCCAGGCTTTTTTTTTTTTATTCATAATAGTTATGATGACCAGGACATCCACTGCCTTGTAGCATGAATTACAACGAAGTTGACAACAGTACAAGGCTCTCCTTTTTACATTTTTGAGTAGCTTGGGATGGAACCCAGGTCATTTCCCACATGCTGGGCAATGCTTCTCCACTGCACCACACTGCCAATCCCTGGCTTCACATTGGATAACTAGAAGTTATGAGGCCAAGGATATGTACAGAAGGATGAAAAGAGAAGAAACATTTAGATTTTTTTAAAGAACTATTTTCTGCTTGGTGGAGGGTGAGCCCAAGGGTTTTGAGTTTCCTGTTGAACTTTGACCAGAGCCAGCCCAGATGTACTGACTACTTTCTCATCTTTGGGACAAAATTTCCAACACCTTCAACTTAAAGGATAAGAAATTCAAATTGGCTCATGTTTCCAAGGGGCCAGTCCCTTGCTGGCTGACTCCAAGAATTGTGTACTAATTAGCATAATTCAGCATAATTTCCAAGACAAAAATGGCCTGGAAAAGGAAAACTGCTGAACCGATGGCAGCCAGGAAGTAAAGAGACAGGGGAGGAGCAGGGGACAAGAATGCATCCTTCCACATCACACCCTAGTGACCTGCCTTTTGTGACCAGGCCCCACCTCCTAACAGCGCATTCAGCTGTGAGCTCATCAGTGGAGGAGTCCACTTGGGGACACGATGCCCTGTGATCCACTCACCTTCCAAAAGCCACACTTGAAGATTTTGAGGGAACAGCCAGGTCTACAAAATGATGACAGCAGCTCTGTCGAAAGTAAGAGACAGGCAGCTTTCCTCTATGAGCAGGTTGGGAATGGGCATTTTCCATCACAGACTCTACCACAGATGTATTTATGTCAAAATAAATAAAAAGTCCATTAACCCAGCAAATAAAGTTAATGGACCTGCCCTGAGTTGGAGCCCTGTTTGTCCCATTCTTTTTCTCAGCCAGGACCCCAGTAAATGTATAAATTACAGAAGTGTCTTCCAGACATAGAAATATCTTCCGTTGTTACCTCAGGAAGCTCTCAGCTTCTTCATTTGAAGCCTCAGGTACTAGTTTAGAGCAAGACTATTCGCCTTTTGGTACATACTTAATTATTTTTAATATCTTAAATTTATAAGAAGCATTTTATATTTGCAGTTAACCCTGCTTTTATCAGCTCAGGTTTCACCACTCCCCTTTGCCCTGAAGAAGTGAACTTAGCTTCACATACAATTCTCTAGACGTATGGAAACTACCAAAAATACAACAAGGATAACTGCATATTGTGATTTTTAAGTAACAGAAATGGCATGTTTTTTAGGCATCAGGGTAAAGAGAAAGCTGGTCCTGACAAAGCCTCTTTGAGCTAGATTACAGAAGGGATTTTGTTCATGCACACACGTACATACAACCTGAGATTATCTCACCACCTCTTCAGATTTGTTATGTCCCGGAAGGAACGTGAATTGTGCACTGGTTAGTATAATTTCTTGCTTTCTTCACTCTGGTTAGATCTTGAGCCACCTGCTAGAGCTTGCCCTAGGGGATTCAGCAAGCTGTGAACCTGGGAACAGGAACTGGGCTCAGGACACACTTTTGGCCCCAGACCCTGTGACATACAGAGAATTACAAACTTTCTTGGCTTCAATTCCTAACTTATAGAACAAATTCTCATGCTAATTCAATTTTTAAAGATTTATAGCCTTGGTCTCATCATTTTAGTTCATGCAATAAAACCTAAGATGGAAAGAAACTCAAGCACTTAGATATCTTTAATATTTTTAACAATATTAATTATTAAATGTCAACCGATATGGAAAGAGTTAAGTAAAAATTATGATTTATTCCTCTGATGGAAGGTCATGTTGCCATTTAAATGAGTGAAAAAGAGTTAAGATATGATAAAATAGTCACTATACAAAATTGAGTTGAAAAGTGTATAAAATAGGCATGTCCAACCTATGGCTCACCATTTTTTCTGCCCTTGATATTTTTACACACATAAAAGTTAGGAAAGATGCAAAAACAGCAAAGATGGCTATTTCCTGAGGAAGACTATTAATGGGTTTTTTCTCTTTTCCTTTTTTTTTTTTTTACCTTCACTCCCATAATAATAAGCTGTACAATAAGAAAAATAAATTATCACTAAAAAAATAATACTAGGTTCTACATGTTTTTGCAATTCTTGGCATGTATTTCCTATAAATAATGATCAATAAAATGAATCAATATTTATGAGTCAATAAAATATTCAAGAATAAGAAGTAGGTTTTGAATTGCCTGAAAGCAGTTGATCCTCAGAATAAAAGCATTTTGTTTATGCTCTGACTTTGCTGACCCAGGGCAGGACTGTGAAAGAGTCCCATGTCCAGGCATGTAATGGTGCTGTAGGCCAAGCTAGAAACCCTGGCATAACTGTCCTGTTTGGTGGCATGGGGAAGTTTCTCCTCTACCCAACCTCCATAGGCCTTCCTTCCCTGTGGCAAGGTAGGGTCAACCTTGTGTCAAGATCACCAGCACATTGACTCTCTTGTCTCTCCATACATTGCCAATAAACTTGGCTTCAAGGCCTCCAGAGTGTGGGGTATGAGCTCCAGCCAATTACTTCTTCCAGTTTTATAGGATACATGTCCGAGTCACTCTCTACCCACTGAAACCCAGCACAGAGTTTCAGCTGTGTCTATCAGTCCCCAGACCAGCAGTTTTCCTATGGATCTGATGGGCAGAGCCCAGGCTCCTCTCTGAGAACTTGGATGTAAAGAACACTGATGTCAGCTTCTCCCTACATCTGAGTTGTCACCCTGTGCCCAGATGTATGCCACCCTTTGGTACACCCAGGCAGCATTGCTCCCGGGTGCACATCCTAGCTAAACATTTATGACTCCAGAAAAAAAAAAAGAAAGAAAGAAAGAATCAAGTGAAGAAATGAGTAATGCAGGAACATGAGAGGGCCAAGCACTTCTAGTCTGAACACAGACAGAAGCAGAAATTCTGGATGTGGCTTAAACTTCAGGTTCTCAGGCCCAGTTGTAGGATCAGAGAGCTACTACATCTACTGAATACTGTGTGCGTTTTTAAAATTCCCATCAAGAGAATGAATGAAAATAAAGTCACTCTTACTTAAGAACAGTGCAGAAAAGCACCTTTGAAAGCCCACCATTCTGTCTCATCTCCTTTGGGAGGATCATAGTACGGTCACTGCAAACTAAAGAAAGGGGCCTCCAGTGTAGGGGCTGTGGCAGGGGGATTCCCAGACTCCTTTGGACCTTGTCAGCCATTGCTCTCAGCAGGTATTTCCTGCATTCAGCTGAAGCCGCACATCAGGATTTGTGGATTTCTTCCTACTTGATTCTCATCCAAGATGGGAAAGAGCTGGGCCCTACTTCCCTTCTCATTCTTGCTGTCAGTCCTGCTGTGGGTACCACTTGTGGCATCTGCTCTGGGAGGTACCTCGGCTCTGTGGCTTCATCTAACCACCAGAGCAAACGCAGGAAGAGGATTTATTTGTACCTGGGTACGTGGAAAACCTAAAGCTAAGGAAGATAAAAAAAAATTATTTTTTGTCCTAAGTACAGCTAGTTAGTAGCAGAGCAGAAATAACCCAGGTCCTCCCAATTTCTTCAGTGCCATGTTGCTGCCTTCCCAGTGCTCGCGTAATGTAAAACTGTTTACTGCCTCCTCCCTGCCCCCTTTTTTGTCAGTGCTGTGTATGGAGCCCAGGGCCTTCACATGATGCTGCATTCCTAGCCCATTTATTTGGTTTTAATTTTGAAACAGCGTCTCACAAAGTCACTAAATGGCCCAGGGTGGGCCCCAACTTGCAATCCTCCTGACTCAACCTCCAAAAATTAGAGGATGGTGGGTCTGTACCATGGGGCCTGACTTTACTTTCCCCTTTCTTTATCTTCCTTAGATGAACTTATCTGGGTCTCTCATCCTGTTCCTAACTTGGAACTCGGTAGCTCTGAGGACAGATACTAACACCTTGGAAGGAATGAGTGCTGGGCCGGTGTTTCTTGCCTACTGATATCTGCCTTCCTAAGATCATGTGGTTGCACCTGTGGACAGGAGAATGAAAGCCTGGGTGACAAGGTCAGCTCCCTGATCTCTTAGGGAGCTGCCTGTGTGACAGAGCAAGGCACATCTGTTGAAGCTGTATTTCCGGGCAAATACAAAAATCTATGTGTGGGCCATGTGTGTATTTGAACTGGCTTGCAGGAAGGACCCCTTTAGAGGTTGAGAGGAAGATTCCAATACCTTCTCCCAACCACCTCAGTGCTACCTCTCATGAGGAGTTGTGGTAACAGTTATATGTTGGTCAATGTTGAAAGGATTTCTAGTAGCCCCCGAGTGCCACAAAAGCTCTAGGTACTGGGACATCCAAGTTGCTGCTGCCACTGTTCATGTTGAGGAGTGAGAAGGGACACGTGTTGCAGAGTGTGCAGGTTGCAAATGGAATGACAGTGTCTAAGACCTGGACTTCATACCATGAAAAACAAGGGAGAGCTAAGCCAGAGGAAAACTGAGCTGTACCTAAACCGGAGGAGGAATATCTCTGCCTCCTCAGCCAACCAGGGCTGCCTCACAAGGTCCCAGAGCATCATGGGCACCCACAGGGAAGTCACCAGGTTCCACAAGCCAATGTCCAACACTCTCCCTGCCCCCCTACCACTTGGCCATTCAATCTCCAAAGGAGCAAACCTCCACCCTGCACCCGCCTAACAGAAGATACTGATCGTGGCCACTAGTTTGGGCTACTCACGAGAACAGGAAATCATGCTTTCAGATTCCAGAGCAGGGATAGGCAGTCTAATGGAAAGCAGAGTTTGGTCTGGAAGAAAGAACAAGCCAGGAAGGAGAGTGGGCTTGTGAGGAAGAGTTCTCCTGCTGGCGTCAGACTATTACTGTTTACCTCAAGGAGAAGGTAGGAAGTCCTCGTTCTTCCTAGTTGCTAGAGCCCCTGGCCCTGTGGGATTCAGGGCACTGCTCTCAGCACTAGGATGGGATTCTCAAACCTCTCCCCTCATGTGGGTGAGCCCCTCTCAACCTCTGGTGGGTGAGCCAAGTGAGTCGTCTCCAACAGTGGAAGGGTAGTTGCTGTGTGGGCCTCACCGGGGAGGATCTTTTGCCCTTCCTTCCTCTAGTCAGGAATTCAAATGAGACTGAGATCCAGCAGGCACCCTAGGCTATAGATCAATGTTGAGACGGAAGACAAGTCACGTGCAGAAAGCAGGTTCAAAGCTGGAATTCCGTTCTCCGACATTTTCATGGAGCCCTTAGATTTCCCAATAGCTAGATGGCTTCTTTTTTATTTATTTATTTTTGTACAGCAGAAAAATTAAACACCTGTCTTCCCTAAGTTGGCATGAAGTTATGTTTGCATTACCAGGACAAATGCCATCCCAGGCTCCCTGCTGGGTGCCATGATGAACAAGGCCCAAATCTCTGTGATTGCCCCTCAACAACCCCTAGACCAAAGACAGAACCAGGGCCACCCTTTTCAGCATTCTGTGGTTTCTCATTGTCTTGCGGGATTCAATCTCTGATGTGTTTTAAATTGCCATTCAAAAATAAAGCACTCATGTCATACAAGGGGATTTTGATAAAATTACATGTGACAATTCCTATTTGAGTTGATAGAGCTCTTTCTGTTAAAAGGCCAATTTTCTTCTGTTCTGATAGAATTAAAGTTTTTACTTTTCATTTGTTACTAGATGAATTTTCAGGTTGATGAAATAAGTCATGGAGATTTACCACTTGGGATTTAATAATAAAAAGGCTTAAGTTTTAACTGGTGAGTTCTTTTTCTAAAATGAAAAGATTTTTTTAATGTAAAAAGCTTTGTAACTGGGTTTGCATTGAAATCCTGCTGCTCTTTGCTTGTGTGCTTCACCTCCAGGGCACAGCTCATCTGCAGGGACTCCTTCAGTGAACTAAGCCAAAAGGAAAAGGCAGTGATGGTTCTGTCCTCCTGCCTGCAGCACTGCCCCCTTGCTGAGCCACTCCTCAGACGATGAGGCCCAGGATCCTCAAAATCATTTGAGTCCAACCCACTCGTTTAGCAGTTCTAAAAAAAGAAAAGAAAAATACGTCCTTTTTATCACCTTTATCACCAGCTATTCCTGCATGTCCTATGTTTGTGGCTGTCTCCCATTCACACCAAGACCAACTGTTGGGGGGGCGGGGCATTTCTGGTAGTTCTTAGGATGATCAGGTTAGTCCCCACAGTATCAGCCTGAAATATGAGTAGATCTGCCCTATCCACTTAAAAGTGGCATTCCTGGAGGCCAAACAAGTAAGGCTACCAGCCTAAGGTCACATGAGCAGGAACTGCCAAGCCTGCGGCCAAACTGCGGCCCTCCAACTCCCAGCTGGAGGCTCTTGGAAGGATCCTGAGTTTTGAAGGGCAAAACCTCAAGAGCAGGTCCTACATACTAAGCCACTTCAGAGGTCTTCCTAAAGACGTGAAGCAACGACTTTGACTTGCATCAGCCCGTTCTCAGCTCTGCTCTTTGCAATCCTGTCCATGCCTACGTGATGTTGCATTTGTTCTCTTTTCCCCTTTTTCTTTCCCTGTTCTTTCCTCTGACCCCAGTGGGTATTTAAGCGGGTATTTAAGAAATAACTTTGCTCAAGGTCAGGTTTCTGCTTCCCACTTCATGGGCACATTTGCTCCCTCAGTGGAAAGCAGCAAGGGCTTAGTCCTTGACTGACAAGCTCAGAAAATTGAGAAACAGTGAGGATAAACAGATCTCTCCATTCAGAAAATCTGTACTTGAGTTTATTGATAAGTTCATTCATTAAACTATTATGACGTCTTCACAAGATTTTCTTCTAATGACAATAATACTAGCCACAATATTTTTTATTCTCTATACTGAGTAATGAATTTGCATCCATTGTCACATAGTTTATCATAAAATTACAGTACGTAGTTTATGAGAAATCCTACTGAAAAAGACCTCATTGAGTTTATGAGTTTTTTAATACTGCCACCAAGAAGTAGTTTCTTTTATTCTTGGGGGCAACTTTAAAGGCATTGGAGGCCAAAAGCATTATTTATGTAAATGTATAATTAATCATAAATTATTAATAATTCAGGTGTTTAATCTGTCTGGTATTTTGATTCTCATTTTATGTGTATGAAAGTTGGGGTCTAAGTGCTTATAATTTTCTCAAGGGTCTCTCAAATTTCAAATAACAGAGCCAGGGTATGCACCCAGATATTTTGAATATAAAACCTGTATCTTCCTACAGGGTAGCAGTCTTCATCGTCAAATCAGAGCAGCACTAGATGGTTTAGTTCACCATGTGGTCAACTGTATGGGTCACATTAAGGACAGGATGGGCTCAGAGAAGAGCTTGGCTCAGCGACTTCTAGCCTAAGGTAACAGATACCACATTGCTAAGTAGCTGCTAAGGCAGAATTTGAACTCTGGTCAAGCTGACACTGACAGCTTCTTACCTGACCACTTTGCTACCATTCTGGGGCTGCTTTATAAATAAGAGATTCAAGAGTCTGTGGTGCAGCCTTGTAGACAGAAAGCTGTAGAGACCTTTTACCTACACACTAGCATCTCAGTGGTACCTCCTATGAGGTCCAGATGGCCACTTGGGGACAGCAGAGGCCCAGGGGCAGCAAAAAGCAGAGCAGAGGCTGGAGATGAAAGAACCAATTCTCCATTCTTCTGTGAGTCCCCAGAGATGAACACTGTGACCTTGTTCCCAGCCTCTGAGTATCATGCCAGCTGTCCTCTTCCGCCCCCACCAGAGTACTCCTCGCTCCAGGACTTGCCCCCTAGAAGTGGATCCTCCTACGTGTGAAAGAATCAGACATTATTTGTTAGAGGTGCAAAAATATATGTACATGCGTAATCTCCAGCTTTCTTAGATGTGCTTGTGATGTTTCACAGAGCAGACAGAGGAGTTTCATTAGCAGTACAGTAACCTACAGTTTGGTATGTGTGAATGTCTTCCCATCATTAATCGTTCAGATAATATAACATATTTTGCCTCACTGAATAGAAGACCTGGCATCCCATAATCATTCGAATTCCAGCTGGTCAGTGTGGACCAGGTTTCTGATGCCCCAGAGATGCTGCACAGATCACGTTACTGACTTGGGAGCTGCCCAGCTATAGGCTTGAGAGTCAGAGCATCTTTGGTGGGGATAGCTCCCCCTTTGAGACAAGACTTAAGACAAACCTCTAATCGTTTCCAATCTTTATGGTTTTACTGATCTGAGGGAAGGCTTAAGGATTCTTAGTCAAATTCCAACAAGGTGGGCTATCTAGGAACATTAGAGACTCCTCAGCTTCCCAGCTTCTGTGGGAAGTGCCGGGCTCCCATAGGCTCTGTGTGTCCCACTGCCAGGGTCACAAGATAGCTGTCATTGTGTCCTCCTCAGAGGGCCACTGCATTCACCAGCTGGTCAAGTTATTGCTCTCTCCCAGCTCTGATTGCAAAATTAGCTGATTGATGACAGTTACTCGAAAAACTTCTAACACCTTTAAGGCACACAATGGAAAGATGGTCTTTGGAATGTTCTTCTTTCCCCAGAATCATTCCCAAAAAGACTATCTACACTGAGGGTCACTGTCTTCCATCTCAGTGACAGCATCACCATGAGAGTCTGTGCTGCCGCCAGAGCAGTCTCTAGCATCACAGACTACCCAAAAGGAAAGGCATGGTGTTTATTATAATATCTACCTTTACATGGGCCTCTTCATATTCTACAGGTTCCACCAGAAAGAAGCATGTCAGAGTACTCAATTAACAAAATTAAGAAAATGCACATTTAAATATTGACCAAAAGTCAGGTTCTTAGTTACTTTCTTGCTGCTGAGACACAATAGCCAACACCCACGACTTAAGGGAGCAAGACTTACTTTAGCTCACTGTTTCAAAAGGTCTCAGGCTATTCATGGGCGACCTAGCTAGAGAAAAGCTGTTTATAGCATAGTGGGACCCGAAGCCAAGAAGGGCAGAGCTAGCACATAGTCTTCCTAGTCACGTCCCAGTGATCTTTCCCTTCCAGGTCAAGCTCCAGTGATCCAAACCTTCCAACCAGTCCCCAAGCCCTAAAGCACAGAAAATCAAGGAATAAATTCCCATGATTGAATCACCGTCCAAACAGGCTTTGGGGGGACTTTGCAGGTATAAATAGTAACATCATGAAATAGTAATCCCTTCTATAAACAAGAGTCTTGGCTAATTTATCTCACTTAAACTTTGCAAAATACCTCGTATATAAACAGCTATCTCTTTGATAGACACAAAAACTGAAATTGGTAAGTTTGAATTGACTTGCTCAAGGCCACAGAGACTGTCATTGACAGAGCCCAGTCTCATCTGGGAGGTTCTGATCTTTGGATCTAAAATATTGTGCTCAGTGTAGAGTAGAAAACAGAGGAGGTGCTCTGAGATCAGAGATGGAAAATTCTGGGAATGAGTACATCCCAAAGAAAGGATGGGATTTGAGTTGTTTTGAAGATGCAGCCAAGAAACCATGTAGCCAGTTTGTATTGCATTTCCAATGAGTGTTTGTTCAAGGAATGAAGAATGAATGAGGACAGAAGCCACCTACAATGAGGGGACCAGTAGAAAGGCAAGCAGGCAGGTGCTTCCCAGTGAGCTCACAGGGCTGAGGGGAAGCTCTCTCTGGACAGGCAGAGGGGCCAGGCTGAAGTTACTCAGGGAATGAAAGTGAGGAGGGCCCAGAGGCCAGGTTATAGGATGCTGACTTTGCCTTCCAAAAGGGGTCAGGGCCTCACTGCTATTGACCAAAGAGCTCGATCCCAAGGATTAGGCATAAGGAGATAGACAGGGTTGTAGGCAGATAAATGGGGAGCAGTATGGAAAACATTTGATGATGCTGATTTTAAAAACTTTGATCTGTGGGAGATTTAGAGACCAACATGGCTGGAAGGGATAGGGAAAAAATATTGAGAGAAAGGAAAGACCAACAAAGAAAAGAAGAAAGTAAGAAGAAATGAAAGAAAAGGAAGGAAGGAGAAAAGAAAGATAAAATCAAGAATTATAACTTTAAAAACTTCCACCCTTGGATGGGGGCATAGCTCAGCAGGTAAAGTGATTGCTGAAAAAGAGCAAGGCCCTGGATTCGATTCTCCAGAACCACATACGCTGGGCACTGTGCATGGTGGCACACACCTATAATTCTGTAATCCCAGCACTTGGGAGGCTGAGGTAGGAGGATTGCATGAAGTCAAGGCCAGCCTGTGCTACAGAGTTAGTTCAGGACCAGCCTAGACTACAGTGATACCCTGCCTCAAAAAAAAAAAAAAAAAAAAAAAAAAAAAACCATCCTTGACATGTGCCCAAAGAGACCTGATACTGGTCACCCTGTTCATTCGGGTCACTCAGTGACTCAGCACCCTTCACTAAGAAACTGCAAAGCTTTCTTTATAAAAATAATTAAAGTAATTCCCTATATATGAAATGATCAAATGTATTTCTGAAGTTAAGAAAATGCAGGCTTATGATAAAAAGTATCCATCATAAAATTGCATGTCCTTTATTAATTTTATTATAAAATATTTCCTTTTGGCATCCTCAATTCAAAGCAGTGAAATGCTGACTAGATTGAAAAATACATGGAAAAATCCGTGTACTGTAGGAAGCATGTCATTGGGTGTGTTGCTCACGAGAACAGGGTTTTGGCTGTATTGCAGCACAAAGAAAGAAATTAGATTTAGCCTTGCCAAAATTTCTCTGTGAAAGGGTTTGCTATAACAGAGTTTTATTATATTCTTATTGAACTTCAGCCAGTTGAAAACAGAATCTCCTCACCATCCTTTTAAATTAGCCTTAAACTACAGACAAAAGACAAAAATCAATGTGCAAATTTAGCTACTTGTGCTTCAGTTGCTTAAGAAATCTACCCTGCTGCTAATGTGCAGGACTCATAGATAATAGGACATAGAGTAATTGGAAGTTTTAACATAGCATTTCTTATTTAAGTCTTAAATAGTGTGTGCTAGGTCTTGTACATAAACTTCTTTAATGCCACAGGTTACACTGAGTCTCTATATGTGTGCAACAATACCATACAGTTCATAGGGCCATGACAAATTATGATGAATTTTGAGTATCAAACTACAATAAAGACTATTAGAAAAGAGTAGTGCCTAAATAATCATAACCTTTTTCAATATTACATTTCATAAAGACTTGTGAAGAGTTTTGAGTACCCAAATAGGAGAAGGAAGCACACACACAAATGCACACACATGTGCACATGCACATGTGCACGCACGCACACACACACACTATTCCTATTGGCCACACCAGGTTTTAATGCCACTCATTGTCCTAAGAGGTACAGTTGCTGTGAGTTCCTAAATTCTTCTTAGGAAAAATTAACTAAGGGCTTCTAAAACGCCCATTAACTTGCTCTCTGTCCCCGCACACTGTCAGAGGGAGCTCAGAGAAACTAAACAATGAGGCCTGGCTTCAGGCATTCCTAGGATGAAACACATGTACAGGCACCCAGAGCTGCGCAGACAGAGAGGAAGATGGCTCTCTGGCAAAAGAGCCCACTGCGGCATCAGGAGGAAGGAGCCAGTGTGAGGAAGTGGGAAGTAGACAACAGCTTGGTTACCCCCTGAGAGCTGATGGGCCCCGGAGGGAACTCAGGCCAGATCTTGGAGGATTTGCTTTGTTTTCTTGCATGATACCCCAAAACCACGAAGGCTACGAGCAGAAAGTTAAAGCAGTTAGAAGGGAGCAAAAGTGTGATTAATTTAGCATGCCAGGGTTTGTGTGGCAGATTGTTCATCGCCAGTGGGGGGGGGGGGGGGGCAGCTTTTGCCAACCATCAGCTCCTAGGCATGGGGGTGGGAGGGAGAGAGAGAGAAAGAAAGGAGGTACAGAGACCTATCTCAAGGGTTGTCATAACCGATTTTTACTGGAAAAAAATAATAACTGGCCACAATAAGCCCAGATTTTAATAGAAAATGAAACTGAAAAACCAAGGACCTTGTTGTAAAGCAATCCATATAATTCCCATAGCATGGGTCCTTGCCCCTAGAGATTAGCCATGACCTCAGGACCAGCCTGGGGGCACCAGAAAAGTGACTAAGTCCTAGGAGCCCACACTTTCAAGCTCTCAGGGCTGAATGACGCTGAACTCTGCCACCCTCTCAGTTGGTACACTGCATTGCAGAGAGGCTAACCAACTTTTAGGAAAATATTAGACAATTACCGAATTCCTTAAGGAAAAGAACACATCGAAAATCCATAATCTCAACTGTAGCCTGGTTCTCATTCCTTATTAATATCTGATAAGGTACTGGAAGAAATAACTAGATCATCAATTTAGTCCCATATAAAATTCTAAGCAACTTCCTCAACTTAATAATTTCAGTTGGAACAGGAATGAACCTCAGCCACCAAGTCAGAGAGCAAAACTAGCGGTTCTTTTTTCTATGTATCTCAGTTTAATATCTTGGTCCCAAGCTTTCAGACCACCTAACTGGATTACAGGTGCCTCTCGGCCAACTCAGGTGGAGAATGCCATTGCATTTACACGTCAGTCTCTTCCCTGAGAATCCTCCTATGCCTGCTCGCCCTGCCTCCTGTGTGCAAAGCATCCCCCATTCCCAGCCATTGCCCACCTCCCCCACCCATCCCCACGTGAACGCTGTCCACACAGGCTTCCTTTGGTGGAGACAGCTACCTTCTGTCACATGCTGCCTTGGCCACAGCTGCCAGGCGCTGATGCCCCTAGAGTGCACACACCTGCAGGCGCCTGGGCCTCATGGCACGCTTCCTAACCTGGAGTTTGCTGTAGGCCTCCTACTCTGGCAGGCCTTGAGGTCTCCCTACTGGCACTCAGAATGGAACTCTGGAGTTGATCCCAACACAGCCCACCTGTGGCACAGGCTACACCTGCCTGTAGAGCTACAGGTACAGAAGGAGTGGAAAGCAGCATCTAAATGTTCTCCATCTTCAGCCCCCCCCACCCCACCCCCCCGACTGCTGAGGGGATTCTCTGTGCTGTCTCTTCCTTCACTCACACATGCTTCTCTTTCCACAGCTTGGAGCGAGTCTGGTTGAGAATCATTTTTGCCTCTTTATGCCTCTGTCAAGTCACTACCATTTTATTCCAAGAGTTGGAGATCTTGATTCTGTTGGCTCTTTTATAGCAATCCCCCTGGACACATTAGGTCTGGGACCCCATGGAAATGACCACAAGCAAGTACAAGTTTCAAAACCACCCCTGCAAGACGAACCCAATCTATCCCCTTCTCACATCTCACAGAGTGAACGATGGCACCATTCCCTTGTGCCAACTGGACTCAACATTACTGAACTTAGTAACAATTTACTAGCCACTGCAGGGTTGCCCATGTGGACATACTGCTCTGTCCTACCTCCTGATGGGCACAAATGTGACATGTTTAATCAGCCTCTATCCTCCCCCAACCCCAGTGGGTTTCCCAGTCCCATATCCTCTTTTTTCTACTTCACCTAATGGGATTCCCATACAAACAGATGGGAGTGTCTCACCTCCACGATTTATCAGACCCCTAATGTTTGTCACAGGGCCAAAAGACACTCTCTGGAAAGGACTCCCAGCATCCCAGGCAGTTAGTCTTTCCTCCAGTGACTGTTGCATCAGCCTCTACCCCTGCAGCTGTTTCATCACAGGCTGTCAAATGCCCTGCCTCCTGCCTCCTGCCTCCGTTGTTATGTGCAGAACCCTTGGGAGACAGAAGCTGTCTGCTGTTCACTTCCACAAGCCTAGAGCCCAGTGCAGTCCTCACACACAGTAGATGCTAAATACATGTCCGCTCTTCAGTAAGGTTGGAGACAGATGATGAGTGAATGAAGGTGCTGTAGCCACTGTATCTCTTTAAAAGATCACTTATAATACTATTTTTTAGTCCTAATTGTCCTTTTTCAGGTATATTAGTTAGAATTGCATGTACTTATAGAAATACTTTTCTCTAAATTAAATTATGTGATTGGACAAATAGGATCCCCAAGCACATCTTGGCTTGCTTCGTAACATCAATGAGACAGGGGCCCTGTGTATGAAACTCTCCCTGAGGATTATTTTCTTTCACTTATATATTGTAGGCACTTACCAACTGTTTCCTCAATATTGACATGACTTGTTTCAGTGACATTTGTGCCCAAAGCCTGTGCTTGAGCAAAATGAATGACTACTAGCTCTAAATCAAGCATATAAAGCTAGGCTCAAATGGTACAGGACTGTCATCCCAGCACTGTGGAGGCTGAGACAGGAGGATCACAAGTTCAAGCCCAGCCTGGGTGACTTAGTGACTTAGAAAAATTGGGGGGGGGGGGGAAGTAGGCTGGTGATACAGCTCATGGTGAAGGTCCTGGGCTTGATACCCAGTACCAACATGGGTCTACCTATCTATCTATAAATATAGCTCATCGCAAGTCTGAAAGACTTTCTCTGAGATAGGTAGATAGATGATAGATGCATCTAAAGTTAGAGAACAAAACCTAAGCTAGTGTCTGGAGGTGACCTCACAAAATACAAGCTTGATGCCACTTGTCAGAATGAGGCCACTAATCCTCCTATCAGAAGGGAGCCCTTGGGAATCTATAGCAAGGGGATTGGACTGTGAGCAGCGAGGTCCTTTCAACCTTTGAAATGTGAGGAGGAGTCTTTGAATTTGTGATACGTTCATAAAACACAGAAAATGTTTAAATTTTTAAAAAATTATTAAATGATGTGTTGCCATGAATCTTCCTCAAAATCCTCTCCCTCCCTTTGAGCCCACTTATCCCATCATTTTTACCACTTTCAGAAGTAGCTGTGGAAGCCCTCTTCCATGAGGGTCTTTAATTGCACTGTCATGGCTGCCTCTGTGTCCAGAATTGATTCAAAACATTTACCTTTCATGGTCTTTATGACATTGAGGAAGATCCAGAGTGACATGGTGCCAGATTCGGTGAATAAGGGGATGAAGACTCGCTGTCATGCTTTTAGGAGCCTGCCTTCTGTGGAATGGCACTTGGCAAAGACATTCGCCCAATTTGTAATCACACCACAGAGAGACTGTCTTGAAAGAGGTCTTCAAGAACCACTTCCGACAACAGCATGGATCATGCATGAAATAGGCATGGTTGAAGCAAGAGGGAGTTGTCTGAGGGAGATTCATGACAATGTGTCTCTTACTATAATTTCTTAAATTTAAACATTAGCTTTATATTTTGATCACATCTCCTGTATTTCTAAAGGGCAGCTTAACCATTTTAAGTGACTTCTCTCATGTCTTGCCTAGTCAGTTTTGTTATACCTTATGCACAACAATTCCCTGTCATTGCAATTGGAATTCGGTTCCAGTCAAGCTTTGTACACGTGTTGTTCTTGTGTTTTGCCTGAGATCTGAAAAGTGATCACTGTTGTCCATCTAGACATCACTCAGTAATGAGGGAAGGATTCCTTTCTCCAATGCAAGCATGGGCTTAGGAGCTTCCCAGATGATAGTCACTTTTAGATTTTACTAAAAACAATTAAGGAAAGTGTGCTAGAATCTGAAGGATATCTTTTACACTTTCATTCCTCATGTAAGCAATCAATACACATTCCCTTGAAAAAGTAGGTACCCTTTTCACCTAACAAGGCACAAGAGGATGATTGCAAAAAATGTCAAAGGCAGTTGGGGGAATAGTGAAGTGGAATGATCCTTCAGAAAACATTTTGCCAAAACAAATTCAAGTGGAGATTTATAATTCATGTACAAAGCCCCTTTGTACGATCAAAGGAAACATCATCCATGTCAGTAAGTTCCATGTCTAACACAATTTTCCTGGAGAGAAGTCAGGCATGAGATGAGCCGATAAGAGGTTTGCTCACAAATTCATAATAGCTGCAGTGACTGATTCTCATTTTAGGCAGTGCAATTCTGTAAGTGGACATTTAGCCAGTTTGTGAATGCAGTATTACAAGAATCTCTGATAGAACAATGGAGAAAGGAGAATTATTTACTCAAGCCCACTGGACACTTCTTACATAGCACAGCATAGAACAGCGGACTGAATGAATGTTTGTGCCCGGCTTACCTATTATCTCACTCCTGAATGACAGAATGCCATTGCCCTGTGTGACTGCGAGAAGTGCTTCCGTCAACATTTGGTTTATAGTTTGGGAATCTCTCCCTTATTCCTTTTTCCATGAAATACCCACCCCATTCTACTCAGCTCTACAGGAAAATGCCCAGGACTGTCACTCCATAGACCTCCTCTGCTTGGGCACCTCTGGAGAGAGGCGCAAGTGGATTTTGTGGACGTGTGTTTACAAAGCCATGAAGCTTCTGCATAGATAGACAGTCAGCTGCTCTCGGTGCTGTGAGCCTGACGCCGGTGACTGACGGGGCCTGCATTTGCTGTCCCTGTTTATGTAAATGCTCACATACTGGTCACCCCAGGACATACCTTTCCTGCTGCTTAGTTCACGCTCCTGTGGTCAGGCTCCTGGGTGGCCTGTCACTTACTTTTGTAGGTTATCTCTGATTTCACTACACAGCAGTATAATTCATCTATATGCGGTGGAAGTAACAGCATCCAAAAATAAGAAAGATTATTCCGTGGGGACAAGGTTGATCCCATAGAGGAAAAGGCATCTATAATGAGGTCTTAACTATGCACCTGGGTCCAGATGGCATTATGTTGACGTCCCCTAGCACATCAATGGCAAATGAGGAAACCCAGCTCATTGCCAGCAAACAAAAAGCTCCTAGTTCATGAGCCTTACCAACAATGACTCACTAGTCGCCGATTAGGAGCCAGGAAACTTGCCTAAATATAATATAAATAGAATAGAAATGACAGCACGAATATTCTTACGCTAAACTTCCAGTCCCGGAACGCCTACTCGTATGATTGCTCTTCATTAGAACGGTCACGAGAGTAAGCTCATGCAGCAACAGCGTGCCTTGAGCTGAAGGCTTGAACACAAGAAAGAGGTTTCTAAAGGGAATATGCAGGTGAGAAACCATCTACTAGATTTCCACTAGCCACAAGACCCCACAGGAAGGGACTGGGGCTTTTCAGCAGAGCCAGTGCACTGAAGCCTGCAGGTGACAGATCTGTCTGGAATTCTCTGAGAGGCCTGCCAAACAGTCCAAGGGACTTCAAAGAGCATGGTTGCTTATGAAATTTGAATTTCTTGCTCAGAGAAGGTAAAAATAATCTGTTCTCTGCTTTCCTTCTTATTGGATTTCAATGGTCAGAGGTATTTATGAGAATCAAAGTTAAAGAGAACAACCAAGGCCTTCAGTTTAGAAACTCAATATAATGTACTCTGTCACCCAGAATTGGGGAAAAGAAGAGTTCTTTCTCTTCTGCTAAAAAATCCACTCAGTGGCCTAGGACCCCGCTCCCCAACCCCCCCCCCCCCCCAAATATAACACTGTCAGAAGGGACTTCATCTGTTTTTGCTGTCTATTTTTGTCTTGCTTGTTCAGTTGCTGATCACTTACCACAGACAGGCACATCAGCAGCTCACAGGGAGCCTGCTCCCTTCCCCTGCGCTGCTCTCCCACACTCGCTGTGTACTTCTCAAACCCAAACCAGAAATCCTTCTCTTAGCCTTCATCACAGCAAGTTATTATCCACATGCCACCATTTCAATGGCTTGGAAGTTCAGTAACCTTTAGTGCAAAGTGTAAGAGATAAGCATAAAATGAATGGTAGACATTAGTGCTTCAAAACTAGAAAAACAAAGGACTCACTGGCACAGGCTTATAATCCCAACACATTGGAAGAGTGAGTCAGAAGGATTGCAAGCTCAAAGCAACTCAGCAACTTGTCCCAAAATGGAAAATAAAAATGGGCTGGGGATATAGCTTGGAAACACAATTGAAGAAAAGAACAATATAATTTTTTAATTCTCCAAGTGCACTGACTAGCCTCCAAATCAAATCAAATTTTCACCTGGGTGTCAAACTCAGTGTCATCGGATCTTGATTTTTTTCTCTCTTCTCTGGTGTCTCGTGGTATTCCCTAGATCTTCTCATTGAGACCCTGCCTCACTGTGCTGTGGGCCACACTTAACCTCACTTTGCAGAAACCACAGTCTGCAGAAATCGCTGCCCATCGGTGGCCTGAGCTGTCCTCTACAGTGAAGGGTGCTTTGTGAGGCTTCTCCTTTCTGTGGGGTCATGAGCCCACCTTTCCACTAGAAGAGCCAGGTTCTGTCTCTGCTCCCCTCCGAGTGGCACTCTGGGGTCTGAGCACACTCCATGCTGCCCGTCAGCAGCTTTGCTCCTGCTCTGTCCCTCAGCTGAAACACCACCTTGTCTTCCACTCCTCCCTCCAGCCACAAAAATCCCTCCTTCGAGGTGGTCCAGCACTTTTTAAACCAACATAATCCTCCCGACCATCTGGCCAGTTTCAACCACATCTTATACCTCAGGGAGGAGGGTAAAAGGTAAGCTTCCTGAGGACTATTCTCTTTCCCCCTCTCTTGCTGGCCCCTCCAAGCCAACAAGTCTGTACTGCCTTCAGTGGGTGAGCACTAGGGAGTAGCCAAGTTGATTTCAATCAATTCCGTGTTTTACTGAATCAAGCAGAGGGTACCAAAAGCTTGCTTTTGTAACTGAAGAAATCACAGTCGTGCAGCTGTCCAGAGTCTCTGGGGGCTGGAAGGGGTAAAATAGGGAGAATCCTCAGACGCCCACTGATGTCTGGTTAAACCAGGTGCACGTTGGGGAAGATTCTGTGGTAGCTGCAGGAAAATAAGATGCACACTGGGGAAGAACACCAACGTTCTTGCAAAAGGAGCCTTGCAAGTATTTTCTACCAAGAACACAAGGATCATTTCATTTCCCTTGTTGACTAATTTGTATGTTCTTCCTACAGATACTTTTAGAAAAAGGCCTATTGTTTATTTTTCTGCACTCTGACACAGTACCCATTGTTTATAACTGTAATCATAGCACACATAGCTGGCAATGTGGGCTCAGGGACAAGCCATAGCTCCCCCTCCGGGTCTTTAGACAGTGAAGACTGTGTTTTTTATCTCTTATCACAGCTCTTTTGTCAAATGGTTTGTGATTTTTTTCCCCCAGACAAATTTCTAGTTTGTTATCAACCATAAAAATGTCTATTGCCTTGTTTTTAAACATTTAAACTTGGGGATGGATGTCTCCAGATGAGCATGAATTGAGGTGTTTGTTTCATTTTTAAATAGAATTTTATTGTAATACAAAGCTCAATTTCTCCACCATGTGTGGCTCCTGTGCAGCTCTATTTAGACTTGATGAAGGTGTATTTTATTTTCACATGGGTTGTACTGGGGGAAAGTGGTTAGGCCTCCTGGCCTCCAGCCAGGATGGGAAGCATTTGTCCAGCCTAGACAGGTGCAGACATCTGTAATTCTATGCAGTATGGCTGCCGCCACATCTTCTGCACAGAAAAGACCTGATGCCCTTCTCCATTCCGGTGACACCCTTTCTCCAGGTGCCCACTAACCCTTCCTGACCTATAATCCATAAATTTGATCCCAAAGCCTAAAGGACATAAAAACCTTTTAAAAAATTAAAGCAACTCTTTTTATGTGGCTTAAAAATTACAAGTTGCCTGATATAGACATTTGAAGGTTTTAATTCAAATGAGTATTTGTAACAAAGAAATAAAATAAATATCAAACACATTGGCATGTGACTTCAGGGAAATTTTTAAGTATTCATTCTCTGTGTTGGTGATGGAGTCTTCAAAAATTTTTTATGGGACACTTTATGTCTTTTGTGAGTACAAATTATAGAAATATAATTTGTGTCCTAATCATTTTCCTGAGGCCTCTTGCAGACTGGGTCAGTGAAAATGAGCATCAGACTTTCCAATGCATAGAAGGAAAACCTTTAGCTTTGTTTTAAATTAGTTTTCAAGGGTTGACTTAAACCTTCTAAGGCAACCTGTGAAGAGCTAAGGTTAGAGTTCAACTTTAAATTTGAGTTATTTTAAATTCCCACATCAGTTGTGCAAACCCATTGAGAAGGCAACTCTCCCCAAGGGCTGCAGGGGCTGCATCCCAAGGCGGGCAGGTCCGAGGAATCATGTAGAGATTGTGTGGAAAGCATGGCAGCCTGTGCTCTTGCCTGAAACCACAAGGAAAACACCCAATGACACTTGGGACGCATAGAGGCTTAGCGGACAAGTTTTGTTTTTGCTTTAACTTTGTATTATTTAATTTGATAACTTTTTCTTGCAGCCAAGTTTGGAACTTATCTTAATCCCAGCACTCTGGGAGAGGGAGGCAGAAGGATTGCAAGTTTGAGCAAGTTTTGAAACCTTGTCTTAAAATCAAAAGTGAAAAATAAGCTAGGGATGTAGCTTAGTGTGAAGGCCCTGAACTTTATCTCCAGTACTGGGATTTAAAAAAAAAAAAAATGACAACAGTACTTCTTGCTTTGAAAGCATTCCTAAAAGTGTTTCATGTAAAAATATATTTTAAATGTATCCCATATTGTAAGCACGTTAGAAAAGAAATATAGAATCAGAGACTTTGTCAGATCCATGTTGGATTGGGAGACTGTTTCTTAATATGAATCAGATTTGATAACAAATACAGCCATCTGTGATGGAGACTTTGAATGCAATTACATGTCCCCTGGCGATTCAGGACCCAGCTGTTCTTTCTCTGGAAACCAGTTCATAACCAGTGTCCCTGTGGCCTGGATCTTTGCTTTTGATCTCCCAAAACTTAGTTGCAATCCTTCCTCTTAATCTTTCTTTTGTTTTCACTCCCTCATTCTCTCTCCTTTTTCTTTCCCTCCCTCTTCCTCCTGCCTTCCCTCCTTTTACTCATGTATCTTTGTCTCTCTCTCTCTCTGTCTTTATTTCCATCTGCCTCTTGCCCAAAGCAGGAAACTCTCAGGCGCCTCCAGCTGGCGGTTCTCTTGTTCCTGGGTGCTCAGAACCCCATGCTGTCCTCTTACCAGCAGAGAGCAGGTTTGACAGGATCATGCCGGCCCATTGCCCTTGGGACTAGAGGCAGAGTTGGTATGGGGTAGTCATCGTGACATGTGTGTATTGTGGAGGGTGGCTTTCACTTTCATAAACTGTAACTCTTCTGTTTGTGAAGGCGTCTGTGTTCAGGTATTTGGAGCTACTGGTATTAGTCCTGCAAACTCGATGTGATGGCCCACATGGCCAGGCAGAATATGCCTGGCTCCTAGCCTGGGGCCGACGCCACTTCACTGCGTCGTGTGGTTCTCCCATACCGTCCCTCTTGTACCTACTTCATCTCCTCTGTATGACATTCTCAGCAGTACATTTGCAGGCATCTGACTTTTGGGCCCTTTTGAGGATTTCTGCCCTGAACTGCTATCTACTGTCACACAGAGCGGGGTTCCCACTCTGTTTTGCTTACTGGGACTGGTCCTCTCAATTTGGACTTGGCTTGCAGTTGATGTCCCAACAAAGTGATGCTTTCCAGAGGAACACTAAGGGGTCTTTATTGCTCATAACAGAGGGAACAGGGTGCTTGGAGATGGACAACTCTGCCATATTAGGTGACTGTAATTGGATTCTTTTCCTGTTTTTTTTTTTATAGTGAACTACGAAATAGTCAACCAATTATATATTTCTTTTACAATTCCATGGATCCCAATCTAACCTTGAGGCAATTGAATCCAGAGTGCTACGAAAGAAAAATGTAATGCCATCTACCACTTTGACTATATTTCCAAGATCTCTTGGTTTGGATTCTACTTACATCACACACTTGACCTTGATTGATATCCACATGCCCCAGGAGACCAAGCCCACTCATGTGTCCTCATAACTCCGTGTTTTCTGTGTAGCCTCCTTTTCTACCTATCACAGATTTCCTCCGAGTTCCTGGAAATACACTTTAGAGACATTTTGGGATCATGAAATAGGTAGTAAGGAGTTCCATAGATAACTTAGATTTTCTCTGGCCCATGGGGATTAGTCTCAGAGCCACCTGGCCGTCAGACACCCTGAGGCCTGCCCTCCCTCCCATTTCTTCCCACCTCACACAATGCTCTTTTTCTACTATGCCCAGAAATGGAGACGCCATGCCTAAAGATACCGGCCACTGTTTGCCTCCTGAGGGAAAGTCTCCATCCTCACCACAATTCTAAGTTTGCACTCCTGGAAACTGAGACTTTGGCTTCATCAGATCTGATCTTCCGTCCTTTCTAACATCTCTTTCCTTTGACTCTGCTGCGTATTCCTGCTCCAGGATTTTTGGCACGCTTCGGCATCAGAGATGTCCCTCATAGTTCTGCAACCTGGCCTGTACTTCTCTCTGTCTCTGTCTCTCACTTCCCCTAACCCACACCACCCATATGTTTTAAAGATTCCCACACATCCAACTCCCGCTCAGACACTGTCTTCCCTATTGGTGGCAAAGCATTTTCCCTGGCTTCTCTTAGGGCCACTTCAAAAGCAACATGTCCATCACCAAAATATTAATTTTCTGCATAGAACCATGTAAGAATTAAATGGGATGTTCACTTATCAGCTAGAGCGTCGGGGCCACACAATGCCTGGCCCGTTATAGCCACCATAATAAAGCAGACCTGTAGTAGCACCTGCTCATCGGCAGCCCCTCATATCTTGGTTGTCCCTGCAGGTGACACCATCCTTCTCTAGTCAACCAGGTCATAAAGCTGACAGCAGTTTTCACTAAGCCCTTGCTTTTCCCAAGACCCTGAGTCCAGGGTCTTGGGATGATACCTGCAGTCTCTGTGGCTGGGGACTTTCGGCAAGCTGCTGCCTTAAGCCTTAGACAATGAAGCAGGGCTTGGGTGGCAGCAAGTGAAACTGCACACAAATAAAATAAAAACAGGTTGGCAGCTAGTAAGGGCTCCATAAATATTACTACCACATGTCATCCTAACAGTGGGCATAGAATCTTGTGTGATGTTTCATTGGTAGATATCGTGGACTATTATGTGGTTGTATCATGGAAGATTACGTGGTCATCTACTTTATTCTGCCATCAAAAAAGAAAAAAAGGGGCTGGAAGAATGGCTCAGTGATTAAAGCACTTGCCTAGCAAGCACTAAGTACCCTAGTTCGATTCCCCAGCACCACATAAGCTGGTTGTGGTGGCGCGTGCCTGTAATCCCAGCACTCAGGAGGCTGAGACAAGAGGATTGCTGTGAGTCCACAGCCAGCCTGGGTTCTGAAGTGAGTTCAGGGCCAGCCTGGACCACAGAGTGAGACCCTGTCTCAAAAAGAAAAAAGAAAAAGGAAAAAAGTAAGCATAAACACAGTTGTATATAAGGTAAGAGACGAGATAAGGAGGTGATCAAAAGATAAAGAGACAGAGAGCTAGACAGGCAGACAGCAGCAGATGGCAAGTTGGTAGACATATAAATAAATGCATAGAAAGATAGCTAGAATTTTATCTTGAACTCTTCAAAGTAGTTTCCCTTCCACTAGAAAAAATACATATTTGATTAGTAGATATTTAATTTTTTTACGAATATAGTCCCTTCTAATACAGTTACAGCAGGTTTTCCATTAGTGCTAATCAATTTTCATTCCTGTGGATATTTTTGGTGCTTTCAGCTATTCTAGGAGTATGAATTTATTTTGAAATCACCTTTAGCTATAAAAGAAGAAAAATGCCATCTCTGAATGCTTTTGTCTAGAAGTGTATCATCAAAATAGAGTCCCTTTCACCTGCTGTCTTCACCAAAGTGGTAGCTATTTTCTATTCTTATTTTAAATTTGCTCTCTTTACCTTCCGTTTTAAGGGAATTGACAAAGAAATAATTTAAAGCAAGGGCAATGTTGTTTTTCAAAGGAACAGTGAACTGGCCACTTCTAAATGGAAATTAGAAGAAGAGCTTTCCAGTGTATGTCAGAGACATGCACACACACACACACACACACACACTTAAAATCACACAGGAATATGATGTCATGTAAAGCAGTTGAAACTTATAAGGCAGCACATAAAAATATCATGACTTTACTATCATTAAGGCAACTTTTCTGACTATAAGGACCAGTTCAGCTGAATGAGGACCATCCTCCCAAGAAGGAGGCAGGTGTATTGTTCTGCAGCAGGATGTTGGAGGGTAACTTTGGAATGGCAACAGCACCTAGATGGGGAGTGGAAACGAAGCTCCACCTCCTGTCAGTCAGCAGCAGCCTTAGAGCCAAATGGCAGTGCGCTGACGAGAGGTGGTGCTTCTGTCATTGCTCACCTCCTGCTCACGGCTCACCCGTCCCACAACCTGCTCCTTCCAGCACCACGGACCGTACCCCTGATTGTGGGGATGAAAAGGTTCCTAGACAATTTTCTGTGCCACGCACCCCAGTACCATGCTTATATATCCTAATGTCCAGGGAGAAATGAAAGCTGATGAAAAGACCATCACAGTACACTTTCCTGTTTCCTCTCACCGAATTTTAGACGTTAACCAGATGACTGAAAGTATCCTTTCACTTTCAGAGTTTTAATATAATTCGCATCACCTATTTGATAGTGAGAAATGATTTTTTGCAAACATAGTAAGTCAAGACAGCTTAGTAAGCTAAAGAAAAATTTATCCTCTGGGGTAGGTCTTTTATCATCTGTTCAAAACACAGTATCAAATATCTAGATTGTAATAAAAAAAGTAGTGGCCCCATTCCCCGTGTACCCGTGTACTTAGTGTGCATTAGGCCCTTGTGCTACTTCTGTGCATATTCCATGGTTTATCTCCTCAAGCCACACATGGTGAAGCCATGCTCAGAGATGCTGAGTGCCTCACCCAAGGCTACACATCGGCGTGATGACAGATGCACAGCCTGGCAGTGTGGCATTGCTAAGCATTTGGTATAGGAACCCTGTTACCTTCTTACTGATTGGTGGGAAGCCAGTGTCAGTCCCAGGGTCTGGTAATAACAAGGCTTAAAAATCATGTACACATAAATAAATACCAATAAAATATACAGGACTCAAAGAGCTTCTAGGAACTTTACGAAAAAAAACTGATTAGAAGTTTTCTGCCTTCAGCTAAACTGCAGTCTCTTCCCTGGAACTAACCACTGTCCTGTGTGGTACATATGTGTAGTAGACAGATCTCTGTGTATCTGGACACACACAAGCATGTACATGCAGCTTAAGGTATATACATAGTGGATGAGCTGTACATCTGTCTTGCTGTATTCAGTAATGCCTTGAGCATCTTAAACATTATTAAGTAACATTGCATATGTACATTTCTACAAGATTTGTCTAAGGATATAAAACACATGACCATTAAAGCTAGGAAGTGACAATGTTCAGTTTTTAATTCTAAAATGTAATCAAGTCAGGACCCACAGTGCAGCCCTGTAATCTCTACACCCTGGGAGGCAGAGGCAGAAGGATTGCAAGTTTAAGCCCAGCCTGGAAACCTTAGCAATTTAGTGAGACCCTACCTCAAATTCAGAAGTAAAAATGAGCTGAGCTGGATCCCCAGTACCACAAAACAAAGTGAAATATAAAATGTGATCAAAGCTATGGTACTTGGAAAGGCAAAAAGAATCGGAATTTACTTTTATAAAAATCAACAGCCAGAGGATCATTTTAATAATCTTTTTAGCCTACATATTTTTTAAATACAGTTCAAAATGTCCTAGGCCTGTTAGATCCCTTAAAACTCTTGCATCAAAAATCAGAATTAGAAACAAGGACAAGGTACTGCCTTACGATGAGACATCCCTGTCCTGGGATGTGGGCAGTGAGGGATCCTGCGCTCCAAAATGCTTATGTGACCCCTCTCTAAGGCAAATGCCCTTCACCTTGGGCTCAGAGCGCCAAGGGTACAGACGTGGGCACGTGTTGCATGCTTCTCAGTTCATGCATACTTTCCAAACAACACACAGCCATGAGTAGGAGGGGGGATTGAATTTCATGAGCCGCATTCCAGATGTATTGATAGAACTGCACCACAACTCTTCTCTGGAGGTGGGGTCACATTTTAACCTCTCAGCTTTCAAAGTGAGGACATGAGATGAAAAGCCCTGGTGTCCCTTTTACTGCCCTTGTTTGGAATATCTCATTAATAGGGTGACCAACCATCCCTGTTGCTTGGGACAGAAAAATTCCCAAGGGTCACACTTACCTTGTGTGCCACAGCATTGGGCCTGCATTCACAGGCCTTGGGTACCAAGGTGGTTCTTGGTTTCAGAACCCCAGGCTGGGCTGGGACAGCTGAGCAGCTCCCTTCTCTGTGTCACTCTGTGTAGGCCTTTGTATTCTCATCCCTGGTGTTCCTGTGGCCAGGGCTTCTCTGCTCTGTACAGGATGAGTTTTTCAGATGGGACACTTTGTAATGTGACGCTTTATAATGTATTAAACAACTCCAAGGAAAGTCAGAGTCAGGAGCACATGGGGAAATAAACTTTAAAGCAGAATTATGAAAAGAAAGTGACTACTTTAAAAGGATCAATGAAAACTTTTCATTTACAGAGAGAGCTTTTCACAAACCCATTTCTGGTGCTCTAGAGTATACATATTTGATCTGGGTCAATTCTGAACAGTATCTACAAGTTTTTAAAAGAACTAGGAAAGCTATGATATGCAGCAGCTCACATGGAAATTTTTCTGAGTCCTACTGTAAGCTGGTATACATTTATGTCCCTGTTCCTTTAAGAAACAGAGTCATAGATAGGTGTTCCTATCCCCAGGAGTAGCCTGACCCTCGCTCTGGTAGAAGAAACCCTTTACTAGAGAGTCCACCTTCAGGTGTGAGCTGGACAAAGCAAAGTCACCCACTCACCCACGCATTTCTTGTCTACTTCCTGCCCCAAACCAACTAAGACATGATATGATCAAAAAGTAAGGTGAACAGTTAGCTTTGTTAAAAAAATTATCATAGTAAATGACGTACTGCCACTAATCCTCATCAAATACATTGCCAGCAAGCCTAAGGAATGAGGTAAGTGAGGACACACTGTTACATTTTTATTTAACAAATATTGCTGTAAATGATTGACCAATATAGGACAATTTTATGTATGGGGAAAGTTTAAAAATTATTACAGTAAAAGACACATGGCTATGAATGCTCCTAAAAATATTCAAAATACTCCTCCTTGCTTCAGATATACTTATCCTATTATTCTTGGTCATGAGTCCTTTACTGCAAAAAGATTTTTAAAATGTAAACATTCACCATATCTTTTGATCACGCTTGTACTTGCTATCAGCTGCTGGACTTGAGGGAGATGCTGGAGAGCCAGCCATGGGGGCCGGGGGGATGCCGACTGCTTCTTAGGAGGGAGCCTGCTGCTATGCTCAGCCTCAGGCCATCACCTGTCCTGTAGGATGGGACCGGAGACTGTAGCTGTCTGGTTTCCTTTTGTATAAAATGGTCCATCTCAATAGTAGGGGTGGGCAAAGGCCCCTCTGAAACCAAAGCACATGGCAAATGTTTGATCTATCTCTTGGGTAGACGGATCTGTCCTCCTGGATGAGGGAAAGAGCCAGGCACAGGTTAGCTGCAGGGAGTCCCTAACGGGGACAGGCTGAGATCTGAAGCTCCCAGAAGGGGGGCTTGAAGCTGAAATTAGAAGGGTACGAAGAGGTAAAACAGTGGGCAGAGGCGGGGTGTCTCAGCAATGGCTGAGTAAACAGGAGATCTGAGGAGACCGTGGGGTGACCATGAGAAGGACAGTCAGCAGCTCAGATGACAGGGACAAGAGAGAATCAGAGGCTGACAGAGCCTAGGGCTATATTGGGGTACAGGGGCACTGTAGAAGAAAACTACACATCTGTCCACTGGTTGAGAGTTAGAAAGGAAACCCCAAGTAAGGAATGAAACTTAGGATTCAATCTGAGCAGTACGTCTCAATACAGTGAGTGGTCTCTGCATCCATCTCCAGTACCAATGCTCTGCTGTTTGTGTCCACCCTGGCTGTGGAGTATGTAGACATATATATAGAGACGCACGGATGGGTACGTGTGTGTGTGTATTATAGATGCAGATTTGCATCCCTGTGGTTCCCACATTCTGCCAACAGTAACAGAACAAGTTACATAAATTGCCACCAGCTGTCAAATTTTCAGGATTCCCCATTCTCAGAGTTCAAAGACAAATGGTTGCAGTGAAGGTTTTCATATTGAAATGAGAAACTGGAAGCTAAGCTAACCTCGACAGGCCTCCTGCAACGAGGATCCTGGATTGATTGCTTGCCTGCAGTTTATCAAGCAACCCTTACCACAAAATGAAGTAAAATGCATGTCATCTTGCCTACATCTCATGGATGCTGAGAAAAGGCCAGATTATCTGGGCTTCAGCACACCTTCTCACATATGAAAACAAATAAAAGACTATTTACTCAAAGTGTGGGTGAGAGGCCAGGATCCCAAGCCCGCCGTTGGCAGGAATCCACTGGCAAAGGCCTTGGTCCACCTCTAGTCCATCTGCAGGAAGAGATGTCCAAAAGCATGAGTCTAGGGGAGCCTCAGCACTGTGGGCACGGGGGGGGGGGGGGGGGCAAGCATATTTCGCTCTGTTTCATGATCATTCTGATGTCTGGAGACAGCACATATGGCCATTCCCCTGCCTCTGCCCATGTTTGCCTGTGGACCTGTATCTGCCACTCACCCAAAAACTTTTTTTGTGTGTGTGTATGTAAAGTAGTGAGGAATCAAGCCTGGGGTTTTCACACTGAACTATCTCTCCAGCAGAATTTTTGTTTGTTTGTTTGTTTGTTTGTTTGTTTTGACTTCCCAGCGGGGTCTCCTAGGTTATTAAGTTGCCCAGGCTAGGGTTCAAGCTTGTGATTCTCTTGCCTCAGCTTCACAGAGTATTGGAATTACAGCCCTTGCCAAACACATTTTGCATAAACAATTGGAGCCGAAGGAGGGTCTCTCCCTGCGCATCCAGAGCATCATCTCTGAAGATGTGCTTTGATGAGGGCAGGCACTCTGCTTTCCTCAGATTTCTGGTTGTGGGTGTTTCTCCTTTCCCAGTGCATTTAGCTCACAAACATCACACAGTGAGCATCACACTCCCGCGTGACACGGGGCAAAAGACGTCTCTCCTCTCTCTGGGTTCATGGGACAAGTTCCAGGCTTATTAAAAAAACATGGTGTCGCCAGAAAGAGCCACAGACAGCGCACCAACCCTGCTCTTGTCTTGCAGCTTCACAGGACTAATTACTTTTAAAAGCAGGTGAGCAGTTACCTGTCACGGAGGAGACGCGTGTAAGAGCTCTCCGCAGCCAGCAGAGGTGCCGGCGGATGACTCGGCGCACGTGTTACACATATCATACGAGGTGTCTTTCTTCACAGCACTTCGTACCTGAGGGAGGTGTGATCGGGCTCTAATTAAGCCCCGCTAAGGTGAATATAGATGCCGCACGCAAATAGTCAGACCAGAGGCATACACCTATCTGTATTTCCACAAGTAGGGATTTCTAAGAAAACCATGAGCGAGTTTAAAAAGAGCTAAAACCATACAGTGATGTCCAACTTGAATTCTATGATAAGGTCTGGGAATTTCTTAACTCTGAAGAGGTGAATCTTTACTCCATCCGTAGGCACTCAGGCACACAGGCAACAGTGTGTGCAGATACCTACAGGAAGGTGTGAGGTGGTGTCACTAACACCTGGCTGGCCTTAAAGATGATTTTCCTCTCAGAGTATTTATATATTTTAGTAAACAGTGAGTAGACTACTGGAGTGTCGAGACATTTCATTATAATTCGAATCCACCTTTATATTATTACCTTTTTTATTTTTCCATTAGACTATGTGTGTCAATACTAAAACTCTTAACTTTCCCCCTCAGATTGTTTTTCTGTGTTCTTATGTATTTAGTAATAAATAAGACTGCATGTTAATTTTTATTTTGCCAGAAGTACTCCAAGTTGCAGGAGCTGAGAAAGTACAAAAACCAAGGATCATTAAGCCACACCCCGTGGGGGGAAGGAGTGGTAGGCAATAGAGAGATGCATGCTTCTTAGACTAAATAAAAACAAAATAAGATAAAGCATTGTTTTTGCCACTTCCTAAGCTTTCCCAAAAGAAGCAGAGAGAGAAATGCAAAATAAATTCTTAGAAAGTATTGTTGAGAAAACATGCTAATAATTGTTTTCTTCTTTTCTTAATTTTTTTTTTCTTTTTGAAAAAGGGTCTCTGCAATCCAAGCTGGTCCTCCTGAACTTACTATGTAGCCTAGCATAAGTTGACCTAGCACTTTACCTGGTCTCAAACTCAAGCAATCCTCTTGACTCAGCCTCAGACATCCTGGGATTGCAGACATGTGTCACACACCGGCCTTTTGTTATGATTCTTGAAAGTGATCACTGTGAGTTCGAGGCCAGCCTGGCCTACTATAGTGAGTTCAGAGCCAACCTGGTCTACAGAGTGAGACCCTGCCTCAAAGAAAAAAAAAATAGTCTGTGTTTTTTCCTTTCTCATTGTTCACATATATTTTCAGAGTACCAAATTTGACTGGTGTTAAACATTCCTCTAATATCTCTGGTATTCCATTTCGTTTGTAAATGGTGAATATTTGTCAATATATCAGTGTTCTGGCTTTAAGTTTAAAATAATTAGATTGGAAGTGAGAAATTTCTTTCAATGATTTTTTTAATTAACAGAAGAACACATATTCTTTTGAAATATATGGTCCCAATGATACATATATCTCTTCCTAAGAAAGTCAGCTCTCCTGGTTGAAAGTGATTTGTGAGCTCATCTTTGTGGTTATGATTTACAGAGTGGTTAGGCTGTCTCTGCCAAAATGAAAATAATGCCCAGGCCCATTACGTCTACCACATAGAACTGATGACATCCAGCGCTTCAAGAGTCTACATTAGCAAAGAAATGACTGGATGGAGCCTAAAATTCGCAACATATAAATAATCATGTCCTCCTGCAATACTGAAATCAATTATCATTCTCAGAAAAATTCTTTGCTCACGTTTTTGTTCATTATACATCTGACGTTTCCATTCAATGCTTCAGTTTAATGTACAGATAGCACACTGAAACGATGACATTCAACCCCCATGGAGTGTTGAGTGCTTTTGTTTTCTGGCTCCTCATTACAGGGCGGGCTATTTTAAAAAGTAGTGTCTGTTCAAACTGAAACCTCAGCATAGGAGCATAAAGAAAAACCTGGTAGCTCAAAGTGCATGCAACTCATTTCTCCCTGCAAACTTAAGAACCAGGATCCAAGAAATGTCTCTTTTGAAGAAAGTGGAAGAATTAGTATCCATAATCTTATTTTTGCGATGCAGCAAGGACTCCCTATTCACAAATACCCTGCAACAGAACACAGTGAGAGTGCGCTGTCTTCCGAAAGGCAAGCCTCAATCTGTGGTGCCATATGGGTGTTGCTGAGAAGGAGTGGGGACTCGGGCTGCAAAGCTGTCAGGCGTTGAGAGCATATGGAAGTGGCCTGTTTGGGGCCACAGACTGTCGGCAGTGCTTCCTCTTCTTTTCACAGTTGTCTAACATATTGCCACTGTCTACATGAGCATAACTTAATAGCCGTTGTGAATTCAATTGTAGTTAAACGAGTGTTATCCTGTTAGTAAACCAGCTTAAACCATATAGTCTAGTCCAAAGATTATCTTTGTTTCATTTTCTACACAAAGCAAGGACTCTGTAAAGAATAGAAACAGTCTAAATTCGTGGACAGTTTCTGAACATGGTGCATTTCAGCAAGACAGAGTGAGGATGATAGTGACAGAAAGCATGTGAGTTAGAACAGCGAAGGGTCAGAGAAAGCAAAATTCAAGCTAGATGTTGCTTTTGTACAAAAAAAGAACTGCGAGATTATCGTGTTAAAAAATAATGTCTTCTTTTAGTCGTTAATCAACGTTCTTAAAAATATTTCAGAAATAAAATATCAAATACACATCTTATTTAGCTGGTTTCAGTATGTTATTGGTGACAAGCTGATTGAGCTGAGCATAATTTTATATTTCAGTCTTCTTTGGTATAACTTCTCAGGATTTTAGTGCAGTGGCTCCCAAAAAGAATGCTAAAATATTATGAGACTTCTAACTTTCCAGTGTTTGCCTTCTTTGTGTGGAAGAAAATGTGAGCTAACTTAGAGATATGAATGGCTCTATAAATGCGTGTCGTTAATATAAATATCCTCCTCAGGCTGTGGGAGTTAGCTTTTCTTCATACTGGTGTTATAATGCTAGCAAGAGAAAAGGACCATGTACCCTTTCTACCCAAAAATATTTGTCCAATGATAATATTAGATTATTAAACAGAAAAGTCATTCTCGAATGGAAGAATTTTTTTTCTCTTAATCTGTGCCATTTTCTTCTTTTGTACTGGGTTTTCACTAAAAAGAGATCCAACAGGAGTGCCCATGAAGGCTGAGCTACACAGAGCTACAAATAGAAGCGCAAGTCACAGTAATCTATAGCCTGGCCCTCAGAGTCACTGACCAAATAAGGTGGTGAGCAGTAGTGGGTACATTCCTCTGACACCTTCCTCTGTTGACAAGGAATTGGTGACTTGAGTAAAGGAAGTCCATAGTGAACTATTGTTAGCATCTGTCAGAAAATGTGATGAGTGGTCCTGAGATAGAGGATATTATCATCCAAATTTCTCAGTAGCCTTAATAATGACGAGTTGGAGTGGATCTAAGCAAAATTGATGTAGGTGGGTGAGGTTGGAAGTAGCTGTAAGTTGATCTAACATTTTACATTTTATTAATCAATTCCTAAATCTATACTAAGAAAAAGAGTGCAGTGAGTGGTTAAGTATAAAGTCAGGACTGAGTGATACAAACAACAAATAATTGTTAATATTGATAGGTCATGCTACAGGGATTACCTAATTTCACAGATGAGGATAGCACAAAATGAGACAACTACTACATAATGTTTATTCTAAAGGAATATTATGACCTTACTGAGTTCTTTAATTTCCTTCACATTGATTTTTCCCTAATGTGTGAGATAAGCACACATCAACCCAGTTAATACCTGCACAAAGCTCCATATAATACAAAGGAAATATTATGTTGCAAATTAGCAACTGAAAAGTGTTCAAGATCATTCCACAGATCTAGAATACACCTACATATGCCTTCACATTCTTCAAAAAAAAAAAAAAAATGCAGCTCAGCAGTAAGCAAGGCTGTGACAGTAGATTAAAACCAGCACTCCATTCCACAGAAACTGTGAGGAAGCCTTGAGCCAACTCTCTGAAAGTCTCCATGATCCTCATATTGTGACTGTCGCCACTTTTATGCCTCACTTAGCCGGACCTTAAACAGATCTAACATTTCTAAAAATGCTCAGGGAAAATCATTGTTGGTTGTTGGGACCATGATCACTGGGAAGCACATTTGCTGTGCTTGTGGGAGGCATGGCGTACTCAACTACATATTTTGTTTAAATCTATTAAAGTTAACAGCAGTCAGAATCATCAACAATTATCCTGAGAATAGAGAGAGACCCCAGCATATTGTAGTAATTTGCTGCTCTCTAAAGGACCTTACCTGTAACCCAAATAAATACATTCCTCCCAAAGTATTTATAGAAGGACTATCAGACAAGTCTGGATATTTTTGTACCAAGGTCTCACTGATGCCATAATGCACAGTATCTTTCCAGAATAGACTAGAGCGCCAAGTATTTCGTGATCTACAGTAGCCTTTGAACATGAGGATAGAGGTTGTCAGCTGGAGAGTCTTCATTGAAAAACAGCCCCACTAAAAATGCAGCAGAGGTCACCAGAGTGGACAGAGTGGACAGATGAGAAAGTCCAACTCCCACTGAACCCAGGTCCATAGCATCAGAATAGTTTCCTCTTCAGAAACTCAAGGGTGTGGGTGGTATTTGCTACAGAAATGTGTTGAGAGGATTGCACCCATGAGTGCCCAATAAAACAGCCATCAAATTTCCAGATCCTAGGGATAGGCTGTCGATCAAATATGTGTATGTCTTGCCCTTGTGCTGAGAACGAAATAATATCCATTTTGTGTGGTGCCCAGTGTATATCAAGGCAATACAGCCTCGGATTTTCTTCTTTTTTGTTTTGTTTTGCTTTGTTTTTTAAAAGAAATTTCCTCCCTGGTACAATGACAACTATAGAATATATTAAACAGAAACAGCACTATGTTTAAATCAGCAAATGGCCATGCTGAGGAGAAAGAAAACACTTCATTTAGATCACGTCAGAGTATTCCAATGAGACCTGGTCAACTCTCATGATCCTGGTCACTTTTATGCCCCATTTAATCACACCTTAAACAGACCTAACATTTCTGAAAATGTAAAAATGTCTTCCTTCCAGTAAAATTGACTTAATAAAAAGTCTTCATTACTTCACTGGAGGCTTCTCCCATGATACTAAATTTCTTCTCCAAGGCTTACATAGTAGGATCTAATCATAGCCTCTTTCTCTCTTAAAAAAAAAAAAAAATTCCCTTTGGCTCAACATGGCCATTTTGACAGCAACACTTAAAGATGACCTTTTTTTTTTTTTTGACAGAGCTGGAAATTCTCCTCCAGGCAGTGCGGTGACTCCTAGGTGCTTATGTGCAAATTATCCACTGCCTCACACTTCACAAGAGCATCTCATAATTCTGGGCCCCATCCCACCCTGGATCAGCACGAATATCCCACCTCAGTTTCAGCAATACTCTCTGCTTCACAGACTTACAATTTTTATAAAGAAATGGAACAGACAGCCAAGGTCAATTTAAGTAATTGTTTTAAATTTTTCTGTATTGCACAATCTATTCTTTTCTTTACCCTGTCTGTCAATAATATGGAAATGTATAACTTACGTAGGTAGATTTTTCATGAGACTTTAGACTCTTTACATATTTGAATATTTTTATAGCTTAAAATTTAGGCATATGTTCATATAATGGCTCTTTTTTAAAAAGAACATGTAAGTGTTGCAGTTTATAAAAAGAACAAATTTGCTGTAGTTCTCAGGATATAAGTCAATTGCACACAATAAAATGACTCACAAGAACATTTTACCTAGTATGGTCTATCTTACTACAATGAAATATAGCTT
Organism: Ctenodactylus gundi; assembly: GCA_004027205.1. NCBI lineage: Eukaryota > Metazoa > Chordata > Mammalia > Rodentia > Ctenodactylidae > Ctenodactylus > Ctenodactylus gundi. The sequence continues at coordinate 438,405 of PVKB01000602.1, read as the reverse complement.
CTTTGTTCTGCCCCACCTGGTAAAAGAGACAAGAAATTTTGCATCCTTTAACCAGCTCCTCCCCAAATACCCCAACCCTTGGTAACTATCATCCTACCCTCTACTTCTGTGAAATCAACATTTTATTTTTAAATTCTGCATCGGTAACAGTTTTAAATAGTTTTACAACAGCTAGCATTTTTGTCTTGTTCCAGATTTTCAAAGAAATATTTGGGTGTTTTATCTCTAACCCTAATGCTAGCTTCAGAAAATATAAGTTTTTACCTTACCAGTGTTTTTTAACAGAAAAATGAATGTAAATTTTTGTCAAAATGCCTCTTCTGCTACCTCTACAGAAGTTGCATAATTTTCACCCTTACTATATTACTACTTAATATTAATTTGGCCCTTTTTATAATTTTTGACCACTCATGTATTCAGCAAATAAATGCTATATCTTTATTCAATTGACTATTATTTATTCAACTATATTTCATAGTTTTCCTTGCAATTTATTATACTAAACCCCCTTAGTAATTATTTGAAGATTTTCTAATAGTCAAGATAATTATCTAGGTTTGAACTAGTCTATTGAATTTTGATGCCAGTGTATATTATAAGATTTTGTTTTGTTTTTAAGATTTTGGAGACTTCTTTCTTAAATAGAGTTGATGTAGGATCAAATAGGGAAATGACAGTTTCATAGAACATTAAATTCAGTTCTAAAACCATCTTAGGATGGCATATTTTTGGTTAATTTACTAATAGCTTTAACAATATCATTTATTATTATATTGTTGTGTTTTCTGTCTCTTATGGAGTCAATTTTTATTAGATTCCATTCTCCTTGGTTAAGCACATCTTGATACCATTAACCTAGTGTGAAGTCCAGAAAAGATAATTACTTGGGAAAACAGGATAAGCTTCGTTTTAAGTATGTTGCATTAAAGATGTTTATGGTACGCCTAGGTAGAAACAGATGTGGAATAAGCAAATAGAAGACACCTCTGAGAGACTCCTGAGTGATCGGGACTGGAAAGAGCCACAACCTGGCTGTGTTGGTTACCAAGCTTGCCTGAGGGAAAAAGGGAAAGGAAAGAAGCCACCATGGATGAAGCTGTGGAGACCCCCATATTTATCAGACAAGAAAGAGGCATGCAGGGGAACATGGGAATGGCAGGAGTGGCAGAGGAGCATGTGAGGAACAAAGATCAAAATTTCGATGCACTTCAGGAAGGACACAGACAAACACAGGCTATAACCCTCAGGCTTATCACATAGGAATCAACAATGGCCTTAGCAAAAGTGAACGCTTATGACAAACCCCTGGTGGCTGTGAAGTGCACACAGTGAAGGACCTCAAGTGGTGGGTGGAAGAGACTCTCACAGAAGGTCAGGTGGGAAGAGAAGGCTTCCAGGGGTCTTTAAGCATTTTCAAAGCCATTTTCAGGTGAAAATGTGAAATACAGATAATTCTTTTCCCTCACGTCTGTCCAGAAGTGTGTCATGAGACATGAGATGCAGAACTCTTCCTGCCTCAACTGAAATCTAAAGAACTGTTTATCATAAACAGTGCCTGGGGAAGCTTCCTCACCCTGGACTTCCTCAAAATAACAGGAACACTGGCGCAGGTGGGACTGGTGGTGGGTGAGGCCCAGGAGTACCTCCTCTCCAGAGACAGAGAACCAGACACAGGACACAGGGAAGGGCTGAAACCAAAGGGGCTTTCATACCACTAAGGAAGGCAAGCCAAGATAAGTTAGACCTTGACTTGCGTAACAGGAGGGCAAAGAATCCTGGGACCATTAGACTCCTGAGACTCCTGGGCTGGCTGAGGGATACATAAGGAAATCTAAAATGCTAATTAGAACTTGGTGTCTTAGAAAAATAGAGTGGTTCCATCAAGGATCCCTCAACAAACACCGTCCACCCACCCATGTCCAATCACTTCAGGACACACACACACACACACACACACACACACACCACAAAACACAAGGATACTACTTTTTAATAGTGGGAAACTCTGTCGTTGCTATGTTTTCATCCATTTACGATCCAATTTGTATTAATTATTTTTACCCAGGAAACTATCTTCCAAGAGCAAACTCGCCTATTACTTCAGGTTCTGCTCCCATTAACCAATACTATAACTTCGTAATATTCAGTCAGCTTGGTTTCAGTTTGCATTGCCTCTTAAATCTGTCAATAACCCATATGAAGCCAATGATCATTTGTATTTGCTGTATCTATGGAAGTACATGCTTAAATAGAGTCGAAGTACATAAGGAGCTTTGAAATACCATGAGATTTCACCCACATGCCTTTGCAAGGGGTTCTTCCCAATTTGTACTCAAAACTTCCACTGAGCCCTAAGAAGAGCGAGGTCTGGACTCAAGGTGGAAGGCTCTCTAATGGGGCAGACACAGGAGACCTACTGGGCACCTGATCACAGGTCCATGCAAGCATCGGGGGTGCAGCCCATACTTGGGGGCCTATTGCCCAGAAGCCTTGCCAAGCCCCAGGCAGATCCAAAGGCAGCAGGTTGTTGAAGTGGGAAAAATTGAAGGATGTTGGTCTAAGAAAGTAAATTTTCAATTAGACAGGATAAATGAATTCTAGAGCTCTACCTAACAGCAGGCTAACTGTGGTTATTAATGATGTATCAATATACTTGAAAATCATTAAGAAAATAGACCTTAAATATCTCACCACAAAAAAAATAACATATGAGAAGTAACAGATCTGTTCATTAGCTTGATTTAATCATTTCACAATACATACATTTATCAAAACATCACATTGCCCAAGAAAAGTGGATTTTATTTATTAACCATACCTTAATAAAGCTATAGGAAAAAGAAAATGAAAGAACCAGGCCTGAGTAAGAGAGATGAACTTTCTTCCAGAGGCTCAGATCATTTCCACCCAAGAAGACAAGCTTGTCTCCACTCCCACATACCAGCCCATCACTCAGGGCATGCCAGCTGTAGGGCAGACAGTTCCCATGGGACATGGAAGGCCATGCCCAGGGAGAGCCTGCCCTTCGTGAGGCATTCTCGAGCTGGGGGTGGTGAGAACCTCAGTTCTAAAGTATGTCTCAGGCACCTGGCAGCAACCTTGTAGAGACATGTGATACAGTGACATGATAAACTCTAACTAGAAGCCAGGCCCAGTAATCCCAGCACTCTGGAAGTCTGAGCAAAGAGGATCACAAGTTTGAGCCCCGCTTAGGCAACTTAGTGACTTAGAAAGACCCTGTAACCCTGTCTCAAAATAAACAAGGGCTGGAAATATAACTTAGGGTGAAGGCCCTGAGCTTAATCCCCAAGACAAAAAAAAAATTAATGAACAGGAAAATCTTTTCTTGTACTTAAGTCAACTGGTTCAAAAATCACAGTAAAGCATACAAGATTCCATGTTAATTTTTTTCAGGATATAAAAACATGACTTCTGGTCACTGTTGTGAGTTAGAAGTTGAAGATGTGCCCAGCGTAGAGTATGTCAGGCTATGGAGAGGGCTGTGAGCCATTTCCATGAGTGTCCATCCCTCCCAAGCAAGCAGATGCTGGCAGTCATCCGTGGTTACAATGTGCTCAGCCATGTAGGCAAGAGCAGGCACAGCTTTGCGCTGACTAACGCCACATGTTTTTATACTCAAGTCCCCAAACTTATTTCCTTTGACATACAATAGCATCCTGAACTTTTGTCAATCCATAGGCTGAAATGGGTCAGCCAGCCACATAAACTCCTCGTTGTTCAGGACAAACCAAACCCACCACCTTAGTGTACTGTTCCTTCAGCCCTCCCACCGGGGGGACATAGCCAGCCACAGGATCTGACAGTAAGAAAAGACAGAGGCAGCTAGGCTAATAAGGTATGTCTAATTTGGAAAAACTAATTCTAAAAAAAAAATGACTAAAAAAACAATGCACATCAAAACAAGCATGAGTCCAGAGTTTGGAAATGTAACAAAGTGGCTGTGGTCTTTATATAGAGACAAATGATAAATATTAACTATTTCTAATGGTAACTATATGTAACAAAGAAATGACTATGTTCAATCTGCACTGCATAGGCCCACCCAGGACTTGATCAGCAATCTAGGAAGTGACTTCTTCCAGTGAGACCAAGTTGGAGGACTCTGAAGATCACAAAGTATAGCCAGAGTCCCCAAGGAGTCCTGAAGGGTATCTTTAATCTGGATATAAAAATTATTAAAATGGATGCTGCTATAGTGGCAGAAATGCTCTGTACAGCTTTCTTAAGCATCCAGTCTTCTAAAAAGAAAGTAATACATGCAGATATAGAAGAGTCTCTGACACACAACAGCAGCTCAACATTTGCTGCAGTAATTAATGGATTAAAAATTAAGTTGACGTCAGTTACCTCAGGGAGGACATCAATTCATTGACATTGTGGATTGATTAAGAAAATTATTTTGTAGCAAAGTTTTCCTTTGTACAGAAGCAGTACAGTCATGTTTTTAAATAATCTTGGTGAAACTGGAAAAATAAATGAACAGAGATGATTATTTCTATAAAATTTCCCAAAGTGAAAATTTCACTGCAAAGAAGTTCACGTAAGTAAGAGTACATGCCGACTGGGATAGCAGCAACAGGGCCCATATTGGATGTGGCAGTTAAGTCCTAAAGATCACAGAACAAATCCAGTCACCTACATTTTTTTTCCACACTAGATGGCTTGGAATTAATATCTATTCAAAAGTCCAAACTCATAAAACTCTCTACAAATTAAGTTTTCCTGGTGACTAGTTTATTTATACTCCAGAACTTAAGAAGAGAGGAGGGAAGAAGGGGTAGACAATCCTGAGAAAGGAAGATTCCTCCTGATACTGTGTTCACACAAATAGTAGACATTCCATTGCCATTGCAATAAAAAGTGCTGATTTCCTCTCTCCATTGAAAAGCATTGGCAGTCCTTTCCCAGGCACTAATTCTCCTGCTTCTCAGTGCTGTGAGCTTGCACCTGCCAGTGCATTGCCAGATCATCAGTTTATGGTTTAGTAAGAAGTTGCCGGTGAGTTTGTCCCCCTCAAGGGGCCAGAGACGGTCAGCCTCAGCTTGAATGTCCTACACCTGTGCATACAAGGTGCTAACAACAAAGATCTGTCCTTTCCCCTCCTTCAGTTTTCTGACTCTTTTTTTCAGTACTGGGGTTGAGCCCAGGGACTTTGAACTAAGCTATCCAATTTAGTTAGCGTAGTAAATTTCAACTCTAAATACATGCTGTCCATTAGTTGGTTAATCAGTTGGTTGAGTAGGATGATTGTTAAAGTTTTCGGAGTGTTGAGAGTAGGTTCAAATTTCATCTCTTTAGTCTGATCTTGTAACTTTTTGGTCAATGATAATTTTAGAAAATTATCCTGGGACCAAGTACATCCTCATTTGCCATGAGCTTTGTTTTCTTGATACAATCTTTCACAAATGAACTTTATCTTAGTGAATATTTTCTACATAAATGTTTTCTAACAATGTAGTTTGTTTGAGTAGACACTAAATAGGGAGAAAATCTAGCTCAAGTTTATTTTTGCTTTTGCTCGAACAAAACTAAAATGCTCAACTTTTGTTGAGGATGAATGTAAGGCAAATAGTACCATTATTCAAAATGTAATAATTCCTCTTCAAGACAAACTGCATTGGAGTGCCCTCTTTGTCATCCAGTAGCTGTCTCTAAAGCCACGTTTCTGTTCTTCTAAGATAGGTGGTATGAAAAGAAATAGAAGCTCCATAAATTACACCCGTGGAAGGTCACAAATTAATCACTTTGTAACCTATTTTCTCTTGAAAACTCTTTCTTTGTAAAAATGCTGACACAAAATGGCTCCCACTATGGAACTTAATAGGCTGTTACCCCATGTGTTGCTCAGTGTTCTAAGACCAGTCATTAGGAAAAGCATGTAGCTGCCAGACGCCATTGTCCAACCGACACCTATCAGAAAGTGTTTTATTTATATTTTCAAGTGTTATTTATTCCTGTCACAACACATGTGCATCTTACTCACAGGTATAGTCCCTGGGGCTTGTCATTGATCATCCAAATAAAAACACGCCTCAAGGGCCAGCTGGAGAAGGCAAGGCGATCTTACCCAACCTTCTATACAAAATTGGTACCTGCAACAGACAAAGTCTGATGACTTAGGCCATCCCCAGAGTGGTCTTTGCTCTACAATGGAATGTGCAATCAAAATGTCTTATTCCTATTGTTTAAGAATGTATTGCTCTACACTTTAAAGGAAGGACTTTTCTCAAATCAAGTACTGCCCTTGTGTGCAGCAGAGTAAGAGGGGAGCAAGGAAGTGTGTGCTTCCATGCGTGACTCTCACAGCAATAGCGAAGAATCAAGCTTAAGACTCCAAACCTCACAGCTCACTTCTTAGTTTTGTTTTGTTTTTTGTTTGGTTTGGTTTGGTTGATTGGGTTTTGGGGAGAGGGGGTGCTTTTTGTTTTTTGAAACAGAGTCTCACTCTGTAGTCCAGGCTGGCTCTGAGCTCACTGTATAGACGAGGATGGCCTTGAACTCACGGCAATTCTCCTATCTCACCCTCCCCAGTGCTGAGATTACAGGTGTGTGCCACCACTCCTGGATTCCCAGTCCTTTTCCGTAGTTTTGATTTTGAGTCAGGCTCTCTCTAAGCTGCTAAATTGCATAGACTATTCTCACACTTCCTTTCTGCTTCAGCCTTCCAGAGCATTGGGATTGTAGGCCTGTACCACTGGGTCTGGCTCACAGCTCATGTCTTATATAGAGGCAAATACTGATTTTAGTTCGACTGAATCTAAAACAAAGACTGTTGTTACCTTGGGACTATGGCTCCTAAAAGTGTTATACTGAGTGAGGTGCTGAAGAGCAGGGTAGAACAAAACTTGGAACCCTTTGAGAAGAGACCTTGGTAAAGGGCTGGTGTAGGGTTTCTCTTCCATAGGAGGCCTGCAGAAGCCCCTTCCTACCAGTGGCCCCAGTGAGGGTCCAGCTGGTTTCTGCTGGGGATCAGCAAAGCCATACTTTTAGTCCCCCAGCAAGGACTGGCACACTCGTGCACTTTGAATGGCTCTTCTTCGAGTCCTACTGACTTGAATCTTAATTTTTCTCAGGATTATGTGATATAATGTTAAGACTTCCCAGAAAATTGCCCTCCTGTAAAATGGTCACGGCTTCTGCGTTTCTGTCAGTCCCTTTCTTCTTTGTCCTTCACACTCCAGTTAATCCATCTGGTCCTTCCATACTACTTGTGGCATGTAATCAGCAATATGGCTTTTGTTGTCTCTGCCTGTAAGAAAAGTTTTATAGAAGTAAATGGCATTTGTCTGTGCCTGTATCACCTTATGGTCAACATTTAGCATGTGATACATGAGTATTGATTAAATAAACAGAGGTTGTTTTGCAAATTTTAGTTTCAAATCTCAATGCCAATCTTCTTGTTTATAAAATGAAATTAATAATACCTTTTCTCTGCACAGTTGTGACAAACAAAATGATTGAGAAATGTGTACCAAGCAAACTGTGACTCTTTTTCTAGCCTTGACGTGGAGGACACTGTGGGCACATCCCCACTGACTCACTACTGCCTCCTGGGATGAGTCTTCCCTGTCCCCTGGGGTCTTCTGAAAGTTCTTGCCCAATATCTTGGTTTCAGAGACACCTTTGTCAGAAATTCAAGGTCTAGACCTGAATTTGACTACTGACCTCTCCCCAGAAGCATGTCCAACCACCAGCTCTACCAGTATTCCATTCAAGATTCCCCTAGTTGAAAACTTTGCTCTCTATATCCCCTAAAAAGCAGAGTCTCTCCTTGTGATCTTTGCCTTCACAGCATTACTAGATGTTGGGACACAGCCAGCTGCTCCCACCTCCTACCCACCTCTTCTGCACCCACTACACGTCCACCCACTCACACACTTATACCACACTCACTCCCATCAGGGTGCACTTGCTAGCTAGTGGCTGGTCCAGCTTTCTAAATTCAAGGCTTGTGTCCTGCTCATGTCTTCTGGACAGATCCCAGGGGGCGGTACTGGAGAGAGGTGTCTGGGAGGAGTCGGGGAAAGACACAGGAAGGAGCAGGGACAATTTGGCTAGGGATGTGCACTAAAACACCAGCCCCTGGAACAAGGAAGATGTAACAGTGAAAGAAGTGTTTAGAAAAAGGCAAAAAAAAATGTTTTTAATGATTAGAAACAGTTTAGCTATTCAAGGCACAAGTTCCTTTGTCTCCCTCCTCATGAAAACCTGCATAAAGATCTATACTATTTCATGATTCCTCCAAAGTTGAATCTTAGGGTCTGTAAGTACAGAGTGGGACAATGGATCAAACCTGCCTTAAGTGCTATCTGTCCATACCCATAGTCTCGGGCATTGGCTAGTCACGGTCCCGCTGTGATGCCACTCTGGCCAACCACCAGGGGCTGGGACCAGGTTCCCAGTCTGCCCCCTGGACTGTGTTCTTGACTTGAGGCTGAACAGCACTGTGTCTTGTTTTTCCTTCACTTTTGCCTTTAGGCATGTAGACAGTGGGGCATCTTTAGGTATAAACGGCATTAATGACAGAACTCTGTATCTGCTCAGTCACCTCCTTTCTGTGTAGTCCTCACGAGTGCCACCATGTTGGGAGGGAGAGTCATATGATATGCCAAGCAAAATCCCAGTGCCCCCCGAGGACGACTGGGTGACCCTGCCCTGGGGCAAACTGGCGCCTGAGTAGATTTTCTTCAGAGCGTGCATGTTTAGGTCTTCTGTTGTTTCTTTGCCATGGGAACATTGATGTTCCAGAAAGATCTCCCGTGTCATCTACTTGAAATTTTATTTTAAAAAACATTAGATTTTCCTAATTCCCATCAAAAGACAGCTTAGACCTACCTATTTAATATACTTATCCGCTAACCTTTTCTAAATACTTAATGTAAATTATGTAGAAAATAATGTTTGATATTTTTAGGCTTCTTTTCAAGTCCAAGATAAGATTGTTTTATACCATGTAAACTTCATCGCTCATTTTTAAAAGGATGAATGTTACTACTGAACTAACATACTGCAAAAGTTTAATTTGTGTTTATGATGTACTCTCACTTGGGAAAAAAATCAATGAAATATTCAACTGTTTGCTTAACGTATTTTTGACAAAAATCTCACTTTTTCTTCTAAGGTATTAAAGTTATATATTAAGAAAACTAGAAAGCGTGACAGGGTAGAATATAAAGCAAATTCTTAAAATGTATGATTATTTCAACCTTCAACAAACATGTATATGTGCATGTGCATATGTGTGTGTGTTTGTGTGTATATGTGTTGGACCATCCATCTACAGTTGTTAGATGGGTCTTATATCTTGCCAAGCCTCCAGAGAACTTGGTGACCAAGCACCAAGCAGTCAGGGCACGGGCATGGGAATTCTTAGGTTGTTAGGTAAGATGGAGCCCAGAACAAGAGGAAAAAACGTCAGGGGTCACTCCCAGAGTGAGCCACGCCATGCAGGAGCCATGAAGTTTGATCTGGGGCTGTGGGAGCAATCAGAGCTAAAGTGTACACGTATAAGGTGTGATCTAAAAGTGTACACTTTTTAAACTTTATTGTACCAAAAGACACATTGCTATGAGTCCCTACAAAATCTTCTCCTTTGCTTTGAAAACTCTTATCCCTTCCCTCCTGCCACTTTCTGAAGGAGTTCTGGAAGTCCTCTTTCCTAAGTGTTATTAGTCACTTGTCGTGGCTGCCTTTGTATCCAAAATTGACTGAATACATTAACCCCTCGTACTCGTTTTGACTTTGCAAAAGAGCCAGATGCAGTGAATCAGGTGAATGAGAATACATAGTCATGTTTTCATTTGACAGAAATTGCCGTGAACGTTTAATTCAGGACATCAAGGCAGCTATAACAGTAAAGTAAACACGTTCACGAAGGAGAAAGTCCAGACTACTTCACATCGTAGCTGGGCAAGGGTACACACCTGTAATCTCAGCACTCAGGAGGCTGGGACAGAAGGAATGCCTCAAAATTGAGTTCTCAGCCAGTCTGGGCTGCATAGTGAGTTCAGCCTGGACTACAGAGTGAGACCCTGTTTCAAAAAAAAAAAAAAAAAGTGGCAAGAAACATGGGATAAGTGCATTCAAAGAGAAGCAGAGGATCTCGAGGAGATTAATGACAATGTGTCTCTTACCGTAAGCATTTTTTCATTCATTCATCTCTATTTTGATCACCCTTCTTCATGGTTCACTCAGAAAAAGGGAAGAGGTTGAACTGAGACAACCAGCTGGAAGTCATAAAGCCAGGTACCCTGCATGCCTGAGCGGTTAAGGAAAACCAGGTGAATTAGAGACCCACATCAGCCCGAAGGATGGAGGTGGTGGCAGACGAACAAGCCAGTCCCGTCAGAATTCTTGACATTCACGTCCATTTGTGAGTAAATCAGGTTATAAAGAAATTGAAGAGGAAGAAATAAAGTGGACTAACTCAAAACCTTTAGTGTCAGTACCCACTGTGTTCTACCCAAAGTAGAGAAGGGTTTTTTGCCAATAATGTAAGCCACAGCAAAGCTCTGGGAAAGGCTTCCTTATCATTGCACTGTCATGGTGACTGTTCTCAACCATACAGAAAGCAAGAGGGATCAAGAGTCAGGAAATGAGATTAGGTTCATTCACAACCACAGGTCTTTTCTCCTGCCCTATGGGACCTGCTCAGTAGATATCCTATTTTCCCTATCCCTGCAGTATTTTGCAGAAAATGATAATCATCTTACAAATCACACTAAAAGCTCATCACTGGCAGATCTCTCAGCACCATTATTCTGCTAATTAATGCCACTGCGTGTTGTGTACATGAAAGTGCAAATGAGCTAACAGAGCAATGTGGGGGTTTTTGTTTGTTTGTTTCTACGTATTTTTGGTGCAATTCAAATGCCTTTTGAAAAGTACCACCTGTTGATTGGTACATGGTAATCACTGTAGCATTTTCTTCTTGATTTATGGGGCTCAATTATCTTTCTTCAGTTATATGAAATGTCTTTTCCTAACAAAAGGTCAAAGAGTGAGACAACATTTTGAGCATCAGGCACAGAAGGGCAGTGTGATAACATCACATTTTCCTGTGGTTGAACAAACATTCATAAATAGGAAAAATTAGAATTGTTCATCCAATGTGTTTTGGCCTCAGTGGATTCAGCTAGTAAAATAACTGTAAGAAAGTTAAAGATGGATGGATCATGGTACCTGTAGAGTACTTAACTGAGTATCTTGTATCATTAGTCGGAATGAGTACAAGCAAAAATCTTTCGTTTTTCTCGAAAACAAGATGATGTCTCGCAATATTACAAGGAGTTACTTCTTTTGGGTCCAAATGAGTTCAGACCTGAACCAACATTGTAACAGGCTTCAATCACGAATTGCAAATTTTATTTGAAATGAGCTCTGTTTTGCTGATAGTTGAGTCTAAAAAGCAATTGGCTTTTTTCCTACTAATAGATGCATTGCATATTTGATTAAGTGATTTGGGGTGTTTATTCCATAACAGGCCAATTCTGTTTGAAGAAATGCATTCTTCCAGAGAAAACACCTATGATCCTGACCATGTTAGACTTTCTCCTCTGTACCCCAGGCATGGTCCAGGAGCCCAGGGCAGATGTGATAGTGTGCTTAGTTGGCGTCATCCTTGAGTTTTAAGGCAGTAGCTCTGTTGTTCATATATATTCCTAATGTTCATGTTTCTTACCCCCCCCCCCCCCCCACTGGCTGCTGCTGTCACTGCCACTCATGGCCACAGAGAGAGAGGGAATGCGTGTGTTCCTGTCACAGAGTTTTGCTGCATTGGGTCTGTAGCTGTTCCTGTGGACTCTAGATCTATCTAGCACCAAAATACCCACTGATGTACTATACCCTTGAGAGTTTTCAGGATCTTCGGAAAATACATTGCTGGGCCTGGTACCCAGAACTTTGGAAGGCTGAAATAGGAGGATTGCATGCTGAAGCCCAGCCTAGACAATTTAGTGACTTAGCAAGACCCTGTCTCAAATTCAAGAAAGAAAATATGCTGGGGATGTAGTTCTGTGTGGAAGCTCTTGGTTCCATCCCAGCAATGCAATAAGGAGAGAGAGAGAGAGAGAGAGAGAGAGAGAGAGAGAGATTTGAGTTTAAGTCTCTTTCTGCTTTGTCAGGAGCAGATCTTTTTGTTCCCAAGACCACACAGAGAGTCAAACCCCACATGTATGTGAGGGCACACCTGTTTGCATGGTGTTGGCTCAGGGGGTATACTGTCCCCTGTTCCCTCTGGGTACCCAGTCACTACTTCACCCACTCAGCAGCCCCCTCTAAGTTCTAGCTCTGACTTTTTTTTCTGCTCATCCTATAAATAACTAAAGATTCTAAGACCAAGAGAACCTCAGTCCAATCTTGAACCACTAACTTGGCTGAAATGTTATTGCATCTTACTTAGAAGATAAACAGCCATCCTATTTGTTGATTGTTTTTAGCGAGTCCAAAAGCTGGATTCTGAGTCTCCTGAGCCCATCTGCCAAGAGTCAGCAAGTGAGGACACAGGATCTGTGTTCCACTGGTTAGAAACAGGGCCTGTTACTGATGACATTGTAGGGAAACAAAGCGTGGTCAGAGAGTCAGCCAAGGCGCAGTAAGCATTGACTAATATTGTGAGTATCAAAACTAAATTCATCATTTGTGCTCTTTCATTGGGTATCATTAGTTTTTCTATAATGTCTTTGGCCATGCATGTGTGTTTATTGAGTGATTCACAAAGATGAATGATTTTAGGACCATGTGTCATTGTGTATTTCAGACCAAAATCAGAGGATCCTAATCTCAGATAGTCTCCATTTCATTAGTTAGAGAGGCAGTTCATTTAATACCATCTATTTAAATTATTTTCAGTAAGCTTTTTGTTTTTCCTCTGTGGGGAAAATTTCTTTCTTAGACAGGTTCCTTAATTTTTCAACTTGCATTTAGTTTGGGTAGAGTGGATTCATGATATGTGAGCTTAATCAAGGCTCCCTCCTGAATCATCGAGTATTGTCTGTGATATTGCGCCAAGGGGACCAAAAACATGTACTTTATGTGCACATTTTGGACATTTAAAATACATGCAGTGCCTTGCTATGGTACAAATGATTGAAGAGCCCTGTATCCTAGGAGCAAGCTGCTGCGCTTGTCATGGGTTTCCATGTACAGAGAGATGCCTTGTTGTTTATGATCAGTATTTCAGAAAAGAATACCCAGGCCTGGCTAGATCTCCTCCCACAAGGCCCCACCTGAATGGTTCAAGAGCCTGTGAGGCTGAGTCTCAGCCCTGGAAAGGGAAGTCCAAAAGACTTTTATAGCTGTAAGTATCCAATTTGGGAATACGTGAAATATGGCCTCATTTCTCAGTACAGCTATCCTCTAAAGGTACCAGCTCACTCAGTTGCCAAACTAATTCTTCATTTTGATGTAATCTTTTGGGAGAATAAAAGTGAATAGTGCTGAAATGAAAGTGCTTCTCAAGCAATAATGATGCCAGAACGTGAGATTTTAATGTTGGCAAACAAAGTGTTGGAGCCACTACGAAGTCATGGAGCTATAAAAAATTGCCGAGGTTTTAATAGGGGAAAATAAATTCTCTGTGATGTGTCTTTTTTTAGGAACCTATCTAGGAAGAAGCTAATTGGCCCCCACGCTAGTGAGGGAGATAAACAGAGACTTCTGCAATTGTCTACCATCATTGAGTTTTTATTTTAAAGTCTGATCTTCATTTTAACTCAGATTGTATTTCTCAGACTAAATCTTCCAAAAATGATATTAATTTCACACATTTCATCATTTATAATTAATTGTAAACTAAGTAAAACAGGAGCTGTGTTATCTGTGTTATTTTATCTGAGAATGTTAGCAATAGATCATGGTTCCATCTTTTAAAATCTACTTTGGAGGTATTTTTTAACTTAATTCAATTCTCTAAACTACTTCTGCTAACTACCAATTCTTTAGCTCATCACTTTTTCACAAATATGCAATTCTATCTGAATTATAATTATAGCCTAAAGCTAAATATAATTTGCAGATTATCAGACTTTGAGAAGGTAGTTTCTATATAAATCGAAAAGAACTCAGCCAAGTGTGGTGACACATGAATGTAATCCTAGCATTCTGGGAAGCTGAGGCAGGAGGATTGCAAGTTCAAGCCCAGCTTGGGCAACCTAGCAACTTCATGAAACACTTTCTCGAAAAATGAAATGGTCTGAGGGTGTGGTTTAGAGTAAAGGTTATGGGTTCAATCCTCAGTACCACAAAAAAGAAAGAGTGGGAGAGACAGAGAGAAGACAAGATTCTTACTAAGTTTGGTTTCTTTCATTTGATACTAGTCTCCTTCATTCAGGCGCTGTTGACATTGCACAGTCACATGCTAACCTAGGTAGTAGTAGGCTGTCGTTAGGGACAGCAAGGTGGGTCACAGGATTAGCAAAGGCCCACCTTTAGCCCTCCTCTATTTTTGATCTCTTTCCTCCTTTGGAGGCATCAGTCTTACAACCGAAACTCTTTGCCCTAGTGACCCCCACGTTTGATGCACTCATACCCACACCAGTTCAACTGCCTTCCCCAAAATTCTGACTCATGTGCCTGGCTTTCTACAGCAGCGAATGCCCTGTAGCTTTTCAAACTCAAGAAGTCAAGGCAATTTTTCTGCCTCCGCCTCAGCCTCTCCATCTAAGGAAAAGGTTCCACCATCTCCTGACCCACTGAGCCCTCCAAAGTTATCTCAAAGCCCTCATTTTCCTGCCTGCACTTCCTACATCCAGGTCCCATGGTCACACCATCACCTTGATGATGCTGATCCCCTTGAGTTTCCACTGTAACTCCTTCCCTGGATTGCAACAACAGCTTCTCCCATGCTCCTCAGCGTCCATTTCAGTAGCCAGAAAGGTCCTCCTCAAAGTTCAGTGCAATTTTGCTTAAAGTCCTCCAATGGCATCTCACTGCTCTCAAATTTCAAAGTCTTCACCATGACGTAACTCCACCTGAGCCTTACCCACAAATTTGCCCTTCTCTCCTCTCTTTCTTACTCTGGATTCTCCAGTTCCAATCTCATCTTGCTATTTTTCAGGTTCACCTACTTGGCTCCTGCCTCAGAACCTTTGCATCTGCTCCTCCCTCTGCCTGGAATATTCTTGCCCTGGTTGTATCTATGGTTCCTATCTGCTCTTCATTCACAGTGCTGCCCAAATATTACTTCTCCCTCAAGTCTCTCTTTGAACACCCCCCAATGGGCTCACACACACCTTTAGCCTGGTAGTATCCATTACCTCCTAGAACATACCATTTCTACAGCTGCTTGCTTGATAATTGTCAGGTTCATCCACTAGAAGAAGCCATGTCAAATCAGGGACATGCCATGCTTCGTGTTAGGTCCTCTTCCCAAAGGATGCTGAATATATGGTTTCAAATGACTAGGTGGCATTGGGAGCCATCACAGAAAAATTTTCTCAACCCTCACCCTCATTCATTATTAACACATATCTATTTTTCTAACTATTTTCACAAAAGATCTGAAGCAACTTCAAGCAAAAGCATAGATAATTTTGAAAAGAGAGAGAAAAAGACCAAAGAAAACAACACAGTCAAAATAAATCAGTGATCAGCAACAAGAGGGTCAGGAGAAATTTTGAAGCAGGAGGTGGACTGTGCTTTATGAAAACACAACTGTCCTGGAGCTGGACCTAAGTAATCATCTCTAGAAGGCTTTCTCCCAGTGATGGGCAGTGTGTTCAGCACTATCTGTAAAACAGACTCAAAGTTCTCTTCCAATGGCTGCTCCTTTGACAATGGCCAAGGCCAAATTAAAATGCAACCTTATGAAGGAGAGTCAAAAGGGGCTGAGTTACTCTGCTTCAAAAATATTGGGATATACTTCTTCAAGCCAAGAAGTGACTTTCATCTTAGAAAATTTTGCCCCTAATACAGCCAACATTGGTAACAGCCAAGAATTAAGGGGATTTCTATAAGTCAGTAAAAAGAAGGCATTCAAGAATGCTAGTATGAACACGTGTTCATTCACACAGCTCCACACAGAACATCCTCCTTGCCCAGGTGAGTACCCCTGGAGCACACTTTGTGCACATGTTCCTCCATGTGTTTCCTACTCCCTATTAAATTTAAATGTGGCTAGATGCACACAAGCACATGCCTGTAATCCCAAAACTCTGGGAAGCTGGGAAAAGAAGATCACAAGTTTGAGACCAGCATGAGCAACTTAGCAATTTAAGAAGATCCTGTCTCAAAATCAAATAAAACTGTCAGGGGATGTAGCTTTCATGAAGGCCCAGGGTTCAATCCCCAGTATACTTTTTCCCATCAAATTCTCCATTTCCATTCTTTATGATTCATCTCCAGACTTTGTTTATTTACCTGTAAGATTCACTTAAAAGCATTATTGTTGCCCATTAAAACTACGAAAAATTCCAATGTATTTTATCATATACACTATATCTTTAACTACTTTATTTTCTAAAGATAAAAGTATTAAACCATCATCATGAATATAGTGTCTCATATACTTTGGGAAATTCAAGAGTCAATACTGAGCAGAACTGGATGCTGCCTCTAACAGTATTCAGCATTCCTGTGACCCTGGTCTCTGTGACAGAGTGCTGTCCAAATCCCAAAGCTCTACGGACATTTTCAGGAGGCCCCAGGTTAAAGCTGTGATCCTTCCTGTCAGGATCTCCCACCCTGCAATTAATGACTTTTAAAAGCTGTGAACAGATATAACTATACCCCTGCATCCATTGAGAACCTGCTGTGGTCCTGTCTCATCAGAAAACCAGTAGGGACCTGTCCCTTTACCCCAACTACACCCCAACCAAGAAAAAAAAAGTATCTGCTATTTTTCCCTGTGAGATTGTGTTTCTGTTTTATACATGAAGACCCAGGTCCTTTAAAAGATTCAGTCCAGGAAGACTGACGCATTGGAGTGTCTATGAAGCCCATCACTCCTCCAGCCGCAGTACCACACACTCCCTGGTAAAGCCAGACCCTTTGTCCTCTACCACAAGGCCCACTCCAGGATGAACCCATCACATTCCACCAAATGGCAGCCAGTGTCAGCATCTGTCCGTGCTTGGCAGAAGGCAAAGGGATTGTGGCAACAAAGAGGCCCACGGTGCCAGGCAGAGAGGTGGCCGAACAGGGTGAGAAGACTGCCGCAGTCACATGCCCCGTGAGAAAAATATGCCCTTTCATGTTTCGTTCAGCTGCCCTGGAGAATCAGAGGGCTCATTGGTAATTACTATTGTTTGCAGAGCTCCCTGCAGTTCACAGCCGGATGACCCCCTGGCTGAAAAGCCTCTTGTGCAGGGTTTCCTCAGCACCCTGGAAGGGTACCTAGGAGTGTGGGGTTAGGTTGGGTTTTGGTTGCCTTTTGCTTTTTGCATACATGGCCAGAAAAAAAAATTGTACCTCCACATTCCTAAATTATTCTAATATTTGCCCACTGATAGAAACATCCACACCTAAAGTAAACACAGAAATCAGGTACTTTTCTTAATCTAAGTTGTTTAATAGGTCTTGTGAACATTAGCCATAGCAGTTGCTCACTCTTCTGTCCCATTAAGTCACAGAATTTCCACTGTCCAAGAGAAATTAGTCTAATCCAAAACTATTGTATCCGATTGTATCCAGTGGGGTAGTGGTGACAGAGCCCAGAGCCTTCACAGTAAGCTGCGTCCCCAAGCCTCTTTTTTTTTTTCTTTTTTTGAGACAAGGTCTATTTGACATCTAACAACTACTCAGTTTTCTAATAGTCTTAGGTAAGCTGAGACATGTACCTATTCCTTAGAAAATGGCAGAATTGTCTGCCAGCCCAAAACAAAACTGAAGATCTGGCTGTTCTTAAAGAGACCAATGGAGAGCAAGTTGTCTCCAACCTGTAGTGCTGTTTTAGCCATAAAAGAAAAACAAATATGTTTCAGTGGTGATGAATGGCCTAGACACTGTGCCTGAGCCAGCCATCCCCTCTAAGTCTCCTGGTCAATGCTACAGGGTGTCCCAAAATTTTAAATTTTCCTGTTTATGGCAACTTTGGTGGCTCTGAAAATTAAATATAGTGCTTCATAATTTTACTCATAGTATTCTTTATGAGACAACATCTTGCTTTGTAGTCCAAGCTGGTCCTGAACTCACTATGGCCTCAGACACATGGCAACCCTCCTGCCTCAGCCCCCAGAATGCTGAGATTACAGGCTTGTGCCCCATGCCCAGCTTATGCTGGGGAATTGAATTCAGGGCCTTATACTTCCTAGGCAAGCACTTTAACCACTGAGCTACGCCCCCAACCTCATAACGTTACTTTGACTTAAAATATTATGACAAATTAATTTATGCAAACAAGTTATATATTTTTGAAATTTTGTACGTATGGAGACCTTTGGGACATCCTGTATTTCACTTGCCGAATAGGAATTGCCCTCACTGCGTTTTAACACTGTGCAAATGACATGGCCAAGATTTTCAAAAGATCTAAAATATTTTAGGTCTTTTTCAAATGAAGAGATTGTCCTTAAAAAAAAAAACATAATCCCATCATTCATTGGGATCGTTATTTCACTTGTTACATATCTTCTGCTATTTGTTTGGATACGAAAGAGCTGCCTGGTGAGTTCATCTTACCAACATGAATTCTAAGCTATGGTTATGACTGCAGCATTCCCAGATTCCTCTGGATATAGACAGAAGGAGCCCTTTGTAGGGAGGGCCTGCCAGGACAGGAGGAGCACCAGCTTTCCCTGGACACGCCCTGGCATGCATACATTCCTGGCAAAGGTGACTCTCTGGGGCACTGGGCAAGATGGGAGTCTTCATACACTGAGGAGACAGAGTTCACACCACCATGCAAAACTTCGCCTCCAGCAGAAATGACCATCAGCAGCTACAGCTACTGGGCAGGACAAGCTGTCTCCAATGGTGACTCACCTCTTGGCCTAAAATCTAAGTCAGAAATGGTGTTGTTGAGTCGGAAATGGCTGGCCTTTCTATTGTGTCACACCAAAATGGATCCCCTTTTATTACCCTCCAAAGGGAAATGAAAGTAGCCAGCTGGTATGAAGCGAGGCCGATCTTACCCACGTTCCTCAGATGACACACCTCTTCCCCATAGGCAGCCACCACCCTGGGAGCGGCCCTGGCAGAGCCCCATGCTACCTCATCCAGGAACACCCTTGCCAGAATCACCAGTGGCATATTCCACATGGCCATGAGGCAACAGTCACCATTTCCAGTCACCCATTGTCCATCTCAGGAAGAGATAGTCACACCATTTTTGTCTAATTGTGATACACCTATCCATCTCGCCCAGATAAATGTAGCTGGTGAAGCAACACAAAATTCTAATAAATAACAGAGAGCCAGCAAACAGCAAGCAGCCCAGGAGTGGCTTCTCTACCAAGTGCCAGGACATGGAATTCGCGTCATAACCATCAAAAATAAAAAGGGGAGCTATTTTAGCCAATAGCTGCTAGGGTGTGACTCAGCCTGCAATAATGCTTGACCATAAATTAATTAGCAGCAGCAGGAACTCCAGGGGTCTCAGACACTTCCGACCGCTCTACCACTGCCCTTATTGGTGGGGGGAAGAACGACGTTGTAGCACTTCTGCAAACTCTGTGCATTAGGAAGGAACTGGTGTAATAAAGCCTCAGCTAGGAGTGTCTAAAACCCTACCTCTGTTCTTCTAAGTCCGCTTGGAGTTCTGTAGCCTACTATGAACAGACCTCCTGAGGATCCCCAGCACCTGCGTGTCTTAGATGATCCTGAGCTGCTTTGCTGACATTCCAGTCTCTGGCCCCATACGTAGAGAACACGTGCTTCCTATGGGTCCTCCTCTTGCTTTTTTTAATCCTGAGAACTGACTGGGGAGGCCTTATAGGAGTGCTGGGTGGAAGCCCAGAGCTTTCTGCTCACTGGATTACTTGACCCTCCTAAACAGGTGCTTAAAACATCAGTCTGGGTCAAGAGGAAAAGATGAGAGAGCTTTGAAAATTGGAGTGAATAAACTGTGGCAGAGAATTATGTCCAGCCTGGTGTGGACATGGATGTGTGTAGGGAGAGGTTGATGTGTGTGTCCATGGGATGGAGAGCAGTGTGTGTGTGTGTTTGTGTGTGTGTGTGTGTGTGTGAGGTGGAGAAGTGTGTGCATGTGTCCATGAGGGATTAGTGCATATATGTTTGTGTATATGAGAAGGTGTGTGTGTGTGGGGTGTGTGTGTGTGTGTGTGTGTGTGTGTGTGTGTGTGTGTGTGTGTGTGTGTGAATATGTGCGTGAATTTCTTCACCACTACTGGTTTTCCCAATTTAGATTTCAAGAACTTCATAGAAATAAGATGCTAGAGGAATCAGAAAAAAAGCCAAAAATAAATGACCTGTGTGATATTTCTAAGAGCTATAATTCTATTAATAAAAGCAAATGGCTGGAGTCCAAGAGCACTTTAAAGTTTCAGGACACGTTGAAGCTTTTAGTTTCAGGACAAACATCCAACTGCATGTCTAAAAGTTAGAGGAGTTTCAGAGTACAAAGGAAATAAGAGATTGTGTCTCAGAGCCTGTCAACTCATAGGAGAGGAAGTGCAAGTCCATTGAGTTTACCCATTTTGTTACAGGTCACTGCAAAATTGCAGTCCACCCCATCCCAAGATGGACACCCTCCTTTTCCCGGCCCAGCACTCCAAACCATGCTATTTATAAATATGATGCACTATACCAGGGCCAGAGTAATATTAGAAGACATTAAGCCACACAAAACTATCTTCCCTCACCAGGTGCCTTCCTAAGCCAGAAATTCCACTATTGGATAATCATTCTTTGGGCTAATACATTCCGTACTTGGTCAACCCCTCAAGTGGAAAACGCCTGGCAGCCCACCAGAGCCATATGGGGCCTGAGCCGAGCTATGAGCAAGCAGCAGGAAATACAGAGGTCCTGGAGCCTAGAGCCCCTAGGGGGCCCTTAGTAGGAGCCGCAGGGCTCCAGTAACTCACAGGACACTAAGGGAGGACCCAGAAGAGAGGGAAGGGTATGGAGTAGAGGGGGAAGAAACTCACATATTCTCTCTCTCTCTCTCTCTCTCTCTCTCTCTCTCTCTCTCTCTCTCACACACACACACACACACACTCACATACACACACCTTCCCATATACACAGGCACATATGCATTAATCCCTCATGGGCACATGCACACACATCTCTAACTCATACACACACACACACACACACACACACACACAGAGAGAGAGAGAGAGAGAGAGAGAGAGAGAGAGAGAGAGAGAGGAGTAGAGGGGGGCTGGCTCTGCATCCCCATTGGGGCATCCTGATGACATTGCCTTGGGTAACTTGAAATGCAAACAGCTCTTTCATCATGTAACATTTCCAAGCTCTGAGCTGACATCTGACTTCCTTGGAGACTGCGTTCGGAAGAATTTTCCGTGGGTTCCAAAGAGCCAGGAGCCTCGTAGTTCCCAAGAATATGTGCTTAGAGAGGGCGGGCAAGAGAACGGAGACTCCGGAATTGCTTGTCAAAGCAGGAAGGATGGGCCAGGGCAACACGGGGCTCCATTCAAGTAGAACTTTAAATTCCATCCTGAAAATCCCAACAAACGGCCCCATTGTGACTTGTTTTGCTATAATTAATAGACAAGGCAATTGTTCCTTAGGACCAGAGCTGTCCGCTCAGCACATAGTCCAGGGTCCTCAGTTTAGGAGTAGGCTCTGCCGGGCTCAGGAAGCGGCTGATGTTCGCAATAGAGGTCATAGACCAGAATAAAGGGACAAAAACAAGGACTCCAAGGAGGAAGACCATGGCAATGGGGCCACCTGGACCCTGGTGTGAAGGGCAGGTGCCCCGCTACTCTGCAGTGTCATCTTACAGGCCTGTGGGGTTTTTAGGAAGAAAAAGCAGTACCAAATGCACGCTGTGCTGGCTTGACCTGCATCAGCCATGCTGTGTGGTTGGTTGGTTGGTTTTGGTCCAAGGAATCAAATCCAGGGCCTTCCCACTGAGTTACATCCTCAGCCCTTTTATAAGTTTTGATTTTGAGACAGAGTCTAGGAAAACTGCTAAGTTGCCCAGGATAGGCTCAAACTAGAGATGCTTCTGTCTCAGCCTCCCAATGTGCTGAGATTACAGGCCTGTGCCACTGGGCCAGTTCCTCAATGTTGTTAAAGTATCACAGCCAAGATAAGCCCCAACCTCTGGGTCTGCCAGGACCCTCCTTCTCCTAATTCCTTCTTTTCTAATCAGCTATGCAATTATGCAAAGCACAGGCTTCCCAGGGCAAGATCCCCATTCTGGGACTTAGGCAATGTGGAAGAAAAAATTTGTCACACTGAGAAGTTAATAACTTAACCAGGACTTAGATCCTTTAACAGCCAGAGAGCAAGGACTCACTTTCACAGCAATGTCCAGCTGAAAACAGCAACTGTCTCCAAGACCAAGACCAGCTTTCACCTAGCCCTCTGTGGGAGTAGGGTTGTCCCCTTGGTTGGGAGGCCAGGGAAAGAGGCCCCAGGTGAGGGACAGAAAGAAACCGCAGCCCTGTACGCCAGGCCAGAGCTTGGCCTTGAGAAACCCACACGGCCTAGCTTGATGTCAAGGGGTGCTGAGGGGTCTCTAGGTAGGTGGGTAACTTCAGTGCCCAAGAAGTGGCTGGTGGACAGCAAGGTGATGAAACAGGTTGTTCCCAACCAAGAGGAGGCCTGGTGGAGTCCAGCCTCCCTGAGTGGAGTGTGCTCAGCCCAAGGTCAGCACAAAGTCACCCAGAGAGCCAGAGGCCTGAGACTTGGAGGCAACTTGATCACCTGGGAATTCTTTCCAGTGGCAGCTGGGCCTGACAGGCAAGGTGCCAGCAGTGCTACTCCACAAAAGTCTTAGTTTTTAAATAGCAGAATTTATCATTACCAGCTTTGAAGCTTGCCTGGCTGGTTCTATTATTTAAAAGTTACCTTTCCAGGGAGTAGGGGGCTATTCTCACTGCTGAGTTTCCCATGACTTAATCTTCTTAGCCCACAGGTGGGATGTGTATCTCAAATGAATTTTCCCCTAATGTGCTATATCTCAAAGTCATATATCAATCAATCCTCCCCCACCATTTTGGAATGTCTGCTTTATTATCTATTAAGTTTGACTTATTACTTAGCCAGCCTGAGTTCATTCAACAAACATATGCTGAGACCTCTCCGTGTGCCAGGCTCTGTTCTGGGTGCTGGAGACAAAGCAGTGAGAATCCTGGACAAAATAGCTCTCGCTAGGGTGCAATTTTAGTTGATGGACACAGTATGAACAGAGACATGTATAAACTTTTTAATCTGCCCAGTGCTGAGCAATCTCATGAAAACAGTAAGTAAGGCTAAAGACTCCAACCAGAGTGCGTAAGGGTCAATTTAAAATCAGGTGTTTAGGGAAGACTGAGCCAAAGAAGACGCTCAGACAACACCCCACAAGATGGTAAATACATGAGGGAAATGCAGCTCAGCCAACACAGAGCATGTGCAAGGGCCCTGGGGAGGTTGCCTGCCTGTGTTCACAGAGGCCAGTGGTAGGAGGTGAGAGGTGAGGTGGTCGCAATTCAGGTACACTTTCCTGTGCCAATGTTGACAGCTACTCAGAGTGAGATGGTACCCGAGCTTCCCTGAAGGATGATAATAAATCACTACAAGACAGTGGTTGACTGAACTAACCAGTAAGGGCAGGAGTAGTAGAGAGGATTAATAGTTATGGAAGAGACAAGGGGAAGGGCCATCCTTTTGCTCAGCTCCTCGGAAGGACATTGCTACATTTCAACAACAATCCATTTTCACTGCTCTTTCTCTACGATCTTAAACAACTGGTAGACTAAATCTGTCTTTCTTCTTTTTCCTAGCTGGTTGTTATATACACCTGCTGAGTCACTTGAGATGGTATTTCATCTCATCATTCAGGACTATATACTTAAGTTAATGAATGAAGTGATAGATCAATAGACGAATGTCAGGTGGACCAAGACTTCTACAATTCTTTTAAAGATTTAAGCTGTTTTCTTTATAGCAACAACATATGCCTCAGTGGCTTCACCCCCAAGAGTTTTGTTTGGAACAGTAGTTGGTATTTGTGGAATCTATGGTTTCATCAAATTGACCATTCACTGCAGATAATTACTGAGTCTATTGTTTTTGGTGCCGTTCATTTAAATCTAGTATTTTCATTGAATCATTTTATTAAATATGACTATTTTTCTGATTCTTCTGCATATTCTGGATTTCTATTATATTAACTGCAAATAATTATCTGTTCTCTTTTCCATTATCAAACCTCCTTATTTTTTTCATGTCTCACTGCATTAAACAGAAGTTTCAGCATACTATTAAGGAATCATTCTTGTTCTAATTTTTAAATAGAATTTAATTTATCTATCCATTAGGCATTATAAGCTCTTGTTTTCCACAATTTTTCATCATGGTAAAGAAATAAACTACTCTCAATATTTTAGGAACCTTATTAAATCTTATCAACTCTCTCATGAGCATGTCTTTTATTTTAATGTACCCTATTGGTGTGTGTACCTTATTACTAAATGCTCTTCTGTCAAATGTCTTGTACCATGGATACAACGGACTCCCTCATATTGGCTTAAGAAGAGATTTTTAGGGTGTTGTGGCAGTTTTTGCATTTCTTTCTTTTTTTGTAATTAGGGATCTGCTTTATATCGGCAATGTCCGTATTAAAAATCAAGATTCTCACATCATATTACAATACTCACAACAATTACGACAGCTTGGGAGAAGGTCTTAGAGAACTGGCTGAAAGCACTAGACTTACACATCAACACCATTAGTACTATAATCTCGGCATTCAGGGAGGCTGAGACAGGAGGATAGCAAACTCAAACCCAGGCTGGGTAACTTAGCTACTTAGCAAAAATCCTATCTCAAAATTGAAAGCTTGAGAAATGGCTGGGAATACAGCTCAGTGTAAAGGCTCTGGGTTCAAACATCAATACCACAAATAATCATAATAGTAATGATATAAAAATGTTAAGTTGTGAAATCTCCTCTCTGACCATGGTTTCTTAAATTTTGACTTCTATCTACCCTCAGCCCTCACACCTATTCCTCTCACTCAACTTTCTTTTCTCCTTGTCCTCCTCCCTTTTCTGGCCTCTGTGCCCTCTTCGCCCAGCCTGGGCCACATGGCATAGTTGGTCACTGGCACTCTCTGGGCCTTTTCTAGGGCTTTATCTGTCCTCTCCTCAGCAGTGTTCAGGGGTGGGCAGGACCAGGACGCTGCTCAAGCTGGGTAGACCCGCGTTCTCTGAGGAGCCTTTGCACGCTGCAGACCGGTGGGTCCCGGTGGTCATGCGGTGGCTTTGCCTCTTTTCCCTGAGCTCCTGTTGGGCACCCTCCAGCTCCACCCTCCACTTAATTTATTTAATAGTGCTGTGGCTGGACTCTTGGACCTCCTACATGATAGACAAACACTTTTCCACTATATCCTTAGTTATATCCTTAGCCACCCACTCTTGAGAATCTGAGACAGGAGAATCTCAAGTTCAAACTCAGCCTGGGCAACTAAGCAAAACCCCTTCTCTAAATTAGAAACATAAAAAAAGGGTAGAGATGTAGCTTAATGGAGAGGCCCTGGGCTTGATCCCCATTGTAGCAAAACATAAAAAATAATTTTAAATTGTATCTTGTCTTCCATCCCTGAGGGTTCCCCTGTAGCTCTTTGTTATTCCCAAGCACCTCCCATGCTCCTCACTGCCACCCGGGCCACCGCCCAGAGCTGGTGGACGCCTTGTCCAGTACCGACCGCCCTGGCAGTGGGTCTCGGCCAGCCAGGACCTGGCCCCTCTCATCCTGTGCCCACCCATGCTGCCAGCCCCGGAGCACGGAGAACAAAGGCCAGCTCGTCTCGAGTCTGCAATTACTCCCAGCTCTGTCTCGAAGATGCCGGGATTTTTCTGCTCCACCTACCCACAGCTCAGCAACTGTACTTCTCCAGCTATTGTTATTCTATTTCTGTTCCTAATTGCTAGTATAGAAATCCGCGCAGAGCTGGGGCTTCGGGAGGAGCCAATCTGTGAGTTCCCTTCAAATGGAAATGTGTTATGCAAATATCTTCCGAGCTGAGAGTGGGACCCAGTGCTCTTCCCTGGATAGCGACAAGAAAAGAAGGCAGCCGGGGTGGCTGAGAAACACGGGACAATCCCCTGCCCTGGTTATTTAAATGCTCACTGTTCTGAGATGGCTTCCTGTCCCCAACTTCCTCTCCCACTCCAGCAGCTGAATTTCAAGTACTGGCCACTCAATGCTGCTTCTTGCAGTGGCCACTGCTTAACTCCTTCCTGTTTGTGCCCTGGGAACTCAAGCCCACTGGCCAGCTGTACTGCTCCCAGGGTCTCAGCACCACCTAGGGACATGCTAGTAGCATCTAGCTCTCTATAGACACCGAAGCTGGAGAGCCACTGTGAGTTCAAGGCCAGCCTTGGCTACATAGTGAGTTCAGGACTGCACAGCATGTGTCTCAAAAAACAACAAGAAAAAAACTATCAAATGGTTTCTCTAATGTGAGAAATCCAGAATATAGTCAGTTCATTGAACTAAATGGGGGGATAGTAGGGACTGGGGAGGAGAGAGAGGGTGACAGATGGTCAAAAAGGAAGAGCAGAAGGGTTTTTAAGCCTGATGTGATGCATATGTGCATAAAATACTCAAGTTCAATGTAAACATTATGTATCACATATATACATATTAGTTAAATGGGGGGGAAAATTAGACTCTAGGAATTCTCTCTCTTTTTCCCCCTTCTCTATTTTGGTGGAAAATCACGTCTACATAGTGCATTAAAATGGATCAGACCTTGTGGGCAAAAACTTACCAGGTGCAGGTGTGGTGGCTGGTGTCGCAGACCTGCACTCCCAGCTACTAGTTCCTCAGGGGGGCTGAAGCAGGAGGATCTCAAGTTTGAGGGTGGCCTGGACCACTTAGTGAGAACCTGTCTGAAAATGATTTCTTAAAAAAGGGGCTAGAGATGTAGTTCTGTGATAGAACACTTGCCTGTTGTGGGCTCAGTCCCCAGCCGCCCACCCAACCCTTGGAGGGGATTTTGCCATTCTAAGCAGAGAGCAGTACTTGCTCCTACCCCAGTGTCCATCCAGTCCTTCTCTGTCCTCGCCCCCTAACCTCCATCCCAGTGCCCAGGGCTGCCCTGGCCTCAGCTCCTGCAACTGCCCAGGGCAGCGCGCACACTCTGCCTCCTGGCTGAGAGCAACGTGGCTCAGGGAAGGATTGTGGTTTCTAAATTAGTAAGACCCCATACCCCTGAGACCCTTGACTCAGTGCTCACTCTCTGCAGCGTCGGGCCCTCTTCAAAGCTATTCACAGGATTAATTGATACTCTTCCTTGTCACTGGCCTCTATGTATATCTCTGGTACCTTCAGAATGTGAAAAAGTGACCAATAGCATACAGAACTAGATTTTGTACATGCTAAGAGAGCTGTACTCTGACTTGTAAGAAAGTCGAGGAGCAGCACACAGCCCCAGCTCTTGCTCCCACTTGTTTGCCTTTTCTTATCATCTAACTTACTATTTCTCTTAGCTCTGCTGCATCATTCTGAATTTTAGAGAAAGGAAGGGGAACTTTCCGGACTAACACCGGAATATCATTTGTGTTCTGAAGTGCTAAAAATACTCTCAAGTGCAATTAGCTTGATGAAGAGGCAGCGATGACATCACTCTGTGCCTACTGCACGGGTCAGGGGCAGAGAACTGGGCCCAGGAGGAAGCCACCGCTGCGTGGAAACTCGGCTGAGATCGCGGAGTCTGACCACAGGGCATCAAGCGCTGTGGTCCATTCCGCAAACTCTTTTTCCGTAATGTTGCACAAATGGAAACGTTTGTGAACATGGGTAATGGCCCAACTCAATCACTTAGATGTCGCCGTGTACGTGTCGCTTATGTCCCAGGCGGGGCCTGATGGCGCAGGTCTCCTTCTCAGTCTCTGGCTTCAGCACGTTCTTCTCAAGGAAGAAATGACTTGCTGACTCGCATTAAATATAAGTTTGTGGGAAATTGTGGAAAAGAAATAAATTTGCATACTTGACTCAAGGCCTAAGTTTTAACCTTACTAGGAAGCAGAGTATTTTGCTTCTCCCCAGTTTCATCCCCGGCCTCACATGGCAAGACAGCTGTGCCCAGGCCTCTGAAGAACCAGGAGCTTGGTGATTAGAGAGCCCCTGCCACATTCTGCATCTCTGCAAGCCAACTGATGTTAGCCCGGTACCCAGCCTTGCTCCCAGAAAGAGGTGTTAGCTTTCTGCCTAGGTATAAAGGGCATGTGGCTGCCCCTCTCTTCCTGTCCCTTTCCCCTTCCACAGCACCACAGAGAGCATGCTGTGTGCCAGGGCCCAACCCCACACCAGGGAAAGCCAGAACAAACAGCCGCTTATGCTAGGCAGTGTGCTCCCTCCTGTCACAGAAAGCCCTTGGAGGCACACGCTGTGGAGAACTCTCTCACGCATGGCACACCATTCATTCCAGACAATGTCTGGAACTGAAGACTCGGAGTCAGGTTAGAAAGGAGTTTCTCATGGCACACATCTGGGAGCCAGAGGCAGGAAGATGGGAGTTCAAGCCACCTGGGTAACTTAGAGAAATCCTCTCTCAAAATCAAAAAATTTGAAAAATGTATCTCAGAGCAAAGGCCCTGGGTTCAATTCCCAGAACCACAAAACAAAAAGTCATTCCCACTGAAACAATTTATGAAAAGCCTATTACCTAGCAATTTCATATCTGAATGCAATTACATTGATGTTGTTAGTACATTATTAATGATACTAATACAATTATTGTTTTGTGTGGTAGTCCAGGAAATTAATTTAAATAGATTTACATAATTTTCAGATAAAGGGCACTGCTAACATAAGTAAATAAGAAGGCTGGCGTTGTTTTGGAGAGACGATAAACACTGAGGGAAGGCTGGGTCCTGACTTCACGCGTAGTACCAGCTCAGTTGTTATTGTGCTTTGTGCTTTTGTAAATATTTTGCAGTTTCAAATGTGTTTTTATTTGAAGAAGGCATCTGAATTCAATTTCCCAGATCCCCTCTGAGGTGCTTTTAGCTCCTTTTGTGTGTGTGTTTGTGTGTTGGGGGGTGGGGGGGGGTGGGGAATGGATGGTACTGGGGAGACTAAGCCCAAGGCCTTCACATTGGCACATTGGCTACATTTCCAGCATTTCTAGCCCTTCTTTTGTGTGTGAGTTTGAGAAAAGATCTCACTATGTCACTAAGTTGTTCAGCGAGGCTCAAACTTGCCATCCTCCTGCCTCAGCCTCCCCAAATGCTGAGGCCTGTGCCACTGGGTCTGGCTTAGCTCCATTTTATACTGAGAGACGTGAGACTCAAGACCGCAACGTAATAACTGGTCTCAAGATGGACCCAATCCAGATGCTTCAGTGGTCAGCTTTCAGCGTGAGTCCTCAACTCTTGCATTCCCCGTGTGGCTGAACGGGGGTGTTTCCACGCACCCTTGGAAGTTCTAATGGAGTGAACGGGCTTGTGCGAGTTCTCCTTCTGGGGTTTGAAGGAAAAGAAAGGCTATTTCTGTACCAAGCCAAGGGCTCCCCTCTCTGTGCTGCTTGCTGCTGCTCTTGTTCTGGGGTCCCCATGAGCCTGGCCAGCTGAGCACCCTTCCCTTGAGTCTCTCCAGCATCTGTGGTGCCCTTGTGCTGCCGTGCTCTGCCGCTGGACACCAGGCACGGAACTGAAAGACCAGCCATGTGAGGCCCTCCAGTGTTTGGGCATTTTCAGCAGTGGGTACCTGCCACAACGATTTACGGATGGCAGAGAGGTACCTGGGGTAGTCAGAGGCAGCTCTGAGCTGGGCCTAGATGGAGAATTGAGATAGGAAGCCATGGACATCAAAGGATGGGAGCCATGGATGCAATAGGCAGAGCCAGCATCTGTTCAGCAGTCAGTGAAAATGCAGATTCCTGTAGCTGGAGGTAAGCTAGCTGATGACAAATTGCAGAAGAGCTACAAGCAAGTGACGGGGCAAGGGAATGAGCTCTGCTACAGCCTCTTCAACTCCTGAAATAGACAAGCAGAGATGCCACTTTGGCCAAGAGGAACCTGGAGGCTGTGAGTAGAAAAAAATCAGAGGAGAAGGAAGTGAGTGGTTAGGAGTAGTTAGGAAACAAATGTCTTGTGCAAGTATCCAGGTCAGGGTTGATAAAGGCCTGGACCATCCAGGACAAGGCCACTGCCCTAGCCCAAGCAAGTGATATCACCTACTCAAGAAACCAATAAGACCTGAGTCTCAGCATTATGGCAATGTGTACAGGGACTTAGTGTTCTGCTTTTAAACTGAAGGTCCTTCCAAGACCACTACTATATTTGTCCATGCACCTGTAGCTTGTATGAAATAGGCTCCTACTAAATGCTGAATGAATGAATGAATGAATGCAACTCCCTAACCAACAATGGAGCTTCTGGGCATCCTAAGCTTGCTTACCAGAAGATGCCTGGGGTTTGTCCTGGGGCTTCTCCCTCACCTGTGGGCAGGACCCACTGGCCATGCCCTTTTCCCTTCAGGAGAGAGGCCCTTAAGGAAGCTGAGTCATGGGGTATCCCTTGTGCCCTTCAGGAATGGGTCATCTCCTGAGAAATTCAAGAGGCCCCTGAGCACATATGTTATTGGACTGTGAAAATGTGAATAAATAATCCCAAAGCACTGAAATGAGAAATATATTAATTCCTAACATTTATGATGATTAAAGTAGTTAATAAATACAAATAATTTAGAAGAACTACTGATGTAAACACAGTGTTCACTGTTGTTATCATTATTAACCTCCAAGTTGCCCCATCTAGTAAGTTCCAAATATCTCCATTCTAAGCATAAGCTAAATACAAGTAACTTAATTTCTTTCAACAGCACAAATATTTCTACTTTTCCTTTAAGATGACAATTCCTAAGTAGTGGTTAACATGTTGGTAACTGGGTTAAATGTTGCACCAGGATTTTTGAAAATTAATTTTTATATTTAGCATTTACTATAATAGAAGTTTTCTCAATTCTGAATCAAAGATTAATATCAAAATGTTTTGACTACTAAACATTTTGTTTCTGAAAATAATAATTTGATCGATAAATTAAAATGGATACCAATGTATCTCCAATTATTTAGCTCTAAAATCATTCTGTCATCACTTTCCAATTATCTGCTTGTTTAAAAAATAGTAATAGACCAATTTCTAAAATGACATTTACATTTAACTGAATTAGTTGTGTTGGACTGAGATATTTTAAGGCCATTATTTTAAAAGCTTCTTTTCTATTTCTTACTGGGGAATTTTTTTTCCTGTGCTTTTGAGGTGGCTAGAAACATCAATTGCAAGGGTTACAAATGGTAAGTGGATAAAAATACTCTAAAATTAGAAACTAGACTTGGATTTCAACGATTATAGGTAAATACAATGCTAGTAAACAGAAGACCCGGTAAAGAGGAATTGCGCTGTGATTTACAATTTAATGCAAAACAGGGGAAGCATGATTTTGAGTCACTTGCAAGGTTAGGTCAATTATCTCTCATCTGTGAATCTATGCAGACATGGATGAGATTTTTCCTGCTGCGGGTGGGACAAGAGGGAGAGGAGAGTGATCAGGACCAAGGTCAGGGGTCAGAGACAGTCTGGGATCTGGGGGGCATCTGGAACCTCTGCCCTCCTGTGTGTGCATCAAAAGCCCCGTGACTTACTGTTCTCCAAACATGCACTGAGTGCTCTCTTTATGACAGGTAATAAGCGAATAGCTGTGCATGTGTCCTAGTCATCTTTCCCATTGCTGGGCAATGTACCCAGCAGCCACAAGTTTAAGGAGGAGATGTGTAATGTGTCTCACGGTTCTGCAGAGTCAGTGGTCGGCTGGCTCCAGGACAGGAGCGTGCTGGCGGAAGGGCATGGTGAAAGAAAGCTGTTCGTCTCGTGGCAGTCAGGAAGCTGAGAGCAAAAAGGGAGAGACGGAAGGAGATATACCCTTCCAGGTCATACCTCCGTGACACACCCCTTCCAACCAGGCCCCACTTAGCAACACATTAACTATGAACTGATCAATGAATAAATCCACTTATGAGTACTGCCCCACCCTCATGATCCAGTCACCTTCAAAGCCCCATCTTTGAAGCCATTCTAAAACTAAACCATAACAGCCATGCTATCTGTATTAGTTACTTTTTTCATTGCTGGGCCAAAATACCTGACATCCACAACTTCAGGGAGGAAAGTTTCTTTTAGCTCACAGTTTCATAAAGTCTCACAGCCCATTCATGGGAGGCTGGCAATGGTGGAAGCACATGGCAGAGTCTGGGAAGCTGCTTATGGCGTTGGAGACAGTAAGTCAAGAGCAAAGTGAAGAGCAGCCAGTGGATGTCTGGAGACCAAGGCAAAGTCCAAAGCCTTCCCAGGAAGAAGCTGTAGCAATGTTTCCTCTTCCTTCCTTTACCACAAGCTGCCAGCTGAGCCCCATATACCCAGGGTGAGTGTCTCTTTCTTACTTCCAGGCTCACAAGTCATACCTGAAACCTCAGCCCTGGGTGCTCCCCAGTCTCTATAAATTGACACAGTTCCTCCATATCAAGCCTCAATCATCTGCCCCTTCTAGCAAAATCCCATCTCCTAATAGCATGTGGCTCCATAGATATCCCACCACATCCAAATACATGAGGCTTTTGGGAAATACTCCAGTTCTAAACCATAGCACTATCTTTTAGTCCTCAACTGAACCCCATGAATTGACCACTTCTGTAAAAGCTGGAAAAGTTAATTGATGGCCCCCAGTCAATAGTCAGGCCAGGGTGGCACCTGACCCATAGGCCCCAGATGCATGATGGACACAACACACCTGCATCTCTGAAAGCCACGGGACATGGCAAGACTTTCCCATCTGATGAGCATAGTCTCCTTACTGCCAGAAGTTTCAGGGATCCCCTAACCACAGGGGTCAACTTTAACACAGACAAGGCCTGGAAGGCAAAGGCTGCCCACCCAAAACCCAGCAGAGGACCACGATTGGCAGGAGTGCGTCGGGGGTAGAGTGTGCTAAAGAGCATGTTCCACGGCCCAGGGACACTGAAGATGCCCCGAGGAGTCTTTCACCCACAGCAGCACCTCTCAGCACGCTCCTCTGTTGGTGGCCCTGAGAACACCAGGTGTCATCCCTGTGCCCGGAGCACTCCCAGCATCCCTCCCTAAGCTGTGGCTTCCCAGGCAGCAGGTACTAGAATGAGGGCTCTACCTCCTCAGGGTAGGATGACTTCACTCATTTATTTAAATGACTGCTGGAGGCCTAAGAAGTGCTGGACAGTCAGCATTTGTTTGGTCCAGATATAAGCCAGCCTATGAGAGCAGAATACAAGCCCTCACTTTGCTGAGTACTTTTAGACTGCCCATATCCAACAGAGCTGTAATACTTCACACCAATCTACAGAAAGCTACATTCAATCATTGGAAAGTGAAAATCATCAAACATTGAAAAAGCACAGATCATTCCCTCAATAGACCTATGATGACTCAAGTTTTATTAATGAGGTGTTAGAGAGGACTAAAAACTAAAAAGTAAGGATTTTTATCTATCAGTTCTACTTATGGGTGTGATCTTCTACACCATTTTAAAGTGCTTTAAGATATTTTGTTATTAGAAAACATCATACAAATCCACTATCAAATATAAATTCTTTATGCTATGAGTAAAGGCTTGCTAAGCCAGCAAACTTTAACACAGTCCTTAACAAACAATAACTAATTTCAATTTAATGGAGAATTTCTCCAGAACTTTCACTTTCTAGTATTTTCCAAGCTTTCTTAGCAGGCACAGAGCTGAGAGAGACTCTCATATCAGTTACTTTTTTTGAGTTACTCTCAAGCTGAGGGGAATTTATAATCTAAAAGTTATTTATTACAACTAACAGTATTAGGTTTTGACATTTTCAATATGTGGCTTTGGAAAAACATGAAAGTCACTTTAAAAGAAAATAAATGTATCCAGGTTACATAAAAAATAGGCCATTAATTTTAACTGAATAAAACCCAACAAAAAATCAAAAGTAATTTATATATTAAAACAGAAGACAATTTTTCACTCAACTACAGCTTAAATATCTGAAAAATTAGTATTTTTATTTACATTATGTACAGTTTTGTGTCACATTTCTAACATAGTACAGACAGTTGTTTTGTTACTTATACAAGAAAGTATTAAAAGTTTATATTGATGTTCTTATTTTTTCAATAGCTAATCCTCTTTTTCGCAATTGTTTTATGGTTCTATCAGCTACAATGTCAAGTTTGTTGGATTTCATCCTGAATCTTCCTGGGTCGTGCTTTTGCCTGCTTTCATGTAATATCCTTTTTTTTTTTTCACTCACACTTTCCTAAAAAGCAGGATATTAGAGTGGACTTCTGATGTAGTTCTTTCTTTATATTCTCCAAATCCTGATTTCCTATTGCTCTCTGATTGAATTTCGCCTTCCTTGATCCTAGCAACAACCAGTCGGAAAGTTCAATTTTTAAAAAATTCTTTTGAGAATACCAAATCCAAGCTGTATAACTCCTCACAACAAAGTGGACATGAACCTGCAGGAACTCTGTGAAAGACATCCTCCACGGAACATGACAAAGAACAGAATCAATGGAGATGTAGCTCCCCAGCCAGAGCTGCTCCTGCAGGGACTGGTGTCCTCACTGCCAGGCCAGCGTCTGGCAGTAGGTTCTTGGTTTCCAAGACTGGCTGTGCCTGGGAGCCAGGTAAGGCCATGTGAACTCTGCCTGGGCTCTTGCAGCCTGACTGAGGGTCTCTAAGACTGGAAGTACTTGGAGGCGATTTTTTTTTTTTTTTTTTTTTTTTGAGACAGTGTCTTGCTCTGTAGCCCAGGCTGGTCCTGAACTCACTGTGGAGCCCAGGCTGGCCTTGGACTCACAGCAATTCTCCTGTCTCAGCCTCCCGAGTAAGTGCTGGGATTGCAGACATGAGCCACCATGCCCGGTTTATGTGGTGCGGGAGAATCAAACTCAGGTACTTAGTGCTTGCCCACGCCCCTTGCCAAGCACTTTAACCCTGAGCCATTCCTCCAGCCCTGGAGATGATTTTCTGAGTGGTGAGTCCCAGAACCTCCCAATTCCTGTCCCTCCTGAGACCTGGTTCTTTTTTAAACTGTAAGTTACCTGTTATGGCTTAGACCGTAAATGTACCCCAAAGTTAGAGTATCGTCTCCCAAAATTCCCATGTTGAATGCTTTGTTGCCAACTGCCTGGGTGGGAGAGGTATGGAGCCTTTAGGAGGTGGAGTTTATTCCGAAGATCTGTATCACTGAGGACAGGTCTTTGAATGAGAGATTGCGACCCTGCCCTTCCTCTCTTTCCTTTCTTTCCAGCACAGTTTGGCAGGTTTGGTCTGTTTGTTTTGTTTGCTTTATCATTGCTGGAAATTGAACCTAGGTCTTCACACTGAGCAATGTCCCCAGTCCATTTTTATTTCTGATTTTGAAACAGAGTCTGTGTCACTGAGTACCACAGGCTGGGTTTGCACTTGTGACCCTTCTGCCTCAGCCTCCCAAAGTGCTGGGATTATAGGTGTGTGTCACTATACCTAGCCAGTGGGGTTTTTTTCATATTTAAGTTAACTTGAAATTAATTCTGATGTAAGATGATCCAGGTCTATTTTCTAGGTGGTATCCCAGTATCCCAACATTATTTATCAATAGTAAGTAGTCTACATTTTAACTATAGATTTAAGATGGAACTTTCATGTGAATTAAATTCCTGAAATGTATGCATGCCTATATATTTTAATATCTAGTAGCTCTTATCCAGCCCACACAGCAATTGCAGGGCTTTTTAAAAGTATTTGTAGCAGGAGTTGCCACAAAATTTGACACAAAATTTAAAACTCAATGGCACTTCTATTGGAATCTCTCTAAATTTAATAATTGACCTTAGTAAAATTGTTATCTTTTTGATGTTCTGTTTTCTAAATCCCACAACATATCTTTCCACATCTTCCTTCTAATGAGCCCTTTGGTTAGTTTTCCTCAGAGGTGTCCTGTGAAAGCTACAGGAATTACTGTGGCAATTCCCAGTCCCACTATCTTGCTGAATTATCTTTTGCTATGCAGTTGATTCACTTCAGTTTTCCAAGCATAAAATATACATTATTCAAAATGTGATCATTTTGCATCTTTCTGAATTTTTACCTCAGTTTTCTTTTGCTTGTGTGTTAACACTGGCTACTAGCTGTAATGCAATAGTGTATTTGTGATAATACTAATGAGGGTCGAATTTCAACAGCAATGTTTGTGACAGGCCTCCACTGAGCATGGTGATAGCTTTCACACTGAGACAGATATATTTTCAGCTACAAAGGAAGTTTTCTACACTTCATGTTTTGTTTTTTATCAATGACAATTTTTGAGTATATTGTCTACCACCTTATTAATATCTATGAAAAGTACCATAAATATTTTTACTTATATCCTTAGTGTGGAGCATGTTACTAATAGAACTCATGTAGCAAATCACTCTTACATTTCTGAAATAGACTGCATTCTGTGATGATACATTACTTTAATATCCTGCTAGATTAAGATGATTAAGATTTCTAATACTTTATTTCAAGTATATGCTTCTAGATATATAAGTGATATTGATTGATTATGTATTTTCTTTACAAATTTCTAATTATTTTGGTGTCAAATTGTACTTCTTTCAGGCAAAAAAGGCTGTGGAATTAAAACACTACACTTGTGGAATTCTTATATTTTGACCCATTGCTTTTTTTTTCCCCTCTATTCTTGTTAGTGGAGGATAGTTCTCTGATAATCTGCTCTATTTCTCTCATTTAAAAAAAAAAAAAACATTTTAAAGATTTTGTGTTCCCTCTGGAGTCCATCTGTGAAAACTGAATTTTCCTAGAAACTTTTTCAGTGCATTCAGATTCCACATTTATTTGCACAGAATTGAACAAACTAATACTCTATATCTTCTAATTTTCTTCCTTTTTTTGTTGTTACCCCACTCATCTTATTTCTTATCTGCACAGTCTTCATTTCTTCTTGATTAGATTTGGTTACACATTTTATTCAATTTTTTATAAAATTACTTTTTGATTTACTTTGTAGTTCTACTATTTTTGTTTTCAATTCTTTTTAAATTTTTTTCTAATTGAAGTCAGTTCATTATCTTGCTTCTTTCCTAACTCTGAGTAATTTACATTCTTATTTAATTCTTTATTTTTAGCTAATTTGAAATTTAGGTTATTCGTTTTTTCTCTATGCACTCTAGTGGCTTCTGTCATGTGTTTTTATTATATTGTTTTCTATCTTTTGTAATTTTGGATTGTATTTTCTCTTTGATCTAAAAGTCATTTACATAAAATCAAGTTGCTTAATATTAACTTTTGCATCTGTTAAATATGCTTATTTTCTAGTATTTAGTATTTCTAGTATCTAATGACACTCTTTTTTAGGTTTTTTATGGGTACATGTTTGTAATACACAATAATTATATTCATTTTGATAACTGTATATACACACATACACTCACACACACACACACACATATATACACTCACACACACACACATCTTGGCCATTTTTGATCTCCTTTTCCCCTCCCTATCTTCCCCTCAGATGAAATTCTTTAACCCTCAGATATCTGTTTCAAGTAAGACAGACAGCAGATTAACTCCAGTCCCCAGCTCTACCCCTTGTTCTCTTAGTTTCCGTGTTTTGCAGCATTTCTAGCCACCAGAGGATTTAGCGTTTGTATCCATCGACCATCCTGGTAACCCCTTGGCTTTAGCTTAAGGTCTGCAGTTAAATGTACTCACTGCCCAGCAGTGGCCACTTGTGGCATCTGTGGATTGTCTGTGTCCTCTAGTCATTCGTTCATAAAGGAGAGTCAGTATTCCCCAAAGGTCACAGTTTTTCAAAAACACTTTGCCTTTAGACTTTTTATTTGGAGAACGGTTTTCCTGGATCTGAAGTCTCTACATATTTTCATCTTCTTTTGCTTCTATGGCTAATCGCTATTGTCTTTTGACCTTGAAGTTGGCTGTGGGAAATTTCTGAGGCTTTACAACCATCTCCCGGCAGCGCATATGCACCCCTACCCTCCAGCCCCATAAGCATCTTGGCTATGTTGTCTGGCTGTCCAGTTATTTTCTTTTTTTTTTTACATTAAAATTTAATCATGCAAGCTGTGTCTTGGTGAGATAATACAGAGGACCATATTTTGAAATCAGGCTCCTGAGAATCAGGCACCTATCCCTTCACTAGTGGTACGAGGAATGCAGGATTCAGGAAAGACATGACGTCAGAGTCACAGCGTATCCCTGAGTCCTGCCTTGCCACATCAGGCTGTAACTCTGCTCCAGAGGGAGGCTTGGAGGTCCCCGGTATGTGCAGAGGACATTACCATCAATCAGGAAGCAAGCACTGTGTGTTCCAGTAGCTGAAATGCTCCTCCACTGCACCGTCTCCAAGTCGCCACAGCCTTTTTATTCCTTTTCTTTCCTTCTGTCTCTCCATATAACCACCCCACCTGCTGTTGGCCACTCTGAGCTAGTTGCCCCTGGCACAGTGTATGCATATACAGTTCAATGTGTGGCTTCCTGTGGCCTGAATGCTTCTGTTCCTCCAAAACTCTTATGTCGAAACCTCACCTCCAGTGCAGGAAGATGATTAGGACTTGAAGGCTCCGCCTTCACGAGTGGGATGAGGGCCCTTATGAGAAGGCTGAGAGCACTCCTGCTGCCCTTCTGCTGGGCAAGGACACACAGAAGTCATCCTACCTGTGAGGACAGAGCCCTTACCAGATACTAATTCTGCTGGCTGTTTGATCCCAGTCTTCTCAGCTTCCAAAACTGTGAAAAATAAATTTTTGTTTATAAATTACCCAGTCTAGGGCAGTTTGTTGTAGTGGTAACATGGGTTCAAGTTTTTTTTTTAAGTTTCTTTAATTAATTATTTTTATATTTGGCATGTTGTAGTATGTTTTCCATCCTTAAGATCTATAATCATGCATGCTTCTAAGGAATCCTCTCTCTCTCTCTCTCTCTCTCTCTCTCTCTCTCTCTCTCTCTCCCTCAATGTTTCCTCTCTCTCTCTAATAGCTTTGAATTCCCTATTTCAAATTACTTTTGCTTGACTTTTCTCATTTCTGTATCTGTATCTTTGCTGGGTGTCTCATAGGTCTATTCTTTTGGACCTTTCAATCAGATCTTCATTTTGTGCTTTTTTTTTTCTTGATTAATACTTCTTCCAAAGTTTGTTCCACTCATTTCCTTTTGTCCCAGCTGCTGTCTATTCCCTGAGATCTTTCACTTTTGTCTTAAGGCTTTTGTCTTATGGCTGTGATTACTTAATCCAGCTTCATTTATTAGGTTTTATGAATGAATTTTTGACATTTAGCCAAAAGCTTTGCCATTCTTGTCTATTTATGTCTAGTAAGTTTCATCATTCCTTCTCATATTTTTATAATATTAATGCTATGTTAAGTTTTGTTCAAATTATTTACTTTTAACTGAGTTGGGCTTTCTACTACTTGGAGAAGCATCCTGCAAGAGACAGAGGATCCACTCTGTAGCAATAGATAGTTCCTGCTTCAAATCATCTGGGAATAATCATTTTTTTCTACTTCCCTAACCCAAACTGCTACAGGAGGACATCCACCATCATGCCCTTTGCACATATGCCTTTCAATGACCATCCTGCCTCCGGGAAGTGGGCTCTGAGGCCTGTTGATATTGGGCTAGTTGGCTCTCTTTCATGCAATGTACCTACACATCCAGTCTTGCAACTCTTATACAATTAGATAGAGGTTCGTCACTTTAGGGAGTGAATCTATCACCCGCAGAAAATGTTTTTCCACTGCCATTTCCTAAGCTTGCCACCTTAGGACAATGCCACCCTTCGTCGTCACAAGTGGCCTTCATTGCACATTGCCAAGCTTGTTCCCTCAGTTACCTCATCTTCTGCAGCCCTAATGGCTTCAAGCTGGCCTGGGTTTCATTGCTTTGGGCTGAAGGGGTGAGGCTATGCATAGCCTTGTGTTGCACGCAAGACGAGGTAGTTTAGTAAGCAAAGTCCAGCAGGACATGGCCCCTCACTGTAAGAAATCTTCACTCTGGAAGAAGACCACATGCTATCTTAGTCCACCCAATGCTGAAAAAAAAAAAATGCCACAGACTGGATGGCTTAAACCTCAGGTGTTCATCATCCTGCAGTTCTGGAGACTAGGAGTACACAATTAAGTCCCTACCATTTTGGTGTCTGGCGAGAGCTTTCCTCCTGGATCCCAGATAACTGTCCCCTTACTGTCCTCCCAGGCCACTCCTAGTTGTCTGTAAAGGGGAAGAGATAGCAGTCGCTCCCTGCTATCTCTACTATTAAGGATACTAATCCTATTAGATCAAGGGCCCAACCAACCTCATGGTTTAATTTAGCCTTCATAGCTTCCTTAAAGGTCTCCTCTTCAAACATAGCCCCACCAGAGGCTAGGACAAGCTGGGCATGATGGCACACACCGATAATCCCAGGATTGGAGAGGCTGATGCAGGAGGATTACTGTGAGTTGGAGGCCAACCTGGGCTACATAGTGAAGTCAGGACCAACCTGGACTATAGAGCAAGACTTTACCTCAAACGAAATCTGGAGACCACAAACACCCAAGTGATAACACATATGTAACAATAGTGTACAATACGAAATGATGCCATGATAAGTAGAGTTAAAATTTCTCGGGGAGGGGAAAAGAAAAATATTCTTTTCAGTTAGGGAATTGTGAAAGCGGTATGATTTGGACTGAGCTGAAGAGGAGAGGATCTGTGCATCTGCAAATGGGGAGGGGACCCTAAGTACAGACACCAGCACAAGCAGAGGTTGGCAAGCATAAGGCATGGGAATCATCAATGCCAGAGCCATTGACCATGGGACCGAGGGGCAGTGCGACTGCTTGTAGGAAAAACAGCCTCAGAAGTAATGATTGTCACTACCAGGACGTCTGTGACTCCTATGGAAAGATTTGAGATTCTGCTCCAACGTAGTTGGAATGGGCTGTCTTCCATTACTATAATTAAACACCTGAGGTGGTTATAAAACCATGAGGTAAGAAAGCTGAGAGTCCGAGCAGCAGAGCATTGATTCTAGTACCATATCATGGTATATGACATTGTGAAGAATGTGTGATGCCAGGCCTGGAGGCACCTGCCTGTAATCCCAGTACTCTGAGAGGGTGAGGCAGGAGGATTGAAATTCAAGCCCTGCCTGGGCAACCTAGTGATTTACTGAGAACTCATCTCAAAATGAAAATAATAATAATAATAATGAGCTGGTGATGTAGAACAGTGTAAAGGACCTGAGCTTGATCCCCAGTAACACACACACACACACATACACACACACACACACACACACACACACACAAACACACGCCTTACTCTTGTAAGAACTCAGTCAGGATCCGAGGAGAACTGCCATATCCCTTCTGAGAGCAACATTTCCAATGTCCTAAAGACCTCCCACTAGGCCCCACTTCTCACAGATCCCACCATCTCTTACCATCACCACACGAGGAACCAAACACCCTTGGGAGACCAACTCTATTATCCAAACCTTAGCAACAATCATCAGAGAAATCATGGTGAGCTGAGGGATGAGCAGGGGAAGGTGACTTGTTTGGAGCCTGAGAAAGTGTAGACTTACAACATCACAGAAAAGTTTTCTAAGTGAAGGAAAATCAAAATATGGCAACACATGGACATGAAAAATAATAATAAAATCAAGATGAAACCCTTTTTATTCTGTTGTATGAAGTCTAGATAATGTACATTTAATTTCATTTAATCTCAAAAGTAGAAATGTATTACACGTTCTCTAGAAATAAACTTCCAAATTTATCACTTTGACAAAATTTAAACAGCTTATCTTCAAAAATTACCAATTGTAAACAAACATAGCATTTATAGTACAGTGCGGGGAATGAAGCACACTGTTCACATCAAGCTACCTGAGCTGACCTTTCAATCTCCCAGTAGAACAGCGCAGGAAAAGAAATGAGGCTTACCCAGTTCTAGCATGTGTTCCGAATTCGGTTAACTTTAACCAACATATCGACAACATGCTTTCTTTTCTTATTAAAGCCTCTTAAATATTCAAGATAAAATCAGAGGAGAATCATGACCACAAGAAGTAGATCAAGTTTTTCAAGAAAGTTTAAAAATATTGTAGATTAAATTGTTAGGAATAAAAGAATTTATTTGAATACTCTGAGGTTTTTTCCCATTTGAAAAATCTTATTTGGGTCTCGTTTTTTTAAAGGACAATTTTCTTTTCCTCTCCGAATAAAGAATTTTTATAATATTGAAGTACTTAATCCAAGACATCATAAAGGAAAAAATTCCATGAGAGTAACAGTAATTATTAGCCAAAGTCTATGAAGTGATAAAATATTATACTCATGTTAACATACATAAGGACTTACCCTACTGAACAAAGGAGCTGTACCACCGCCACTGCCCGGTAATTAGCAGGTCACACTCTACTCTTAGAGCCAGAGTGAGAATGTAACCAGTCGCCTGGACTGCCACACCGCCCCCAAATCCCCAGCAAGCTCTTAGGAAGACTCTTATTCCCCTGATCTTCTCTTCTTGTCAAAGGAAATTGATCTTAATAGTTTTAATAGTCACTGTGAGAAGACTCAATCCAAAGAGTTGTGTTTTGTCTCTCTCTCTCTCTGTGTGTGTGTGTGTGTGTGTGTGTGTGTGTGTGCGCGCGCGCGCGTGCGCATTCACTTCCTTTTACATACAAAAAGAACAAGAAGTAGTGGCTTTTTCTGCAAACATCAGATACTAGATTCCTCGCTCACTCCGCCCTCCTACCCAGTGGTCGCCTCTTATTGCTGCTGGGACAAAGGCCTCACACGCCTGTAGATCATGTGTAAACACATAAATTTTGGTGACTACTACCACACACACACAAAAAAAAAATTCTTATACTGAAAAGAAACGCACCATGGAATACTTGCCACTGTTAATTCGTGTGTGTGTGTGTGGTAGGTGTGTGGTGCTAGAGATTAAACCCAGGGCTTTCACAGTGAGCTATATCTCTAGCCCACTTTTATTTTTGATTTTGAGGCAAGTTCTCATCAAGTTATTAAGTTGCCTAGACTGGGATTGAACTTGTGATCTTTCTGCTTCTTCCTCCCAGGGCTGAGATTACAGGCCTGTGACACTGGGCCTGGCTTACTCCTAATACCTGGCACTTTTTGGTGCATATAACTCAAGTCATTTTAAACTTGTTGTACACACTATTGTATGACATTAGATTTTTCATGAAGAAAATTGAAAGGTCAAGCTTATATTAATTTGGGGGATTTTTTACATAGACGTATTATAGATATACATAATATTATATA
This sequence comes from Ctenodactylus gundi, assembly GCA_004027205.1. NCBI lineage: Eukaryota > Metazoa > Chordata > Mammalia > Rodentia > Ctenodactylidae > Ctenodactylus > Ctenodactylus gundi. The sequence goes on along the minus strand of PVKB01000602.1, from coordinate 394,948 downwards.
GATATATATGATATTAATGTAGAAAACAGGTGACAGCCTTTTGTGCCTATGGTTGGTGATGGCTATTTATTTAGTGCCTGATTCTGTAGACATGTACATAAAACTCTTGAAAGACTTGACTTAGAAGGTGTGCAGATTGTGCCGAAGGAATGAGCTCTTGTCATTTGGAATTGGCTTTTCTCACCCAAAGTGATTGGAAACTCATGGCCAAAAAGACTGGACGCAGAAGTGGGTGTGCATTTGGGTTTAAGATTCTTGTTTTCATGATGCGATACTACAAATATGATGTCACAGATGGGCAAACTGCTAACTGTTGGGTAGCTCCAGTTTCTTCTCCATGTTTTTGAGTGATTGCAACTCACACAATTATAGACTGTACAATTTGAAGTGATTTGGGTTAGCTGCTGCGCATCTCACCTCCACCACATCTTGGACCACCGGTCGTAAAAATAGATGATCATCTATGGCCCGTCTGTTTATGCTTCCTTGTCCTCCCATTTAACACTAAGAATAAAGGCGACTATACTTAACATGGCCCCATGGTCCCTGTCACCTCTCCCTTCTGCTGTCTGAGTCTCACTCTGGCATAATCCTGATATTAAACAGAAGGTAGAGCATGTCTGTGCCTCCATTCCTGTGCCCGGCATAGGGGGAGAAGCCAGTGTCACCACAGAGAGATTTGCCACTGCAGCTATGAGGAAGATGGCCCAGCCCTTAGAACTCTAGCAGAAACAAAGTCCAAGGCACAGAGCATGGCATGATGCTGGGAGGAGGAACAGCTGAATCCCCTGCCTGGTTCATAGTGGCAGGGAGCTGTGAGGATGGGAGCAGCCTGGACTAGAACTTGCAACCCTCCTGCCTCAGCCTCCCAGAATGCTGGGATTACCGGCATGCACCACCACACCTGGCTCCATTTTATATACAGGTGCACAGGCCAAGGCCCCATTAGGAAGCATCATCTACTCAGTGCCCTTGTAAATCAATCATAGGTAGATGGCTGTGCCCAGCAGAGATGTGGCCCACGGCAGAAGCTCTGGGCACATAGGCAGCTCAGTGTCACTGCCATCTGGGAGTCACACCTCCATATGTCAGCCAGACTGTGGGAAGGATGAAATGGCACAGCACTCTACCCAGCCTCCACCAGCCTCACCGCTGGAACTGGTGAAAGTGCTCTGCTAAGTGCTCGTGTCCTGTAACTCACCCTCGAAGTATATATCCATCTAGAAATTGTGCACGGTTTGGAACTCTTCATGTCTTTATGCAAGAGGAGGGATGGAGGGAATATTTCATCAGAATAGCTACTGGAGACCCAAATGAATTTGCAGTTTATGTATTTAGGAGTGGATGGGAGTCCCCTACTTAGTGGTTTATGTAATCTTCCATATGGAACCCAGGACCAGATAATAAAATTGGTGTGAATTGTCTGTAAATATTTATTGTCAAGAAATATCAGGGTGTATTGTTATTTTTAGGGCAATAGTGCATATTTTTGTTATTAATACATAAAACAAGACATTTATGTTTACAACACATAGTAATATAGATAGTAATAAAACAATATTTACTAGGGAATGTCAGGGAAGTGGAAACTTGAACCTTGAGGTTTTAAAGTGAGTTTTATAGAAACACTGTATAAAGCCCATACTGCTAACGTAAATCTACTTTGAAGGGTTAGTAACTCTAATTCAATCAAGAGCTAGAAATTAAGTTTCAGAGTCAAAAGGCACATTATAATTTCTCCCATAGAGAAAGGCTTGGTTCATCAGAATCAATGACATCTCCATGCTGACGTCAGCAGTCCTTAGTTGTGACCGTGATCCTCTGGCTTTCACATCATCCTGCCCTCCTCAAAGAAACTCTTTGAGAGGAAATGATCTGCCACCAAAAACTTTAAAGAAATGAAGTGTGTGTATGTGTGTGCGCGCGCGCCAATTGTGATGCCAGTAATCCCAGCATTCTGGGAGGCTGAGGCAGGAGGCTTACAAGTTCAAGTCATACTGTGCAATTTAGAGACTAGGCAAGACTCTATCTCAACATCAAAATTTAAATAGGACTGAGGATGTAGCTCAGAGTGAAAGCTTGTGTTCAATCCTCAGGACTACAAAAAAGTGTGTGTGTGTGTGTGTGTGTGTGTGTGTGTGTGTGTGTGTGTGTGTGTGTGTAAGAGATTTGTCACAGGAATAACTTCCTGAGGAGATGCGAACTCTTACTATTCACCTCAGATAGGGCAAAACAGATGGACCAACATAATAACTGCACTTGAGACTGATACTGTGAACCCACAAGTTTATTGGGACACTTTACAGGAACATAGGTGAGGGGTTACCTGCAGAAACACAGGTGAGGGGCTACCAACAGGAGCATGGGTGAGGGTGCTTTTGAGCCTATGGGTGACTCAAAAGGCACTTACATTCCTGAAAAACCCACTCCAGCATCCATGACATCTTATGAAGACTGCATACTGCCTCCGTGGCTCGACTGCCTGGTTAACTACTGCTTCCCTCTCCCAGCTAATCTTCATAAGGAAACCCTGAAGCAGGTGCTATGATTATCATTCTCACCTGGTTTTCAGGTAATGACGTGTGAGAGAGAGTGGTGATTTCCCCAAGTTCAAGTTACTAAGCTGAGATAGGCTCTCCAGGCCTCCTGTTTCCAGCCTTGAGCTCTCAGCTCCGGGCCTGTTTCCTGCCCTGGGACCATTACCCAACCTTGGTGCATTTCCTCAGGCCAGAGAGGCCACAAGAGCGCTTAGGTCTGGATGTGCTGATGATGAATCATGGTCCCTTGGAAAATCATCACCTACAAAATAGATTCTGAATATCACCAAAACCCAACCAAGATCCAGCTCAGCAGATGCCCTGTGCACACATGGGGATATCCTGAGTGATTTCAGAGTTTGCACAGATAGAGGACCAGTCACAAATCGTGCGCATGTTCCAGGTTAGAGTGTGACTCAACCCACGTAAACCTCTCACCCAACCCCTTCCTCCACTGTTTTGACCGTGATGACCTTGCTGAGCAGCCGCTTGTCTTGGGAAGCCACATTAACATAGGGATTATATCAACTGCCTCCTACGGCTAGTGTAGGATGACGTGGGACAACACAGCCATGTATGAGGTGTAGCTTAGCATAAGGATTTACCCAATGGGGGACATGTTGTCTCTCTTGTCCTTGGTTATAACGGGGGGGGGGGGGGGTACTAGGGATCAAGCCCATAGCCTTCACACTGAGCTACATCCCTAGCCAATTTTTTCCTAATCTATGACCAGCTTAAGAAGTGCTTTGGAAACATTTAGGAAAAGGAATTGTGTAAATCAAGACTAATGGGGTCCTAAAGCATCTAATGTCCAGTCAAGAAAGTCAGCAAATTAAAGCAAACAGTAAAATCAAAGTGCTAGCTAATGCTGGAACCAGAGTGGGTCCCGTGCCCACAGGTTATGGTGACTAATGGCCTGGAACAGAGCTCCACTCCTGCTCATTGGGGTAGGTGGTGCCACGCAGAATTGTAGTCTTGTCAGCATGTGTTAGGTGACCATGTCCAGCTGCCCTCTGGACACTATGGTCTAACATTCCAGTGGTGTGATTCTGAACTTGATGCCTGTCCTCTGTGGTGGAAGCATTGCTTTGATGACCTGGTTCCAACTTTATTGGCCCTGGGCCTGCGATCATCACCATGTCAACTTGCAGCTAATTGCACTAATGCAGGGAACATCTGAGCAAGTCATTGCGGCAGAACACCTAATCCAAAATCCACTCGTGTTTCCCCTGAGAATGCAAACGTTTGATCATCGCCCAACACACATACCCAACAAATCGTGGTTATTTTAGGTTTCACCTAAGACCGTCCCTTTTCTACTCAGGGAAGGTAATTGGAAAGAGCTTTTCCACAGCATTTCATGATAAAATATTCTGTATGTATTATTTTTCTTAGATAATCAAGAACTAATTTTATGCTCAGCTTTTAGGTAACATGCTACATAAAGTGATTAAACATTATAAATTTGGAAACATGGAATATTTAGTTTTATTGGTTCCTACTTAAAGGTGTGATAGCAGTAAGACTCTTATACTTACTTGTAATTTCAAGCTGTGTTCAGTGGTGCAGGTCTGTAGTGCCAGCACTCTGGGAGCTGAGGCAGGAAGATCTCAAGTTCAAACCCAGCCTGAGTAACTTAGTGAGATCTTGTCTCAAAATCAAAAACCAAGACAAAGAGCTGGGGATGCACTCAGTGTGAAAGTCTTGGGTTGGCTATCCAGTCTCATGAAATCAATGAATAAATAAACAAACACGGTTGAGCCCTAGAAAATTCTGAGCCGATGTCAGTGTGGTCACTCTTGCAGCATCATAGAGCAATAGGAGAGAGCCCTTTATGAGTGACATTGCACTAAATGAACCAGATACACATGTGCAATCCAAAGTGCAGGGCTGGGGTGGAGCAGGATGTGACAGGCATGCCACCTCGGGAGGGCTCTCCCTGCCTCCCTTCTGCCTTTCTGGTCCTCTCCTGTGTGGTCAATCTCTTAAGCAAATGTTTCCTCCTGCTGTCTGGGTAGCACTGCCCTCTCTTTGGACTCGGATCCTCAAGCCAGGGCCATATTCCTACCCATAGTTTTTGGCCCAGGTTCTGGTGGCCAGGTCTCTACCTCTTGATGCCATCTCTACTGGCGGGTCTGACCCTGCCCAGGGTCCGGCATCCCACAGATCTAGGGACAGGACTATGGCAGTGGGCCACACCCTTTTCCTGCATGCAGCAGTACCCCTCCTGCAGTTCACTGTTCCAACAAATATTTCTTGAGCATGGAATGAATTCAGATAGATCAGAGGAGAGCCAAGGGTGGATCTCATCTTCAGAGAGTTTAATTCTTGTAAAAGAGGTATTTTCACAATCACTGTGTATTTTTTACTAAAACAAAATACTTGGGACAGGCTACCTTTAAGGAAAGGAAGTTCATTTTGGTTTACAGCTCTGGTGTCATACCTCCTTGCTGGCAGAGTTCTAAGGGAATACAGGGTATAAGATGATGTAAGACACGGAGTATGTGTGTCTGTATGTCTGTCTGGTGACCCCACTATTTTCTACAAAGCCATCATAAACTATTTCATCTTAGTGACTTCACCTAATCCTAACTCCTTTCCTATGATCTCACCTCTGTGCTCCAGTTGGATCCAGTTTCTACCCTCTCAAAACTTCACAACGGGAGCAATTCATGACAGTTGGGTAAGGGGGACACTCAAACCATATCCGAACCATGGCTAGCTGTAAAATGAGCTACTTGATATTGAGGGCCCCAGAGACACAGAAACACTGATACATGATTAGAAGAAAATGTCACCTGTGTGAAAAAAAAAGTTGTGCTACATTGACCAACAAATGGCCTTCATAAATTTTATAATAGACAGATGTGGGGAGGGAGACACACAGACAGGGACCTCAAAGAGAAGGTCGGGAGGTCCTGAATCTCAGTAACATCTTGCTCACCTGGAGCCCACCACTCCTAAGAGGGGAGAGGTAGAAGGTAGGAGAAGGCCTGGAGCCCACCTGGAAGGGCTCAGTGCCTCAGGAAGCTGGAATTCAGTCTAAAGATAATGGTCCATAGGCCGGGCATGGTGGTGTATGCCTATAATTCCAGCACTAGGGAGGCTGAGGCAGGAGGATTGCCATGAGTCCAAGGCCAGCCTGGGCTACATACTGAGTTCAGGACTAGTCTGGGCTACAAAGTGAGACCCTGTCTCAAAATAATAATAATAATAATGATCAATTTCTAATGGTTCCCCCAGTCAAGGAGGGGTAAAGGATGACGTGATTCTCCTAGCAGTGTGAAAATTCAGACAGATGATAAGGAACAAAGTGTGGTGGTGGCGGTAGAATTGGAAGGGGTGCTCTTCTCAGATGGAGGGGTCAGATGAGCCTAAGCCAAAGTCAGTCTTCTCTGGCCTGAACTAGTGGCAAGTCCAGGTCCTTCAGAGCACAAATATATATAACCTCCTCATGGAACAGCTAAATAAAGTGTAATAAATCCAGAATGAAGTAGGAAATGTTATAGGAAGCTATCCCTGGGCCAAAGTTTATTTTAAATTGTGCAGAACTAAAAGATATTCACAGATACAAATTAGCTAATATTCTTGAATAATACTGATTTATCTAAACTAGATAAACTCAAAGTTCTGTTTCTTCCAACTCTTTCAAAAATATTTCTCTCCTGTTTCTTATAAATTCACAGTTGTAGAAGGTAGATATCACCACCCAGTCAGGGCTCCTTGAAGTGAGCACGCAGCCTCACACCCGTGCAAGGATTTTTGCAAAGATATAAACAGACATCCAGTGATCCTGAATGTAAAATCAAACATGGTACAAATTACACTGTGCCGATGTTCAGAACGTCCCAGGGCACCAAGGGATTATTTAAGTTACCAGAAAAAGATTTTCAATAACTTATGTTTTGTTCCTAACATGAAAGCTTTCACGACGAGTCGTTTCTGGAAAATCTTATGTAACATCTCATTCTTTGGAGATTGTAATGACACTTAGGTCATGAACAACAATCAATAATGAATTATTGATCTCCACTAGAATGAAAGCACTCTAAATCCTTCTGCTAGTGATCGAAGCCACACGCCCACACGAATGGTGTGTGCACACACAGGCAAACACACACTAGGGCAGGCCAGTGTGTGGGCACCAAAATCATAGTCATCTCTGTAGTTGGGAATATCTAGATGTCAAAGACAACCCTGCCTCAATCCTGGTCTGTTCTGTCTGTTCTCTCTGTCTCTCTCTGCCTCTGTCTCTGTCTCTGTCTCTCTGTCTCTCTCTCTCTCTCTCTCTCTCTCTCTCTCTCTCTCTCTCTCCTTCTTTCTAAACAAAGTTTTTGCTAGCCAGGCCAAGTAATACACATCTATAATTCCAGGACTCTGGAAAGAGGAGGGAGGAAGATGGCAAGTTTGACCTCAGCCTGAGCAACTTAGTGACTTAGTAAGACCCTGTCTCACAATCAGAAATAAAATGGTCTGAAGTGCAGCTCAGTGGAAAGGCCATGGACTCAGTCCTCAGTACTACAAAAAATAATATAAAATCAAAGCAAATCAAAGGCTTTAAAATCAAAGCACAACAAAGGAAGTAGCCTGTTGTGCTTCAAACTCAGTGACTTAGGGCCCTCGTGAATTATGGAAATAGGACTTTGGGAAATTTCAGTTATTACCTGCCCACAGTCTATGAGATGAAAAAGATTTGTCACTAAAAGGCTAATCTTCCACACTAAGAACTGGAGAATTAACCTAGGCATATCGTGGTGCACACAGGTAATTCCAGATTGTGGGAGCCTGAGGCAAGAGGAAGGCAAATCCAGGCCGAACTTGGGCAACTTAACAACTCATAAAGAGCTTGTCTCAAAAATAAAAAGAGCTGGAATGTAGCTCATTGTAAAAGTCCTGTGCTTAGCCTGTAGTATCACAAAGAGAGAGAGAGAGAGAGAGAAATGGGAAATTAAGATATACTAGGACAAGACAAACATACCACAGCCCATTCAGGTTGTCAATGGAGAAAGTCAACATAAATACTCAAAATGTTACATTTTAACATAAGATAAAAAACAGAGGCTAGAGTGTTGTGAACTTTATCAGTGGAGTTTTTAACCATTTTTGAAAGTCAAGTAAAAGATCTAGAGAAATATTTTCTCAACCTAAATATGGAAAATATAACTGTGAAAAGAAAACAATACTAACCATATTTTAATATGGACTCATAAAATCGAGTAATAATATGTTCCAGCACTTTCCAATTTTCTAGTCCTAGCCTAGATTTTGTTTTTGCCAAAATAGTATCTAAGCTTATAATTCCAATAGCAATTACAGAATATGACCCAATTATTTCTTTAAGGAAAAGAAATGAATTAACTTTTTTGTTAGGAACCAGAAGATATTTTAATGAAAATGATCTAAAACAAAAAATGCAATTGTAGTAAAATAAATGAGGAAATTGTACTTCTTTGTATTAAAATATTTTTCATAAAACATTAAAAATATATTAATGAGAATTTAATCTCATGTAAGAAAGTTAATCTGCTATAATATTGCTCCATGTATGTTTATGTGAAAATGCATGGGAGTAAAACAAATTATATCATCATGATATTGTTTTGTATCCCCTACGGAAGCATTTTATAAAACCATTAAAAGAGCATGTTACAGTGGAAATAAAGCCTTAAACTCAGTACGGAAGCTACCTGTAAACAAGTAGTTTTCATGGAAAGGCAAGGAATATGACCAAAAAAGCCACACAAAATTTGTATTGAAAATTTTTCAATGAAAGTCAGATCATCAATTTTGCCAGTACCTATCCCCAAATGTAAAATGGCAGCTCAAGGAATAGAGAAACATTAGAGAAAATTTGAAAGGAAAGATATTTTATAAAGAATCAAATATAAGATTCTTTCTTTTTCTTTACTTAATGTTACTTTTTTAAAATAGTAATATCAAGAACTGAACTCAAGGCCTTTGTGCTGAGCTACATCCACATCTCATTTTTATTTATTTATTTATTTATTTATTTTATTCTGAGAAAGATACCTTTATGTCACTAAGTTGTCCAGGCTAGGCTTGACTTGGCAGTCCTCTTGAGTGCTAGAGTTACAAACATGCACCACTGTGCCCATCTACTTTTTACTTACTTCTGGAGTAAATTTTCCCACAACCATATTTATCTTTACATTTAAACAACACGCATCACAGTACCTCAAAGTTACACTGCAATTATAATTATTAATCATTATTTCACAGATATCTCAAAAGCCTTACATGGCTGACATAGACAGGATTAAAAGAGAAGTGGTGTTCACTTAGTTGACTAATATGTGTTTTGTAAAGAAATGTAGACTAATATTTTTAATTTTGTCTTGTTCTCATATACATGAGAATTGGATTTCTTGGTCAAAATTCCCAGAAAGATGTTTATCTTGCATATGTTGGTTTGCAGCTTATATTTTGTAGTCAAACTTAACCTTTCTGTACCACAAACTCCTGTCTGTAAAAACATGAGAAACAATAGCAAGGTTAACTGACGAGGCTGTCGGGAAGCTGGTGAGAGTTAAAATTAAGTGAGTGAGATGAACTTAGATGCTTATAGTGCCTGGCCCATGGTATAAGTTAAAGCTTAGGAATCATCTGAAATAGATAATTCTTTAAGTCAAAAGTGTTTGACCATTGGCAATGTAGGATGGTTCAGTGCAAAATAATATTAGTTTTTATTACTGTTTCAAGCTACATTCATTTTTTTTAAAGTACCTCAATTTTGCCTTCAATTTTTTCATTTTCATTGTAGGATTTTTTGTTTGTTTGCTTGTTTTTGGTGGGAGGAAGAGAGCTAATTTCTTCTTGGACATAGAATAAAATATAATATGGGCTAACACATACTAATTAGCATATAATGCACAAATATTAGGAAGTAGCCACATCCCAGCATAATTACAGGGTCCACAGGGACTTTCTAGGTCAAATGGTCTTGTGGCAGGGAGCTGACCCTGAGCCCCAGAACTGGCAGCAGGCTGCACCCTGTAGCTCTGACATAGGTCTCAGATGGACCTGAACTCAAATTCCACCTCTAACAATTGGTGGAATTACCTGTACAAAGGGTAGGTTTGGAATGTTACTGAGCTCACCAAGAGCTTCCAACCAATCCTATTAGAGAAATAAACAAAATTAACAATTCTTACATACCCCGTCATTGTCAAGCTTTGAGCCACATGTTTTATATAAGTTAGTTTATCTAATTTTTTTTTTTCTGTGCTGGGTTTTGACCTCAAGGCCTCACCCTGAGCTACATCCCCAGCCCACTTTGTATTTTTGATTTTGAGTCTGGGTTTTGCTAAGTAGCTAAGTTGTCCAGGCTGGGCTTGAACTTGTGACCGTTCTGCCTCTGCTTCCCGGAGTGCTGGGATGACAGGCCTGCGCTACCAGGTTCCAACGGGCTGTAACTGCATAAGAGAACATGAGGAAAGTAAAAGAAGTACCCAGGTAATTCTGAACTAAAATATCATGTGGCCATCCATCCAAGCAATTTATTTTACCTTCACTTATTGAATGGCTTTGTCAGTTATAAATCTGCCTTGCAATAAGTTTATACCTAACAAATTGAAAATTCTTTGTAATGTTTGTTCTTAATTTTAGCTCTTAATGTCATCCCAACTTTCTTTTTAATGCAGTTCTCTGTTTCATTAGTCAGGTTGAAATAAGAACAAGCAAAGACTTTTTCCCCCATTAGTCACTGAAGAGGGTGGACAAACTTGTCAGGAGAACCGTGCTTCCGGGTGCCTCACAGGGGGATCAGAAGGCCCACTGAACTGCTGCTCTGGCCAGAGGTCACCGCTAAGGTCCCAGGCCCGCTTCCTGAGGAGGCTCAGGTTGCAGCTGTCTGCACCGTCTCAGACCTGAAGATAAATAGCAGCCTTTCAAGGTCCCGGCTACTGGGCTTTTTTTGCTGCTTGCTAAGGGCAGGCGCTCAGCCTCTGCTTGCCTGCCTCCTTCAAGTCCACCTCCCAGGACCTGTAGAGCTGTTGCTCATCTGTGCGCTGCCCGCCCTCAGCCCTGTCTGCCCCGGGCCCAGAGGCTTCGTTCCAGCCCTCTCATATACTACAAGATGTAGAGACGCCAGTACGAGGATCGATCCATTGCAGTGTGTGGTGTTTACATGGAACCAGTTAATACACAAACCCAGAGTAGTGAAGATTTGTGTGCACTTCCCTGTTTGTAGACAGTCCAGCTGAAAGATAACCCCAAATCATCACGTGAGGCCCTCGGTAAATCTGGGGCTGGCCAGATGGCGTGAGTGCATAGAGTGGCCTGGTGGCCCTTGGTGTGGCCTTTCTTGTGGCCTTCACAGGATGGTCTGAGAAGCAAACTGATAGTTGGTGGGCAAGTAAAAGGAACAGATGGACAGGAGGGATCTGGAGATCTATTTCCTGTGAATGCTTCCCCTTCTGTGAAAGACACTCAGTTAATCGATGACATAATTTCCTACAATCCCTTCATGCATTTTTTTCCAGTACTGAATATTATATATATTTGGGGCGGGGGGGGGGGGGGGGGGGGGGGGTGGCGGGGACAGAATCTTACTAAGTTGCCTAGGCTGAGCTTGAACTTGAGACCCTTCTGCCTCAGCCTCCCAGAGGCCTCAGGAGGATTGCAGCCACGCATCTCCTAGGAATTCTTTTGATTCCCAAGGTCCTGCCTCCAGACACCTTGGGCACCCTGGGCAGTGCTGCAAAGTATAGTGACTCTTCCAGCCATCTCTGCCCTCTGAAATTGTGCTTCTCCGTGAATCATGGAATCAGTCAGAATGAAACAAATGCTGCCTTGTACACCAGGAAAACATCCCTGTGGAGATGTTCCTATCCACTCCATGACTGGCTTTTGGGGATGATCACCAGAGACTGTGGTTGTTGTTGTTGTTGTTTTCCAAAGATATCTCATAAACAAATAGGCCAAAAATGGGATCAAATCACTCTCATAAGGGAAAGATACATGGGAAAAATATTAACCCTCTCCAAGTATTAGGGAAAAAATGCTACTTGAACAAGCTTAAAGTTACATTTTATATGCACTGATTTAGCAGAAGAAGAGGAAGAAGAAGGAGAAGAAGGAGAAGAAAAAGTAGAAGAAGAAGAAGAAGAAGAAGAAGAAGAAGAAGAAGAAGAAGAAGAAGAAGAAAAGGAGGAGGAGGAGGAGGAGGAGGAAGAATTATTCGAGAACTCAAGACAGAAAGTTACCACCTATATTAATGGCAACATTTAGAACTGGCATAACCTTTCTGAGTATCAGTGTGGCCGTGTAGACCAGGAACAAACTGTTCATTTTTGTTGAAGCCATAGCCCTACTTCTGAGAATTGTTACAAGAAATAATACAAGAGAGAAAAAGACTAACACAAAGTTCATTGTATAGTAGCAAAGCTGGGCGAATCAGAGCAACCTGGTTTCTCGGTGAATTAGGGCATTTACATTGTTTCCACCCTGTAGCTATTAAACGGCCATTACAGAAGATAGTTATGCTGAGTATGGGTCAAGGTTGAAAGAGCAGATACACAACTTCTGGGACAACAGACATTCCCACATCAGTTTCTTCCAACCTTAAGGCCTTTGCTTCAGCTGTTTTGCACAGTGGGTGGTCTCATGCTGGTGTTCTGTATCCCTGGCTCCTGGCACACAGGTCTCGACCTAAAATCTGATTTTCCCAGGAAAATCTTCCTGATCCTTCCACCAGAGTAGTAGCCTTTCTGGGCCCTTCAGCCCCATCACCCTGTTTCCCTTCCTTGTTGGGCCACACACTCTGACCTTTCTGGTTTCATGCTAGAGACTCTGGCCCTCTCCACCAGCTTCCACGACAGGATCACCCGGCACGGCTGTTCCAGAAAATCACAGCGGAAGCTGAAGGATGAAATCAAGTTCAAGTTAGAACTGGGTCCTGGTTGAATCTGTGGCCTCGTCCCCTTCCTAAACTGGAGAGCAGCCTGCGCACGAGGGCGCTGTGCTGGCTCCTAGTGCCTGGGCTCTTTGTTTGCTTTTTTTCCAATACTGGGGATTGAACCCAAAGCCTTCACACTGAGCCACATCTCCTACACTTTCTTTCTTTCCTTCTCTCTTTCTTTTTTGAGACAGGTTCTCACAGTCACTAAGTGGCTCAGGCTAGGCTTGAATTTGTGACTGTCCTGCCTCAGTCCCCAGAGTGTGGAGATTACACTTTACCACCAAACCCAGTTTGTTTACATTTTTGTAGAGACCTTCCATTCAGGCAGGTGGCTCCCATAGTGAGAAGGTCAGGAGATCTGACAGTGTGCCCTAGGAAGGTTTGGAAGGTCCTCCCGGCCACTGGGAAGACTCCAGGTCTGTCACCCACTCTCCCGAAGTGACACCCAGAGGACAGTGGGACAGCTGAGTGCAAGCTCTAGCAGCAAGGGTTTGCAGATGAAGTCCAGTGGCCATGGACGCTGATGAGGACAAAAGGACCCAGTCTAGGCTAAAAAGAGAAATGAACAGCAGACCAGTAATAATCTGTTTCAAAGAGGAGGACTCCAGGGGTCCAGACAGTGCTGTTCTTGCCTCACTGGGGGCTTAAGGATCAGGCAGCCACTGTCCCCACCTTTCTGTAGTACTTGGAATTGAACCTAGGCCTTTGTACTTAGCTACATCCCCAGCCCTTTTATTATTTATTTTTTTTTTTTTTTGAGACAAGTTTTCTCTAAGTTACTCAGGCTGGGCTTGAACTTGAATCCTCCTGCCTCAGCCTCCCAGAGTGCTGGGATTACAGGCCTGCACCACCCCACCTGGCTTAGTACTGCCTCTTTTGTGAGGTCACAGAGTGAGGTCACTTGATAAACAAAAAAGTGGTATGCTGTGGGGCTGCTCTTCCTGCCCTACCCCAGGGGACAGGTGAATGATGGACACCTGCAGCTACCTTGGAGCTATAGTGCTGAAGTAACAGCAGTTACGTGATCATTGTTGAGGTGCATCTACAGCTTCTTGATGTACTAAAAACAGCCGGCACAGTACTCTCATTTGCCTTGCACCTGTCCATCAGGCTACATATTATCACATCTGTTTCAACCAGAAAGTTTCAGGACCTGGCTAAGGTCATGTGGCACAAGAAAGTAGGGCCACGGGGCCACCAGGAAGCCTGTGCGTCCCTGGGATGTGGCCTCGCCCCTCAGGACACTGTGGCTTTATTTCCAAGCTGCCTTTGTCTCAACTCACCTCGGGGAAGTCCTGAGTCAGAGGAAAGCAACTGTGTGCCTGGAGCTGGAGGGTGTTGAGATTAAAGTGTAACTCAGGCGCATAAAGATTCTTTATTCAAAAGTATCAAAAGTCAGCACACTTCACTTATCAGCACCTTCCAAAGCACTTCTGCCTGCGTCAATTTTCTGCGTTAATTCTTGCGTAAACCCAGTGTTGCTGCTATGGCAAATTAAATGGCCACATTTAGGCTTTTCCCCACAGAATTGAGTTAAAACCTCTCTCTCTCTCTCTCTCTCTCTCTCTCTCTCTCTCTCTCTCTCTCTCTCTCTCTCCTTTCATACCCCGCCCTTCTCTCTCCTATCCCCTCCCACCCCTCACTTCCTGTGTGGCCAAAACTTCCATTAGCCTTTACCAAAACTCTGAACACAGCTGTCATTGGTGAAACTCCTGTTCCGCACTGGTTCACTTGGTGGCCAAGCGGCTGCCCCTCGCCATACCAAACTCACCAGCATGGAAGCTGAGAAAAGTTGAGAGCCAGAGCTTCAAATGAAATTTCAAGGTTATTTTAAAGGGAGACCATTATAAGAAGGCTCAAAGTTTTCCTCTGTCTCTTCTACAGCCATTGACTCAGCTGTCTGCGCAGCTATCACTTTGTTCATAAAATGTTACTTTTGCATTAATTGAGCTCATTTGGTGAGAAATATTCCTCCTCTGTAAGGTTTCCAGCTAATGGCCTGGGGATCGACTCCATCCTGCTTCCATAAATTCATTCTAGACCTTCCCAAGAGGAGATCCTGTGGGTGAGCTGAGAAATGCCCCCAGGAGCCGAGCAGCATCCCATCCGCAGAAACCAAAGGACAGTACAATGTGTGGCTTTCATGACAAGCACAGTCAGGGAGTTTATCTACTTAATCATTTTTCTCAGTAGAACAAAGAGTACATCAGGGCCATAGGAGTCTGTGTCTGTGGGAAGGTTCTGGGGATGGAGCACTGGGCCTGCACAGTGAGCCACATCCCCAGCCTGTTGTTTGATTTTTGACTCTGAGACATTCTCACAAAGTTGTCAAGTTGCGCAGGCTGGGTTTATACTTGTGGTCCTCCTGCCTCAGCTTTCCAGAGTGCTGGGATGACAGGCCTGCACCGCCACACCCGGCTCCGGCTCCATAAGAGTCAGTGCTTCACTTTGCGGCCCACCTGCTGGGCAGGCTCTCAGTCTGTAACATGCAACCCCCTGCACTGTGGTGCCAGGCACACCAAGGCAGGAGCTTTGAGTTCACTGCGTAGATGAAGTTCTCTGAAAACAATTTGAGAAGTGCATTTCCCCACCACCTCCTGTGCTCGCCCTCAGAATTCTTCAAAAGCTGAAATTTCTGTCTTTCCTTTTTGTGCCTCAGTTATGGGGGTAAGGGGAGACAAGGTTGAAAATGGGTTGTCTCTGGGGTCATTAGCTCTTCCAGGTAATAGAGAAGGCTCAGGCAACAGCTGCCCTCCCAGGTCCCTTACATCACCCCCTGTGCTCTGCCAGAGTGCCTAAAATCACCCCAGGGGCACCCCAACCCTGTGGAAGCAGCAGCCCTTCCTGTCAGTCTCCAACAAGAATCACCAGCTCTGCTCCCATGAGCTGATTGAAAGGACCACAACGTAACTGTGGGGAAAATTCTACCAAGCAAAATCTAAATATTAACCAAAACTCTATAAAAATCTTATGATTTCTTCTTGGAGCAAAGGCTGCTAATAAAGTAAACAGGATAACCTGATTTTTCATCTGGGAAAGGGAAGTTTTCTTCTCAAATTTAAGGGCAATCCAGGTGAATCTCATTTTTAAAAAGTCATGAAAAGGAAAAAGTAAAAACAAGCTGGGCCTTGTGGACAGGCCTCTCATCTCAGCTCTCTGGGAGGCTGAGATAGGAGGATTGCAAGGTCAAGCCCAGCCTGGGCAACTTAGTAATGTCGCAAGGCCTTGTCTTAAAATAAAAATGAAAACAAGAAACACTGCAGTGATGGGGATATAGCTCAGTGTGAAGGCCCTAGGCTGAATCCCCAGTACCACCAAAGGAAAAAACAAAGAAAGCAAGCAGACAGATAACTGCTGGTCTTCTATGCCAGACTCGGGGCCTGTGCTTCCACCAGACAGTTAGCATCTTCCCAGTGGGAGTCATTTGAGAGCTTCCAACCAACAGCAGATTTGTGTTGGGTGCAGCACAGGGAGTGAAGCCCTGGGTTCCGTCCACCCTCTTCCCCCAGAACTACAGAAAGAAAAGAGAGAGAGAGGAGAGAGAGGAGGGAAAAGAGAGAGAAAGAAAGAGAGAGAGAGGAAAGAAGGCAAACAGCAGTAGACCCAGGAAGCACAACTGGAGAGTTGTAATAAACTATGTCCTGAAGAAAGACCAAAGCCAAACCCCTCGGCCCTCAACAAGGATGGAATCTTGAGTTCAGGTTCGTGCACTCTCCCAGTATTTGCAGCTTGAGTTGGGCTTCTTGTTTTTCTCTGTCTAAGGATACAGAAAGATTGTTTAGGTCTACAAGAGGCTTACTCTCTACCTTCTTGCCTTGCTCTTACTACCCTGCAGTTATTGGTCTCTGGTCCTTCTTCCTGAAGCCACATGTCCCGCCACCAAGTAGCAATTCTGTCCCTAGACAGTGACTCTTTGGCTGTTTTCTCTTTCGTATACATCTTGCGGGAGGAGAGTACTGGGAATTGAACCCAGGACTTCTGCACTGAGCTAAATCTCCAGTCCATTTTTTATGCTTTATTTTGAGACAAGTTCTCTCTCCAAGTTGCTAAATTGCCCAGGCTGTGTCCAAATTTTAATCAATCTGCCTCAGCCTCCGAGAGTACTGGGGTTACAGGCCTGCACTAACAGGCCCATCTCTCATATACAGTTAAACCCTACAAGCTTCTCACCTGAGGACTATATTGCTACTACACACAAGGTCCAGAATAGAATCATAATAAATGCTCACAAGGGTAGGAGGAGCAAAATGTGAATATCATCTTAGAATTTCCCTCATACCCACCACGCCCACCACGTATCTGTGGCATTGAAGGTAAAACAAAAAGTCCTTGAGAAGAATCACCCTGATTTTTGTGTGCCTACATGTATCTCTGCACATGGTGCCATAATTTCAAAGACTTGCTTGCAAAATCGAGCTGCTGATGCTACTTGAGTGTGTGCATTGCGGAAGGGGTCTCCTTGACACCTATGTCCCTGCAAGCTCTGTGCCAACTATCATCCTCTTTCATAAGGGAAGCTCTTCTGCAGGTGGGGTGGCAGACAATCCCATGATGACACTCAGACCTCTTTCCAGGCCAGGAGATCCAAGGTGTGGCATATATATTAGCCTTCTTTGAGTGAAGAAGCATTTATTGCAGATGCTGATACAGGAGGTCAAAGTCCTAGTTTTATTTTCTTAGGCAATAGAGGAAGAGGTCTGGGGCCAAAAAGAGATGACCCAGCCTGGATTTGTCCACTAGCTCGTCATATTCCTTGCTGCCCTATTCCTTGCAGACCTGTACAAAAGAGCTAGTGATTAGAGGTAAACAGGCCCATTCATGTCTCCAAAGCTAGCTTTGAATACATCCTTTTTTATATAACAAAACTTAATTTTTATATGTCTTTATTATAACATTTTTACAAAAAGAAGTCAAAAACAGGGCAAACTGTAGGCTGGATACATACATTCTAGACCATCCCACCACTCTCATCTTTCAGCTGAGTCCCACCTTGGTCCTCTCTTAGGGCCACCAGGTCTCCAGCCATGGGTACCACCCTGAGAAGTGGTCTCACTCGCTAAACCTTGATTCTATCTCCACAAAGAGGAGTAATGGTAACTTTTAGTTTCTACCACTCTTCCTCATCCCAAATGACCTAATCTGTGTGAGTGACTTTGTGTTCCTGTCAATATCACTCCACCATGTGATAAGACAGAGATTTACAAGCTACAACTTGGAACTCTCTGCTCCTTTTTTGACACAACCTGCTCATTGAATCGTGTTGGCCAACAAGACAATAGATAGGTTTTCACTTTATAAGCCTGAATTCAGCTCAACCCATAGTGACTGACTTTATGCTTACATTTATCCTGTGGAGGGATACACAAGTATCTACCCATGTCCCTCCATAAAAGATCCATGTCAAAAGTCACAAATTAAGGAAGACCTGAATTTGTCTTTTTTTGTCATCATGACCATGTCGTTGATCAATTGGACACATCAAAAACAGATAGACCACACATTATTTCAAGGACTGGGAAGATTCATAAGTCTGTTAAAGCAGCAGAATGGGATAACATTTGGTCATAAGGCAACAAATAAATTGAATTTTTGACAGCATTCAAAAATAAGACAGCAGGGTCTTACTACTGCTAGCTAGACTATGATTAATTTATGAACATTTTGTCCTTTCCTATTTCTGAGATCTTGATTTGAAAGCTGAACTGGAAGTTTCTGAAATTTGCAACTGACTTTGAGCACGGTGGTAGTTGTT
This sequence comes from Ctenodactylus gundi, assembly GCA_004027205.1. Classification (NCBI taxonomy): domain Eukaryota; kingdom Metazoa; phylum Chordata; class Mammalia; order Rodentia; family Ctenodactylidae; genus Ctenodactylus; species Ctenodactylus gundi. The sequence goes on along the minus strand of PVKB01000602.1, from coordinate 376,740 downwards.
TTGTGAACGTCTTTCCAGAGAAAACACAGGGCATCTGTTGAACTAGGCCCTTTGACCTATATTACCAGACTTTCTTACTTATCTACTTATTTATTTACTGGGGACAAAACCCAAAGCTTTCATACTGAGATACATTCCCAGCCTGTTTTTTGGTTTTGATTTTGTAACAGGGTCTTGCTAAGTCACTAAGTTGCTCTGGCTGGGCTTGAGCTTGAGCTCTTCCTGCCTCAGCTCCCGAGAATTCTGAGAGGCAATGACTGGAGTTCAGAGGAAGTGAGCAACCTGTGCATGAATAAAACAGCTGCTCATCAGAGGAAAAATATGTGCCAGGTTATTCTGCAAGAGTCCAGGCTTAACCAACTTAACCAGTAGCCTACGACTCTTAGCTTCTTAAAAAAATAAACCTATGTTGCACGGAAAAATGACAGGTGTTGGGAAATGGGCATGACCCACCTGAGGGGAACTGAGATACTTTATTGGCCACTGGGCCAAAGTGCATGACTTCGGTTCCACAGGTGATTGATGAGCCCAAAGGCGAGCTACAGGTGCCTCCTGGGGCTTCCTCCCCCAGAGGGGACAGCTCCACAGTCCCTGCTTCTCTGCCCCAGCTCAAGTGTCAAAGTGAGCAGGAGGGCCAGACACCCAGCTGGGAACCCAGGGCTCACTTCAAAGCTTTCATCTTCAGAGTAGAGAAGATTTGTGAATTTCATTAATGTCAACAAGATTTGAGGTTTGAAGTATGTAAGCCCTTGGACATCTCCAGTGTTCCCAATGCTGGAGCGAGTCTACGTTATGGGCTCAATGGCTCAATGCAGCTTTGATCCACACCCCTGACCCAGGACACTGAGGATGTCCATGGTAAGGTCATCCTGCCACATTGGAGAACTTCAGCTTCTGGGACAACACAGAGTCAGCCAAGGAAGCAAGGGCTAAATGTGGCCCCAGCACAGAAATATCTGAAATTCCCAACCAGGTGACATGCGCTCTGATTCACTGGTGAAAAAAAGACCAGATGTCTTAAAGTAACAGCAAAGCTAACAAAGAAAGAAAGAAAGAGAGAGAGAGAGAGAGAGAGAGAGAGAGAGAGAGAGAGAGAGAAAAGAGAAGTATTTCTTTAGAATTCTAAAAGCAGATGGCCTTGTAATGCGGAATACCCAAACGGTCACCCACCACACATACAATGAAAAATATAGTAGAACATAATATAAAATTTTGTTCAGGATTAGTTTCTTATTATATTTTAAGTAAAACTAATGTGATGAGAGAAATTATGCAAGTGCTAAATTCAATGTACAAAGCATCCCAAAAGTTACCATACATAGAAAAGTTAACAAACTTTTGGGATACCATCTATTTTTCTAAAAGCCTTTTTGTCTAATTCAACGTAAAAAGATGAATTTTGTCCCACTCCTTTCCCGTTTCTCCTTCCTTCCCCATCCCCTCACCCCCAAAAAGATCAGATCAAAACTTAGTTATAGTCATCCAAACTGCATGGAAGAAACTGTCATGTTCTGGAACAGCTAAAACCATTCCTATACGGGCTTGAACTTGAGCTCTTTCTGCCTCAGCTTCCCAGAACTGAACTCAGGCTAACTACAAAGAAAGAGCTCCTTCTGGAAAAACAGACGTTGATATTTTAAGTATTGGAATCCCAAACACCTTAGTGGCTAAAACATGCTCATGTCCTTCTTTCCCCCTTCATAATTCAAATTAAATAGATGGTGAATTAGAGGCAACCATTTCTAAATTTGTAAATACTGTGTTTTCTCTTTGGTGATTTTTTTTAAATGACAGGAGTTGCCTTTGAACAAATTTCTTTCAAAAATTTTTGTTTATATTGCACAAAAACTGACATATCTGCTTAGATACCAGTTGCTTTCTCTCTCTCTCTCTCTCTCTCTGTGTGTGTGTGTGTGTGTGTGTGTGTGTGTATGTTACCAGGGTTTGAACCAAGAACCTTATCATTGAGCTACATCCTCAGTGGTTTTTTTCCAGTGGTTTTTTTGTTTTGTTTTGTTTTGTTTTGTTTTGTTTTGTTTTGATTTGATTTGATTTGTTATGCTGTAATTTTAAGACAAAGTCTCACTAAGTCACTAAGTTCCCCAGGCTGAGCCCAAACTTTCAATTTTCCTATCTCAGCCTTTTGGAGTGTTAGAAATAAAGAGCTATGCCGCCATACCAGCAAGAAATATCTAATGGTGGCATACACGGCCCCCCACCCCCTTCCACCACACATACCTGCCATGGTCTGAGCCCAGGCCTGAGGCTCATTGCCTAACAATGGCATCACCACCACCCAATGGGAAGGAGGTGGCCTTTACCATGGCTAATGTCATAAGGCCACAGATCTCAGCAGGTGAAAGTCCTTCTAGCTGGTCTCCAGAGTTCTTGAAACTTTTAATTCATCATTTGAGAAAAGAAAGAAAGAAGAAAGGAAGGAAGGAAGGATAGAGGGAGGGAGGAAGGAAGGAAGGATGGAGGGAGGGAGGGAGGGAAGGAAGGAAGGAAGGAAGGAAGGAAGGAAGGAAGGAAGGAAGGAAGGAACTTTGTAATTTAACAAAAACTGAATCTCTCCTGTTGGCACTTCCCCTCTCCTCCTTGCTGCCTCTGTGGCCTACCCCAGCCCCATAGGTGAGCACACAGGAGCCCAGGGGACACACTGAGCACACTGCCCACCATCAGCAGCTGTGCCAGGCCCTTGCTTCACATTGATGGTGCTCTCAGAATGGACCCAATTCCCACCTGGACATGGCCTCGACTCACATTCAAGTGCTGTGTGCTCCAGGTATCTGCACTGGACTTACACTTGATGCACCAAGGGCCTGAGAAGCAATCATCGACCCAGGATGGTGTAGCAGACCTCTGTGCTTCCTCACCAGTTTATTTCAAATTCTCAGCTTTATGACTGTTACTTGACCTCAGGAGTGCTGATCCTGGCCTGCCTCAGTGCCCTGGGCTGCCTGGGGCTGTACAGGGAGGATAATTTGTCCACTTTCTCATTCTGGGATCTCCAGATATTTAAAGTACAGCTATGTACTTCACAGGCAGTGTGGACCTTTCTATTACTGAGCTCGGCGAGGGACGTCATCAAATTAGAATGTTCAGAAGCTAGTGTGCAGCATGAGGAGTAGGGTCACAGTTGTCCCTTGTCATTTCCAGGTACACTCAGGTGCCTCTGGTAATTCCTTTGTCAATATTAAGTGCCAGGCCCCTAACACAGGCCTATAATCCTATCACTGAGGGAGACCAAGTCAGGAGGATCAGAAGTTAAGCCCAGCCTGGGTAATTTAGTGACTTAGTGAAAACCTGCATCATAATCAAAAATAGGTGTGCAGTGGGGATGACAGTGTAACTTAGTGTGAAGGTCTTAGGCTCCATACCCAGTGATACATTGACTTCTGAAAGCCTCAAATCCTTTGGCCATTTTGGACATGAGAGGTGGCATGGAACAAGGACATCATCCCCTCTCTTATAACCTTGTCCTTCCAGAGAATAACACCATGCTGCACCTCCACCAGGACAGTGTCAAGACTGACGGAAGTGAGTCCTTCCTGGCCTGTGTATTTCCTTACTCAGTGAAGGAAGGTCCAGATGAGTCATCATAAATTACTTCCCCTGCCGATGCCTGACATCACATAACTTCTATTATATTACCTATCCAAAATACACATAGGTTAAAGAGCAAAATAAAAGAAAGATGCTAGAGAATAGGGGGCAGACTTCGTGGAGATGGGAAGGGATTCTCAGGAAGAGAGGAGAGAAAGGGGAAGAGGAAAGAGGTAAAAAATGATTCAAAAATGAATAAGATATGATAGATAGATAATTTTCCAAAACAAATGTAATTACTATGTGTCACAACATATAATAATAACTTCATGAATTTTGTATGTTATCAATGACACCTCAGATATGTTGAGTGAGGAACAGAAATAAGCATTTATTGTTTTTATCTAGATTTCTGGCAACTTAAATCAAGCTTTCAATTCCAAATATGTATTTTACCATTTAAGAGTATTTTCCCAAAGACGCTATGGATCAGAAAAATCCAAATTTGAGTTAAACTCCCAGAAGACAACCTTGTCATATGTCACATGTCCATTACAGCTCTTGCTGTCTCTTAAGTATTATGTTTTTAATTTAAAATGTCCCCCAAGCGCCTCACATGTCTTTGGATGTAGTGGTATACCTATGGAACCTTGTACTGTGGGGACGTGGGGCCTGGCTGGAAGAGGCAGAGGCATGGGGCTTGCCCTGGAGAGATTGTGTCAACTTGTTGAGATTGGGGCAGAGCTTTCAGGTATGCTTTATTGATTTAGGGGCCAGGGATTGAGGGAGGGGCAACCACCCTGGGTGTGGTCAGCCCAACGGGCAGCTTGAACTAAATAAAGAAAGAAGAAGCATTGTTATAGCTTTCCCCTGGGACAACTCTGGCCTTAGCCTTAGTCTCCAGACATCAGACTTGCTTTCTTCCTTTGGCTTTCTGTCTGCCATGCTGTGAAGAGCTTTTCTCCAGCTAGACTTATATAATGTGCTTCCACCATTGCTGGCTGCTCATGAATGCACTGTATGAGAACTTCTGAAACGCTGACCAAAAAGTTTTCCTCCCTAAATTTCTGGATGTCTGGTATTCTGTCCCAGCAATGAATAAGTAACTGAGACACGAAGATAGGAGTCTCAAGGTCTGGAGGAAGCCAGGGATTAGATTCTCTCCTGGGGCCCAGTAGGCAGCAATGCATCAAGGGACCAGAAGAGCAGGGAAGCCAGACGAGGCCTGTGATGCATGGGTCTCCATGTAGACCCTGCCCTGGAGAGAAGATGTCAGCTAGGCAGCCCCCGAGCATAGTGAGAGACCCCACCAAGGCAAGGACCTCTGTGTTACCCTGTGTTCCTCTGCAGGGTGCACTCAGGCCAGGATCTGCATTGGGTTCTATAGCCAGGAGCCTCCTTCAGCTCACAGAAGCAAAGCCTCCATGCCTGTCCCAGCCCTGGCCCCAGGTCACCCCCACAACCCTTACATTCCAGCCTTCCTTCCCTCACCTGTAGTTTTCCGTCCTTTTCCTCCAGTAGTCATAACTAAAGAAAGAAAATAATGAGGCTTCCCCACACTCTACAAACTGAAACCACAGTGAGAGAACATTTCATCTGAATCCTACGTGACCGCAAGCTGCTGCCGGCCTGGGTTACTGAAAAGCAGACATCTGTGTGAAATGCAAATGCGTCTCGTGCGGCTGCCCCTTCTCAGTGGCCTCTGGTGAAAGGTCAGACAATAGATGTGTCTGAGTCTCCGCACAAGCATGAGCTTATCACACATCAGGAAGATGTGATCAGTGGACAGAGACTGGGAGACCAGAAGAGAACGAAAATATGGTGACTGTTCAGCATTTTTGTTATAGTAGAAGACACATTATCATGAATTTTACTCAAAATACCTCCTCCCACCTCCAACACACTTATCCTGTCATTCTTGCCACTTTCTGAAGCAGATCTGGAAGCCCTCTTTCCTGAGTAGGTTTAGATAGTATGACTGAAAATATGGTGAATGTGCCTGCCTAGTGCCATACAATGGGAAGGCAGTTTATAAAAAGAAGTTCTTATCCACCGTGTTCACCAGACCTAGCAATGTGTGAATTCTGGTTCTTCTTCCAAGTCAAAATAACCATGAAAAGTAAATATTTTAAGTCAACATTAATTCAAGACATTGAGGTAGCCACAGCAGCACAATTAAAGGCACTTGCAAAAAAGAACTTTCAGAACTGCTTCGGAAAGTGGCAGGGATGGCAGGATATGTGTGTAGGAGACAAGGTAGATGTCCAGGGGGATTCGTGGCAACGTGTCTTTTACTGTAATAATTTGTATTTAATTTGAACATGCCCCGTATTTTTCAATCACACCTCATACAGGCCCACATTCTGACTCAAGTGACATCAGAAAGAGAAAATATCCAAATCAGGACAAGTTTTAGGAGTTTCCATGTTTTTACTGCTTAAGCCTATTGCTTAAGAAAATCCAGGGTTCAGCATGGTAAATGCTTGTACTAAACAACGTCTCGTCAGGTGCTGCTCTCCGGCATTCCTCGCGATACCTCGGCACACAGGGACCTCGAGGAAAGCGGGAAACTGCTTGGGGTCACCGTCGCTGTAGCCCTGTTCGTTTGGTTATAAATAAAGCATACCCATACCTGCCTCACCATCTGCGTGTCTTTCTAGCTGCTGAACATAAAATAGACCCCCGGCTGTGTAAATTGAATTGTCACCTTCCTAATCAGAATTGACAATTGTAAATAACCATCCAGATGGTTTTGTATGTGTGCTAGTCTCACAGACATATTTTCCAACAGTGTCGTAGGCATTTAGAAGGGTGAGCTCGAACGAAATCACCTCAGTGTCAAGTTCTCAAAGACACTGACAGCGTCATCGTTCGTTCCTAAGCGAAAATCCTGTTAGGCACCTGCCTCTGCGCCGAGGTGGACCCAGACTGTGTGCTGCCATCATCACCTATGCGAAGTAAGCTCTGAGCTCGTTTCCGGTCTGAGGGAAACATTCTGCAGCCCAGGACCTTCCACATCCAACTCACTTTCAGGATAAGCAACTTCTCTTCTCTAGTTCTTTAGGCTTGTTGAGAAATTTAAAAGCTACATAGTTAACTTACTCTTATAGTTAATTTTTTTTTTTTAGAAAAGTAGGATAGGAAAGTTTTGCTTCTCCCCACAGCTTTCTGAAAGGAGGTAAGAAAACAGGGTGTACTGAGGTTTTCACTGTGTGCACTTTCCACATGCCCTCAGCTCCCCACCCAAAAATCTGTCTGTCCTGTGATCTCCTCAGTTCTTGGACTTTTGGCCATTATGCCAACAAAAAACAGCATTTATTATGAATTAATAATATATGTATCTTTGTCCATGAGGAGCTGGAATGAGGCTGTCTTGACTCAGCCTCTCCCCCGGTTCTACTTTCCTCATTCGCTTGAGTAGAGCACTAAGGGCCCAGCTATGAAAACCCATCTGCCACGTTTCCCTCCCTCCCAATGCACCAAAGACCCTGATGGGGAGTCTACCAGGGATATGATAGCAAAGGACAGAAGATCCTCCTGAGCCCATGGGGACATTCTTCCTGCTCCCGGTGAGGTCCAAGCAGATGCTGACTTCTATCCGAGCCAGGGCACACAGCATTCTCCATCCTGGGCCTTTTCCTTGATTCTTGGTTGCTTTTTTTTCTTCTTTCCTTTGTGTGTGTGTGTGTGTGTGTGTGTGTGTGTGTGTGTGTGTGTGTGGTATTAGAGACTGAACCCAGGACCTTTACCCTAAGCTGTATCCCTTACCCTTTCCAAATTTTTAAAAATTCTGAGCCAGGATCTTGCTATGACTCTAAGTTGTCCATGGTGGGCTTGAACTTGCGACGTTCCTGCTTCAGCCTCCCATAGGACTTTCATTGCTTTCTCTCTCCTGGACCCTTGGACTTTGTTCTTTAACATCCTTAGTCATGACTGTAGCCAGCAGCAGCCACACCACCCTGTTGGACCCAAGCTCCCTCTTCATCCTCTCCAAATTCAACTCAGAGATGCCCCCCACGCCAAGGGAGGCCAATCCTGTGTCCTTCCCAGCTGCACCCTTCTTTTCTCACACCGCCATGGCAATCTTTCCAAAACAAAAAGCCTGTTTACTTTAAATGTATATTTGTTTGTGTTTTTTAAAGTGCCCTTTATTATTTTACTAAAGGTACGGCAAGAATCTTTTCATCAAAACTCTTCTTTTATTCTGTATTATTAGTATTAGCATACTGCTTTTGATCAATATATGTATATATGCTTTGAATATTTAGATGAGCAGCTATTCTGTGATCATGGGAACACAACTGAAATCTAGATTTCAGTGTGACAGTCAAAAGTCTTACACCATGAAGAAGGGAAAAGCCAACTAATAGTTTTGTAAACCATTTTAAGTTTGTTTTTCTAAAAAGTCACTAAGTTCCTAGCTGTGTGATTCACAATGTTTTTTTTTTGAAAATCAGTAGTTTTGCCTGCTTGTCTGTGGTGAGATTTTAATTGTTCTGCTTATCATGGTCTGAAATACTCATCGATCTTCCTCAAATATACCAGACAAGTGGGAATAAAAACCCATTTGGCCAGATCCAGTGGCATGGGCTTGTTCTCCTGGCACTCCAGGAGGCCGAGGCAGAAGGATTTCAAGTTCAATCCTAGCTTGGGCAGTTCAGGTACTTGATAAGATCCTGTCACAAAACTAAAATGAGGCTTAGGATTTAGCTCACTGTGACGGCCCTGCGCTGGATCCCTAATACCACACAAACACAAAAGACTTTGAAACACCACACCATTTTTAACCTTTCCTATTTTTCACGTACAATAGGTAAACATCTTCGAGCCATCTTTGAAATAGGAGTAAGCCAAGTTCTTTTGGCAGGGGGATGCTCGCTCCCCAGTGGCACCGCAGCCCTTTGGTCCGCAGTGTCTTCAGGCTGAGACCAGTGCTTACAGCCCTGGCTCCATGCAGCAATTCGGCCACCTGCCCTTCCTCTGTCACAGACGCCATGGGAAGCACAGGCCTTTGCAGTGACACAGTCAGAACTCTCCTGCAGGGGAATGATATAGCTGGAGTCCTTAGAGGTCTCTGAGCTGAGGCAGCAGACGGCCTGGAAATACTGTGTGAAGAAACAAAAATTGTGGAATTTGTACGGGCTAGATAGATGCAAAGGGATCCGTTTCCATCCATCTACCCCCCACTAATTCCTCCAGATGTCATCTAACCCAGTTACAATCAGGTGCCTCTCATCCAAATAGCTGGGCATTGAGTAAGTCAGGGTCCCCAGCCCCCAGTACAGGCTGGTACTGGTCCCTGGCCTGTTAGGATCTGGGCCACACAGTAGGAGGAGGGGAGCAGCAGGGTCGGGTTTCATCTGTGTTTACAGCCGCTCCCCTTACCTCATGGTACTACCTGAGTCCCACATCCTAGCAGATTAGCAGAGGCATTAGATTCTTAATGAACTTCCCAAGCTAAGAGCGAGAAGTATTTGGTGGGCTGTACATAAGAAGGAGCTTGGTTGCCCACTTTTTGTGAGAATCTAATGCCTAGTGGTCTGAGGCGGAGCTGAGGCAGCAATGCTAGTACCATATTGCCATCTCCTGCCCCCAATCTGTGGAAAAACTGTCTTCCATCAAACCAATCCTTGAGGCCAAAAAGTCTGGGGACTGCTGGAGTAGAGTAGAAGTTCTCAAACGTGGGTTCCTAAGGTCTTTCAAAACGACTCCAGGACTTCCTTCCCTCATAGCAAAGGTTCCATGTTTGAACCCCAATACTAAAATAAAATAAAATAAACTGTAGTAAGACTCAGTGATGTGCTGAGCCCCTCCCTCCAAAGCATATTCATTTTTAAGCCACATGGAACCCACTACCTGGTCTGATGATTGACTATACCTTCTAAGCTTCTCACATTGAAGTTTTGAAAACCTCCAGGCACAAAGGAACACCCAGTCATCATCCAGAATTCAGTGCTGCCTCAGAATCTGCCCTATAACTGTAATTCACTCACTGTTGTTTACTCTAGTTCTTTTCTTTCTTTGTGTGTGTGTGTGTGTGTGTGTGTGTGTGTGTGTGTGCTTGTGTGTGTGCTTGTGTGTGTCGTATGTATGATAACTGGGAATCAAGTTGAAGGTCATCACACTAAACTACATTTCCTGCCTATTTTTGGTTTTGAGACAGAGTGTCGCTAAGTCACTAAGTTGCCCAGGCTGGGCTCAAACTTGCAATCATCCCACCTTAACCTCCCAGACAGCTGGGATGACAGGCCTGTGCCCCTGTGCCTAGCCTTTATTTTTATGAATTTGCATTTGCTCCGCGTTGGGCTTTCATATTTTTCTGTGTTGTCATCCTCCTCCCAAATCTCAGCGAGATCATGTAAACACATTAAATGGTTATGTCTCCTAAAAGGCATTTAAAGAAAAAAAAGGGGGGGGGGGGCTAGACAGGTGTATAGGACAGAAATGCCCAGGAATAACCAGCCTCTCTGTTTGGCCCACTGCAGTGAACTCGGGGGACGGCATCGACTATAGCCAGCAGAAGCGAGAGAACATCGGGGACCTCATCCAGGAAACACTGGAGGCCTTTGAGCGCTACGGGGGTGAGGATGCCTTCATTAACATCAAGTACATGGTGCCCACCTATGAGTCGTGCCTACTCAACTGATGGGGCGATGAGGGGGGCTCCCCTGGGCAGCAGGGTGGCCTCTGGTCTCTGCTGCCTCCCGCATAGAGGTCCTTGTGGTTTCCACAGCTCTCTCTCCGGCTGCTAGGCATAGTGGCTTCGGGGCCCTTGGGCTACCCTTTGGAGAGCAAAGGCTTTCCAACCCATAAATAGTGCCTGTTTCTTAGATTACAATAGTGTACTGTACTTATTTGTTCTCTGAGAAGAACAGCTTCTTTCTCCAGCTCGGACTGAGGCAGAAGTCCGAGCAAAGCCTTCAGTTGTAGAGACAATAAAACTATCACTTTCGTACGCAATTCAGCATCCCGCGCTGTGTCTGCCTGCCCCGGGGGTGACGTCCCGGGTTGGAGGGAAGGGTCACTGCTCACTAGGTGTTTATCGTGGATGAGAAGTTTGAGCCCAGAGCTGCCTCTCCGGCAGCTGTGCAGAATAATGTGCTTTGACATTCAATAAAACTGTTGAATCTATATTCCAATTACAGCAGGAAATTTTTGCAGCCCTGTTTTAACCTGAGCAATACACATAATTAATACTTCTAGCCCAGCAGTGATCAGTGCTCTGGGGCCTCTCAGTTTATCTCTGGGTACAGGTAGGGAGGCTGAGGAGAGGCTGGAGTCAAGATTAGGCGTGAAATGTTCATTTTGAAAATGGATGTGTGTGTGTGTGTGTGTGTGTGAGAGAGAGAGAGAGAGAGAGAGAGAGAGAGAGAGAGAGAGAACGGGAATCAAACCCTTTAAGCTGATTTTGAAACAGTCTCAGTAAGTCACTAAGTTGTGCAGGCTGGGTTCAAATTTGTAAGTTTCCTACCTCAGCCTCCCAGAGTGCCAGGATTTTAGGCTTATACCACCAGGTTTTAAAGGAAAAAGCTAGCTGGAATCCTTGCCCTGCCCTCTAGCCAACTGTCTCGGGATTCGGTAGGCTACCCCTACATAGATAGTCCCCAGCTCCTTCTTCAGGACTTCTCAATTTCAAAAACAGCTCCTCTGCTTCTTAGTGCCGACCCTATGAATTTGTCCTTTGCCGACGCTTCTCTCTGTTGCCCTCCCACACCCGAGACAGCTCTCATCACACCACTTGGTGGGTCTGATAGCAGTTCTGTAGCATTATACCGAGACTAAAAATTTTTTAAAAAACAAATTTGAGCACAGGGCTCAGGCCTATAATTCTAATATTCTGGGATGCTGAGGCAGAAAGATTGCAAATTTGAGCCCAGCCTGGGCAACTTAGTGAGACTGTCTCAAAATTAAAACATATATATATATATATATATATACATACACACACACACACACACACACACATATACGTACATATACATGCACACACACACACGCACACACATACATACATACATACATATATGGACTGAGCTGAGAATGTAGCTCTGTGGTAGCTCTGTGGGAAGGCGCTAGGCTTGATCCTAGTACTATACCACAAAAGAAAAAAAGATGTGTAAGTTTGCCGAACAGAGAAAGACAAAGGCTCGCCAAGGGAAGACTAACTGAAACGTCTTGGGTCTTGGACCATTACTGCCCAGGCTGCCAGGCCAGAAGCTCGGAGAGTTTGGAACACAGCCCAGAAAACTTCACGGAGACGAGCCCTGGCTTGGCTCACCACTGAGAGAGGCCAGAGCAGCACAAGGACATGCAGCCTTGGGGAGCTCAGCTTGGCAGCCAAGTGCAGCTTCTGCTAGAAAAAAAAAATGAAGGAATGAAGTATGTCCCTCCATTCTCTGGTTTTGGCCTTGTCGTCATTGTCACTAATTATTTAAGGCACAACTTTCCAGAGGCAAAGCTCGATTTTGTGAGCTACTGCTAGCTTCCCTTTTACCTCATTACTAGCACAGGGGGTGAACTCTAAAGTCTAGACATGACCACGTGGCTTCCGTGGGCCTTTTGAGGGGGCACAGTCCTGCCTGAGCAGGTAGGCCACATGAACTTCCATGTGTTATGTTGGGAAGACGTAGCTGGACTAAACATCAAGAATGTGACTGGTTTTCTCCAAACGCCGACGGCCAGCGGGGCTCAGCAACTGTGGCCCTGGCATTGGTGATATGACCAAAGAGACACCAAGGTCCATGACAACACTGGTCACAAAGAAGATGGGCTTGGTGGCAGAGGCCTGTCATCCCAGTGCTCTGGAGGCTGAGGTGGGAGGATCACAAGTTCGAGCTTAGGCTGGGCAATGTAGCAGAATCTAAACTAAAAGATAGTCCATGAATGTAGCTCAATGTGAAAGCCCTGGGTTCAGTCTCCAGAGCCACAAAAGAAAGGAGAAAAGAACAAAGAGAAGAGAGACAGAGGAAAGAACATGGTTTGTGGGTGCCTTTGGAACCCAGTGCCGCCATGACCCGTGGGGCTATTTCTGCACAGGCAGGCGTGGCCCCTTTGGTCTCAGTCAGAGATACCCACCTAGTGTGAAGCAGGCAGGACTCAAGAGCGCTAACTTTGGCTTGGAGTTAAAGTACCAAGGTTTCATCCCCAGGCCTTTTCACTCATTTTCTGTGCCACATTGGACAAACGACTGAGCCTCTCTGAGCCTCATATAGCCTCAGCTATGGTGTGGCAATTACTCTTGCCTGCAGGAGTGCTGTAAGCGTCAGCCACACATGTAACTTCTGATACCTACGAGCTTTTCTTTCAATGAGAAACAGTCCCTGAAGGAAACTCGTGTCTACCTCAACTGAGCAAAACACACGTGAAAGCCCCAGCCACGCCTGGTGAGGCCCCTGGGAGCTGGGTGGTCTCTGGACCCCTCCCATGGCTAGAATAGAGGCCCCCAGGTGACAATGACAGGGGACTTTCACAGCCTCAATGACACATCTCATCTGGGAGAGTGGCTCCCTGACCCATGCTAGGACAGTGCGTCACTTCTATGGCCCAATTATCAGTACGAAATGTGAGGCTGAAATACAGAGTTTGAAATGGTGAAGTGGCTGCATGCTCGGAAAATATTACTGTTACAGCTGAAGAGTCCCTAAACACACCAGTCGCCCCTCACGCCCTCCTGGAGTTTGCTAGTATGAAATCCTAGGGAAGGTTTGGGGCACGTCAAGGGACATCTGATGTCCAAATGTGTGGGAGCTCTGAATGAATCTCAACACCATAGATCTTCTCTGGCCCCATGGCTCGTTGCAAAGTAAAATTTAGGAAACTCAGAGACAGGCCTTAAAGAAGTAACACAAGTTTGTCCTGGTGGCACAGGTGCATAATCCCAGCACTTTGGGAGGCTGAGGCAAGAGGATTGTGAAGTTCAAGCCCAGCCTGAGTAACTTGGCTACTTAAAACCAAAAGCAAAAATGTCTGGGAATGTAACTTAGAGTGAAGGTCCTGGTTTCCATCCTCAAGTGCAAAAAAAAAGGGAGGAGGAAGAGGAAGAGAGAGATGAGGAAGAAGAAGGGAGAGATGAGGAGGAAGAGACACCCTGTGGGCAGATGTTCCTAAGCACTTTTCCAGGACATATTTTACCCTCCCGTGGGAGTTTTGGTGAAGTAAAGCACACACGATTGCTTTTTGGACAGTTTCATCCTTGTCTCCCTCAAAATGTCCCGAACACAAACAAAGATCCCAAACACAACACCTCGCCGTGTAAAGAGCCCTTGCTTTTGGCAAACAAGCTGGCTTTGTCCACCTTCTCCTTCACACCCATCACAACCAGAGCAGACTCAGGCTGTGAGGCTCACAGGCCACACGGCTCAGTGCACCAGACACAAAACCAGGGCACTATAATTTTTCCAGGTTCTTCTAGGCCACGTGCCTGTAATTGGCCAGATGCCTATAATAGGCCATACACCTATAATCCACCACACACCCCTAATCCATCCCTCCTGACCAGGCCCCATCGCCTTACAGCACGTGGAATCTGCAATAATCCACAACATCTGAATATGTGAGGCTTTGGCGGGTTATTCCAGATCCAAACCATAACACATAATAATTACATGTATCTTGGGAGCAGGTGCATGTACATATCACATCCTGATCTTTTTTACTTTCCCTCCCCCTCTCCTCTCCCATATCCCTTTTGCACTTCCACAAAGTCTACCTTCCTATTTCCTTTGTTTGTTTTTTTAATTCATATTTTGGGTTTCTCCTGTAAGATAAACTAGGCAATATTTAGCCTCCTGCATCTGGCTTATCTCACTCAGAAGCACACACTCTGCTGGAAGAAAGAAATGGATAAAACTTTCAAGACACAGGCATAAGGCAAAGACATTCTGAACAAACTCCCAATCACACAAGAAACAGTATCAGGACTGGGCATTTCTATGCTCTGAGAAGGAGCCTGAGGGTGTCGTATGCATGTCCAGAGGAACAAGAACCACTGTGGGTGGGCTCTGCCGCCCCACTCTATGAGGACAACTTAGACTCACGCTGCTTTAAACACCAAAGACTCGGACACATCCTCTCTGCCCCACAGTGGGTAAAAATTATATCAGCACACTGGGCTTGGTCAAGGGCACTTTCCAAGGAGAAAGTAGCACATTTGGGTTGAATCTGACTCTAAAAGTGTCTTCCATCATTTTTGCCTCTTTGCAATCTTCAACACATGAGCACAGACACGACCAACAGAAATGTACACACAAGTTCCAGGAAACCCCAACAACAGCCCACCACCCTAGTCCAAGGGCTTCTGGTGACATGAAAGAGAAACATGATCGCTGTAGGAATGACGGGTCCCAGCATGCCCTCCCTGGCCCTCGGCGAAGGAGTGCTCTAGGACTTGGGCTCACACAGGCTGGCTCAGGTCCGGGTGTGGCTGTGGCTGAGTTCTCCGTGCATGTTGGTAAAAAGCCAGCTCCCGCGCTGGGAGTGACATCGTGGACAGATGTGTTCTGGGTCGTGCTTTCTGCACATTCGCTCATTTGCATTCCCTGTGTCAAGGCTGATTTTGCTTTCCCTTATGGGAATAACTTTTAAGGCACTTGGCTCCTCTGTTCATTTTTGCTTTGCCAACTTTCTGTAAGCTCGATCTGGGCGAAAGGCTCTGTTCTCTCCCTAGGCTTGAGAAGTCTGAGAATATATTACGCTAGTTTCTTTTTTATTTAGAAACTATTGAGAAATCTCACCCAGCCTTGCCTAAGGAATCCTTTGGAAACAACGCACCCTCTATCCCACATAAATGCACGTTAACACAGGGTATTTTCACGGTCATTTTAGGTCATTTTCAGATGGTCTAATTTTACTTTCTCACCCAGGGACCAAGTCTGGAGTTCTTGCATTAGAAGATAAATCCAGGCATAACCACTAAGAAATGGCAATGCTTCTACCAAAAGACGGGGAGAGAAGCTAGGCCCTGTGCCACAGACCTGGAATCCCAGCACTCTGAGAGGCTGAGGCAGGAGAATTATAAATTCAAGCCCATCCTGGGAAACTTAGTGACTTTGTGAGACATTTTCCCAAAACCAAAATTAGAAAATGGGGCTAGGATATAGGTCATTACAAAGGCCCTGGGCTCAGTCTCTAGTATGACAAAGAATAAGCAAATAAATAATAAAAAGAAAGATGAGGGGCAAGACTAAACTATGTATCTGCTTCTCAACAAAAATCTGAGGGAGACTGATGCGGATCCACCAAAGGCTAATCTCCTTGCTCTCAGAGGCCCAGGCTGGGTGCTGCCCCTTAGCCGCCTGACCCTTCACTTCTGCCTCACTTCTCAGGCTTGCAGGCCCCAGACTCTCCCACCAGCCCCCTCGCTCTACCTTGGCCAATGGCCTCAGCTGGCCCATGTGTGTCCACACTTCCACGTGCCACCCACATGCAACAGATTCCCAAAGTTGAACCCAGGCTCTGACTGCCCTCTGCTACTAGACCTTGCCACCATGATGTCTAAGAGGCCCTTCCAGGCAGATTCAAGGCACCGGCTCCTGCCACCGTGCTCTGACGTGCCCACCCATCCCTCTCCTGCAGTCCACACAGCAGGCATCCACCTCTTGGCAGCCTCCACTCCCAGGCCCAGGGCCGCTCCTGGCCTCCCTTTGTTCCTTCTACACCAACCCCTTACACATCCTGGCAGTAAGGCCCACAGGCCTATAATCTCAGCACTTTAGGAGGCTGAGACAGTTGCAAGTTTGAGCCCAGCCCAGACAACTTAACGACTTAGTGAGAACCTGTCTCAAAGTTTAAAATAAAAACTGGGCTGGGGATGTGACTCAGTGTGAAGGCCCTGGGCTGCACCCCCAGGGGAAAAAAAATTTTAAAAAGAAATGGTGATGCCATGGTGGGTGGGGCAGAGTCAGCATTCTGTTGAAACCTACTCAAAGGAAAGAATTTTAAATATCCTCTGAACTGCCTGGAAACACAGGCTCATCTGGCTGCTGGGGCTGACAAATGTCCCACACGTGTGCAGTGTGGGGACTTGCTTTAGTGCAGACTTGCTATCTTCCTCCAAGTCCTTTGGCTGGGTCCTCCTGGGAGCCTGCATTGGCCCACAGTCCCTCACCAAGGACTGGGTCATCTTCAGCACTCCTGCTAACACATAGGTTGGGCTCACGTGGGCCAAGCACCTGCTTAGGTTTGCACCCTCAAGACACTAAGCAGAAGCAGCTTGATTTTCCTGGCTCTTTTGACAACCAGAGATCGCCACCAACCCGCTCCCACCATCACACCACCAGCATCACTCAGACCGCTGGTTCTCAGGATGGGTCCATGGCTGGGCTTGGGGGATCAAGCCTCTAATTCCAGCACTCTGGAAGATTGAGACAAGAGAATCCTAAGTTTGAGTCCAGCAAGGGCCACTCGGAAAATTAGCAAGACCCTATCTCAAAATTAAAACTAAAAATGGGCGTGGGCATGTAGCTCAATGGGAAGGCCCTGAGTTTCCTCTCCAGTGCCACAAAGAAGTGGCACTCCAGTGCAGCAAGGTTAGCATCAGGGATCCGGGGAGCTGCTGTATCAGTCAGTGCCTGTGGGGT
This sequence comes from Ctenodactylus gundi, assembly GCA_004027205.1. Classification (NCBI taxonomy): domain Eukaryota; kingdom Metazoa; phylum Chordata; class Mammalia; order Rodentia; family Ctenodactylidae; genus Ctenodactylus; species Ctenodactylus gundi. The sequence continues at coordinate 359,617 of PVKB01000602.1, read as the reverse complement.
TCACCTGTCACCTCCCGTGACTATGGTGTCTTGTAAAATTTGCAAACCACTCTTCAAAGCACAGATTCTGCCCTGACATGAATTTCCAACCCTCCTGGAGGCCCAGGTATACTGCACATAGGCAGTCCCTGAGCTGGGTTCCTGTGGAGCCCACTGCCAAGCCTGGCCACTCCCGCCATTGCCAGTCAGCATTCGAACTCTGTGGGGTCATTTACATAAAATGGACTTAGGGAGCAATAGGAAAGCTTCCAATCCCCTCACCAAGATGTTCACACTGCCCTCAGCTAGGGGATGAACCATAGGCCTGCCTTAGAAAAGCACATTTAAATCAATCAGCAAAACGTCAATAGTAAACACCCTATCATCTTTGTTTCAATATTAGAAAAATAAATAAATAAAGTCTGGGAAGCCTCACTGTTCAACAGAGCATTTCAAATCATCATTGTAGTTATCATCTTTCTACTCAAAACCTTAAAACGGGTATGTACACCTGCACATACATACTCATTTCTTTGCCCTTATTTTTTAATGTTATAATGAAAAATTGTTACATACAGTACATTAACTCTATTATACATTTCATATGTGGCCCAAGACAGCTCCTCTTTGCTCAGAAAAACAAAGGGAGAAAAGAACCAGTAGGCCACAGGTTGGATCCATCTGCTTTAAAAAGAAGGAATGGGGTATATTAATACAGACAGGGAACTTTCCAGTAAATGCCCACAATGCTAAGAACTTGGATCAGCAAAAACAGCTAAAGCAGGACTTTGCCCACTAGATGTTCTTACCGACTAAGGAGGTGCTCTGTTCCCATTTCCCACATGGCCACAGGCCGGAGGCTCCGTGGGCACAAAAGCCACCTACATCCTGAACTATGTCCACACACAGCAGCAGCCACGTGGCGCCCAATTCATGGAGGTGACAATGGGGACATTCAACCCCTTCCCAGAGCTGCAATGGCCTTTCTGTCTCCTCCCTCGTGCATCTGGGGCAGTAAGAGCTACACTAGAACACAGCCAGAAAAATGTCCTATAAAGAACTTTATTGATGAAAAGTCACCTTTTTTATAACCCTTGAGCAGGCTCCATTCAGGACAGACCAGTGTCACCCAAGTGGGATTTGCACAGCCCTCCTAGGAATTCCCCATATTAAAAGAATGTTTTAGTTTAAGGAAAAAATAACCCAACTGCAAAACAATCCTGCACTGAGTGACCAGCTTTGCCCCACAGAGTATTAAGAGGTGCATTTTTGTTTGCTAGGCTGTGAGGGAGCAGGGGGAGCGTCCTTTCCCAGAATGAGGTTTTCTTCATTTCTGAGCTTGACCCTCTGAGCAGCGTACAATGCCTCTGGGAATGGGGAAAGTAGACACAGGGTCTCTCTGATGCACTGGAATTGCTGACAGTGTTACTCTACAGCCACACACCTATACCCACCACACACCACGTCGCTCCTAAAAGAGGTCGCAGGGATGTACAGCACTGTGCAGGCTGAGGAGGCTGGCTGGGAGGGCCATCTCACCTGAGTGGCACAGGACTGGACAAGCGTGGGGCTCGCGAGCCCAGCAGGAGATTAAAATATGAATCCCTACTTATATTCCTGGCAGGGCTGTCAAACAACTGCACAGCTATCAGGGCTTTGGCGATGCTGGGCAGGCAACAGTTAAAGTGGGGGTCACTCCCCGCTTAATGCTAGAGCTGTCTCCTAAGCAGAGGCTGGTGCCAATCAAAAAGCCGAGGTTAAGTCCATGGGCTACACATGTGTGAGGTGATGAGCGAAACCCTTTGGTCAGGATTGAGGTCAAAGCCAAGCACAGCTCCCCACACACTCTCCAGACAGGATCAACTTCCAGCACATTCTCCTGAGCCTTCTCCATCTGAAAAACAGGAGGAAGGCATTGGGAAACTAGAAGGAAATTATTCATGAAAGTCTCTTCCTACCAGGCCAAGATTTAATCTTTAAATGAAAGACATTTCATTGAGTAGGATAAATATTAAACAGATTAGCAAAAACAGAGATCTGTACTCTCTACTCTGAAACCTCAAACTTTCTTTAGAATATATGATCACGGAGATAGTCACCAGGAGACAGCAGTGTGGCCAGCCTGTGGTCCTGTGATGTGTGCATGTGTGCATGACCTCACTGACCAGAATCCACACCACAAAGAGCCAGACCCAGCAGTTTATGGCTGGGAGACAGAGACACGAATCTAAAATCTGTGTTCACAAGTGGTCCGTGGTGTCACTACACCCCAGAAGGACTTATCTTTACACACAGTGCACACAGCCTCCAGTGCTCTGCAGTTGGCTTCCTGTGCCTTTTACTGGTGAGCCTGCCCACCCAAGGATGCGTGGCCTTCTTCCTTTCACAGACACACCAGCTTTTCACCACCATTGCCTACCTGGCCCCTTCTCAGGTCCCCACTCCCTCTTATTTTATTTATTTATTTATTTATTTATTTATTTTTGTGCTATTAGAGGTTGAACCTAGGACATTTGCACTGAGCTATATCTCTAGACCCTTTTCTCTTATTTGAGACAGGGTCTTGATAAGTCATCAAATTGCCCAAGCTGAGCTCAAATTTATAATCCTCCTGCCTCAGCCTCCCAGAGTGCTGGGATTAACAGGCCTGGCTTCCGTGGCCTTCTGAAGAAAGAAATACAGCCAAAGCTGCTCCAATGCAGGGTACTCGGCAGGGGAGGCGGCATCTCGCCCAGAAATGGCTGGTCTCACAGAGGTGCTGTGGCTCCTGCCTCTATCCTCGCTCCCGGAGCCAAAGCCTTTGTCGGGGAGGAAGTGGGCCTCGGCCCAAGGTTGTCTGCTGGGGCCTGGGAATCCTGTGTCCCTGAGTGTAGCTGGGGCAGGAGCACCGTGTACCAGGCTGCAGCCCTCCTGCGCTCAGGCCCTGCTGCCAAGGGCCGCTTCCCCGGTGGGGGCAGGGACCTCGGCCTTCTCATCGCCCTCTGCGCCACAGGCACACAGAGGAGCCACTTTTGTCTTCCTTCACTTTCTTGTCTGAGAGGCTTTTTTCCCTCCCTCCTCTAATCCCTTCTGGCCCAATTCGAGCATACCCCGGCAGCTGGGGCTGCTCCCTGGCGACCTCACAGACCGGCCCCACAGAGGGGCTGCTGTCCTCCTCAGTCTCTTTCCCGGCTTTCCCGACATTTTCTCCCTGATAAAGTGGCTTTTTTGTTTGTTCATTTGCTTTTTCTAATACTGAAGATAGAACCCATGGCCCCTCTCACTGAACTATTCCCCAGCCCCTTAGCCCATTTTTATCTTTGACTTTAAGACAGGGTCTTGTGAAGTCAAAAAGTTGTCCAAACTGGTCTCAAATTTAGCAATTCTCCTGCTTCAGCCTCCTAGAGTGCTGGGATTAGAGGCCTGTACCACCAGACTGACCTCCCAGATAAATCTTGAAGTTTTATAATTGCCTTCTGGGGCATACAGTTTCAAGTTTGGGGAAGGCCAGGTGGCAGAATCTTATTCTAAAGCTGTAAGCTGATCCAGTCCAAACTGAGACCAGGCAGGTGACAAGGAGCATAAGACAAAGACGTGCTGCAAAAGATCTCTGGGACTGTACGGTACCTGCCCTTCAGGGCCACACATGCTGGGGACACCATGCCTTCCTGAGCTCACACTCTGTCTACAAGGCCCTTCCTTCCACCGGTTTTGCATTCAGCTCTTTTCCCGTCTGTTTTCCTAATCCCACTGGTTTCTATTTTCCTGTTTGCAGAGTGAGACCTTGTCTCAAAATTTTAAAATAATGAATAAATAAAAGTAAAAAGGGAAAGAAGTAATATAACATCTTTCCTAATTAAAATCATTTAAATTTAGCTTATTTTAATTTTTATGGTACTGGAGACGGAGCCTAGGGCCTTTACACGGAGCTACATCCCAAACCTTTTTTTTTTTTTTTTTTTTTTTTTTTGAGACGGAGTCTCCTTCGCTAATCCAGGCTAGACCTGAGCTCTCATTCTGTAGCCCAGGCTGCCCTTGCAGTCATGGCAATCTTCCTGAATGCTGGGATCATAAGCAAGCACCAGTTCATGTGGCGCTAAGGAATCAAACCCAGGCCTTGCGCTTGCTAAGCAGGCATTCTAAAGGCAGAGCTATGCTACTAGGCCCCATTTTTATCTTATATGTGTGTTTATTTATTTATTTCTTGAGACACGATCTTGCTAAGTCACTCAATTACCCTGGGTGGACTTGAACTGGCGACTCTCCTGCCTCAGCCTCCCAGAGCATTAGAATTACAGGCCTGCACCAAGGGGCTGGCTTTAAAGTTAAAAAGACAAAGAGGGCGGGCCTGAGCGGTGGCGCCTGCGCGCGGCATCAGCCTCCGGCTCCACAGCCCCCAGGACTACGCCCTTCCTCTCTGGGACCGAGGACGGCGCCTCCCTCCCGGCCTCCCGGCCCTCTCCCGAGTCGTCGCTCCGGCCCGGCGGCCGCCGAGGCGGGCGTGGGCCTCCGAGGGCAGCGGGCGCCCTGCGAGGGGGACGTCCCCCAGTGGCGGTGGCGGGCAGCGTGGCGGGCCGCGGGCGACCTGGAGGCTGTGATCATCACGGGACGCCTCGCCCTCGCCCACGCCGCGGCCGCGCGGAAACCTGAGCAGCGCCGTCCGCAGATCAAAATAACTTCCAAGAATAACCCGGCGGCCCGGTGAGGCTGGCAGCCCTGCCGCGGCTTCCTCCCGCGCCGGCCCGGGGCGGGTTATCATGTCTCCCAGGCCGGAACGCCAGCAGTGGGGACAATCGGAGGAAGCGTGGTGCTTTCTCCACGGGGAGCCGAGCGGGGACCCTGCTTATCAAAGGGACAAGATTTACTCAGTTGCCACAAACTCCCAAAGACTTCCTTTCCCAAAAGAAAGGCCCGGGCAAGGTCGTGTCCTTTGGTCACCTGCGCTGAGCCAAGAGCACCATCTGCTTCGCTCCGGGCCATCAGGTGACTCCTCCTCCCCCGCCCGGGTCCCTCCCCGTCGCGGCGGCCGCGGGGAGAGGCGTCACAGCGCATGGCAGCCGGGGAGAGGTCTGCGGTCTCCAGAAGGGGACCTGAGGAAGCCGGCCTCGGCCCACGGGGAGGAACACGACCGGCAGGGGATGCAGGAAGAGGGACGGGCGGAAGCGGAGGGACAGGAGGCAGCCAGGCCTGGTGGCTTAAGTCTGGTAATTCCTGCACTCTGTGAGGCTGAGGCGGGAAAATCCCCAGTTTGAGTCCAGCCTGTGCGACTTAACTACTTAGTGAGATCCTGTCTCAAAATTAAAAACTGGGTTTGAGGATGTAGCTCAGGGTGATGGCCCTGAATTGGATCCACAGAACCCCCCCCCCCCCCTCAAAAAAAGAGGAATAAAAAGAAAAAGGGAGAAAAGGGAAAGGAGAACGACTGCAAGAAAAATAGAGAGAAGGCCAGAGGCTCCTGGCTAGCCCTCTCGGTGCCCACTTGAAAGCCCAGGTCCCGTGCAGCCCGGAGCAGTCCCCTGCAGCCCCTGCACCTGCGCGAATCTCCTCATCATCTAGCCTGGTGCCCCTTTCTATCCCTTTCTGGCATCTCATCCTACACACCTGCCACCAGAACACCTGGGCCCAAGCAGTGCCCCATGTCCAGGCCTTGCTCAGGCCACTCACCCCTCATGGGGTCCTCTCTGTTCCCCAATTGGCCAGGCAGATCCCCTGCTGAGGAGTCTAGACCACTGAGCCTCCACTAGGTCTTTGTACATGGGGCTCTCATCCTTGGCCCCAGGGGCCACACCTTCATCAAAATCTTGAAGCCCCTAAGTGGGCAGATGGGCTTTCACCTCACCCAAGTCACATCCAGGACAATGTACCTGGCACAGGGTTCTCACTCCCTGGGGGATCTGAGAAAAAAGGACAGTATGCGGGTACACTCCCCCCGGAAGCAGCTGCCCCACACATACGACCATATCTACTGAATACTCCAAATTGCAGGGACCTGAGGCCAGTGAATCAGCCGACACAGAGAGATGGCATTTAGGAATAGCCCAGAGCCTCTGCCCACCCCCAGGACAGCACACTGTCCCCCGCTCGGAAGATGGCTTCCAACATAAATGGAAATCAAAGGGAGCTGAGCATTTTCCAAAAGATGTAGGACCTGTTCTTCCCCCCATTCCCAGCCCCAACCCCAGAACTAAGGGTCCAACCAGGACCTTTGCACTGAACTCTATCCTGGCCCACGTTTTAGTTTTGATTTTGAGACAGGGTCTTATTAAATCTCTAAGTTGCCCAGACTGGTATCAACATTAAGACCTTCCACCTCAACCTTCTAGAGAGATTACAGGCCTATGCCCACACACAGGGCAGGCCCAACTCTTGGTAGTCTGTACTCAGGAGAGTCTCCCTGGGCTATGAATTCAAAAAGCCAAAAAGTAGACCTTAGGTAGAAGGAATCCATAACTGGCCTGAATGCATTGGTGCCCTCCTCTCATGCCATTAGGATCCCTAATTGGTAATGAAGGCTGTTCCAGGTAAATATAAATGCTTCAGAATCTTCCTGTTGGAGGAGGGGTGTGTGTGTGAAGATTAAACCCAGGGTCTCCGTACTGAGCTGCATCCCAGACCTTTTTTATTTTGAGGCAGGGTTTCACTAAGTTGTCCAAGCTGGACTTAAACTTGCTGTCTATTTATCTATTCATTGCTGAGACAAAAATTGGTACCAGGAGTGGGGTCATTGCTACGACTCGACTGACCAGCCTTTGAAACAGTTTTGGGGGAGGAGATTGGGAAGGATTGAAGATGCTAACTAGAGAAGGCTTAGAATGCTCTGAGCCAAGTTGATGGGAGATTTTGGTCAGGAGTCAGAAGACCAGAATGTGACAGAAGTGTGTATTGGAAAGGCCAGTCTCAAAAAGTTTCAGATGGGAAGGAGTACTTTATTGACAATTGGTCTAGAAACCGTGAGTGCTATGCTCTTGCAAAAAAAGTGTGCTGGCATTTTACCTTTGTCCAGAGATTTTTGCCTGAAACTGAGATTAAGGGCAGTGGATTACTTAATCTAGTAGAGGAAATTTCAAGGCTGCCCAATATTCAGGCTGTCACAGGGGTACTGCCTGTGGCTCCTAATCAGATCTACACATACAAAAAAAGCATGAAAAAATACAAAGATAAGAGATGTGAAAAGTTTGTAGTTTTGCCAGAAACAGTGTGACTTCGAAGTGGGGCAGAAGAGCATATTGTTAAAGCAAATAACATTAAAATGAAGCCAAGTACTTTGAATAAGTACTATAAAAATGATGCCCTGAGGGTGTCTCAGGAATCAGCAAAATCCCACCCTTTGCCAATTAAAGGGTGGAGAGGCAAAAGACTTTGTCCTAAGAAGAATACCCAAGGGCACGCTGTAGGAAAAAGAGAGGAGTGTACACTACCTAAGAAGCCATCGAAGAACTCTAAGGCCTCAGCAGCAACCGTCCAAGGGTACCAGATGACTGCTCAAACCAGGGAAAGACTTTGGTGCCATACTTCTGGTGCTGGTTTCACTGGCATGCAGAATGCAAGAGTTGTGGGATCATGGTGGCTTCTGCCCAGATTTCTGTGTCCAAGGAAGGCCTTGGAAATCAGGCAGTGTTCCCCTGGAAGGGCAATGCATGGAGTTGTTAAGGTGAAGCCAAAAGTGCAGTGGAGACCCAGAAAATTTGGAGATGCCAAAAATGTGGATTGTCTGCTAAGGAAGGCTACAGGCTATGAGCAGAGGCAGCCTGAGACGTGGAGGTTACAGCACTGTAAAGGCAGGGCCACCCGGGCCCTTTGGAGCTCACATTTAATCACAGAATACCCCAAGTGCTGGACATGGAGCTTCAGGATTTAACTCTGGCTCTGCTGGGTTCGGAACTGGTTTTGGTCTGATTGCTTTCTATCCTCCTATTTCTTCCTTGTGGAAAGCTCATAACTAAGACTTTCCCTGAGTCTCAGAGGACACTTTGGACTTTTTAGAAGCCCTCAAACTGTTAAGATCTTGGTAACTCTCAGAGAAGAACTAAATGCAATTTGCAAAAGAAGGTGGACATGAGTCTTTTGGGGGCCAGGGTTGGAATGTATGCTTTGGGTCTGGGGTGTCCCCCCCAAGGACCTCATGTGTTTAGGTATTGTGGAATACCTATGTGTGCTGTGTGCTGTTGGGGTGTGGGGCCTGGCTGGAAGGAAGAGATGCTTGGAACTTGCCCTAGGTGGGTGGGTGCGGTTCTGCCCTCTCTCCCTTACCTGGCTTCCTGTCTGCTATCCCATGAAGAGCTTCCTTGTGGTTCACCTTCACCATGTGCTTCCACCGTTGCCAGCCTCTCATGAAAGGACAATGTGAACCCTTCTCAAATTGTGAGCTAAAATAAATCTTTCCTCCCTTAAGTTGTGGGTGTCAGGTGTTCTGTCCCAGCAATCAATAAATAACTAAGATACTTGCCATCCCCCTACCTCAGCTTCCTAGAGTACAGAATCCTTTTCAGTAGCATGGGTCAATGAGAGTCACATGGGAAGAGAAGCTTTTGGGGTATCCATGCTCTTGCTGCGGAAGATCCCAGACAGGTCTACCCACCAAGGAAGTGATACCCTAGCAAGCAACAGCTGGAACTCTTCTTGGTGTGACACCGTGAGACCCTGGCATGCTCTGACACTTATGCCTTACTGATTGTCTCTGCCTGGCATGTGACATCATATCCCCGGAGGAAGCTTCCCTAATGGGCTCTGTAGTTGGATGATTCTCTGTGCTACCCTCAGTAATCAGTCAATCAATATCTAACCGAACACCTACTGACATACTTAACTTTAAGAGGAGGGGAACTTTGGGCCATTGGCCATGTAAGGAAAGCTCCAGGATGCTACCTCCATCTACTGTGCTTCACTTGTAAAAAATCAATTCAATTAAAAGTCCCTCAATATATAGGACAGTCACTATACCATGTGACAAGAACAGCAGAAGAGGCAAGTGATGGCAGGACTGAACCAGGGAGAAAAGCCCAGGGGTTGCCTGCCTCTTCCTTCGCCCTCTAGGCCCCACCAGCCATGACCTGGGTCCTGGCAGGGACATCTGATGAAGAATGGGTCTCCCTCCTGATTTGTCCCCCTTCCCAGAAGCCCTAAGACATTCTTTGTGGATCTCACCTGCCTGCAGGGAGGGGAGCTCTAGCTCAAAGTGATCTCTGTAGGGAGGGAGAATGCTCAGGACTCAAACCACAGCTCACAGGGACCAAAGAAGGCAGGCAGATGCACCTGCCTCTGCTGATAGGGAAAGGCACATATAAAGTTTTCCTATAATGTTAGGGAATTCACAGACCCCGTCCTACCTACAGTCTCTCCATAGATCACCCCTTAAGATCACCTGAGGAGCCAGGCCTGGGCCTGCAGGCCTGCAATCCCAAGTTCTCAAAACCACTGAGACAGAAGGATACCAAGTTTGAGCCTGGCCCTGGACAACTTAGTGATGTAGTGAGGCCCTGTCTCAAAATTATTTAAAAATAAATAAAGATAAATAAAAATGGGCTAGAGACGTAGCTCCATGTAAAGGTCCTGGGCTCCATCCCTGGTTCTACAAAAAATAAAAAAGCCTTCCAAAGAATTTAGGCTAGACACTGGGTGAACACAGCGAGCAAGCACATGGAGAAGCCAGCATCCCATGAGGGGACATCACTTGGGACCCGTGGACTCCACAGAAGCAGTCACATGAAGACTGCCAGAGCGAGCGTGAAGGCCAAAGGTCCAAATGGCTCCCACTGGGAAGGTCAGGTGAGGAAAGCGGTCTGGGAACATGTGGGAAACTGAGATGGCTGGAGGAATGGACAAGGTGCCGGAAGCAAAGGGAGGAAACCAGTCCACACCGAGGATGGGCCACGGTCTGTGGCACCAGTGCCCAGCTGCGGTCCCAGAGGAGCCTGGCCGCCCACTGCCTCACGTGTGCTACGTCTGCAGATGGTGACCTGAGTGCTGAGCACAAAGCCCTGGCCTGGGTGTGCAAAAGCAGCTCCTCTTCCAGTGTGTGCGGAGGGCCTGCGAGCCCAGCTTTGGGAAGGAAAAATTTGTCATTTATAAAACTTAGTAGTTCCTCAAAAGGCACAGAGCAGGTAAACATCCAAACACTTCAGTTTGGCTAGACCTGTCGTGGATAACACTCCTCTAGCTGGTGACGGTGTCCTGATTAACATTTCCTTCTTGCTGCAAATGTAATAATTTGTGAAGCTGTTTCGAGATGCAGTGAAACAGAGAATGATTTAGCAGACTGAAAGCCCCGAGTCCTCACAACAGTATGAAAGGCAGTACCAGGGAATCAAGGGTGGGTCCTAAGAGAGTAGGCTTCCTTAAAGAGCCAAGTGCAACACTCACCCCGTGTTGTGAGGTGCACCTGTGAGGGCACAGCTGACTCAGGTCGTAATTCAGTTCTTCAGTTCAATTTCAAACTCATGGAGATTAGTACCAAGCGAGTCAAGTGGAACTGAAGATTCATTATAGGTGATGTGGAAAAATTAAGGTAATTTTCTGGGCCTGGTTGGGCAACCCTGTAATCCCAGTGCACTGAGCGCTGAGGCAGGAGGATTACACAAATGCAGGTCCAGTCTGGGCAACTTAGTGACTTAGCAAGACCTTATCTCAAAATCAAAAACCAATGACAGGGCTGGGAATGTAGCGTATTGCAAAAGCTGTGGACTCAGTCCCCAGCCCTGGGGGAAAAAAAGAGAGAGATAATTTGCTGTGTGTATTTTTAATACAATTGTTCATAAAATAATAAACACCTGTACACCAATCCCTTTACCTTTATATAATAAATTGCATTCATCTATAGTTTTGTCTCCCCCAACTCACATTCATATGCTGTCTTTTAAATATTTGCAATTGGTGCTGGAGAAATGCCTCAGTGGTTAAAGCGCTTGCTTAGCAAGCACCAAGTCAAGCACTAAGTACTGAGTTTGATTCCCCAGCAACATGTAAACTGGGTGTGGTGGCACACACCTGTAATCCCAGCACTGGGGAGGCTGAGACAGGTGAATTGCCATGAGTCCAAGGCCAGCCTTGGCTTCCACAGTGAGTTCAGAACCAGCCTGGGCTACAGAATGAGACCCTGTCTCATAAATAAATAAATAAATAAATAAATAAATAAATAAATATTTACAATTGATTATTTTAAAATATCTATTTTAATATGATATATATCATATTTTAGTGTATATTATATATTGTATTAATATCCTATATTAGAACTAAATATTATAATTGACATAACTATATTATGTTATATACGAATTCATTTTGTTATATTTAATATATTGTGTTAATATGTTAATACATTGTATATTTATTAATATATTATATTGCCATAATGTAGAGATGATTCATTAATATTTATATTATTTGTGATATATTATTTGTAATACATTTGACACCATCTTGCATGTGTCCTATCATTTTTAATCGCCATGTTATATGCTATAGAACTAGATTTTTATGGCCAACTAACCATTCTTGTAGTATTGGGTATTAGTTTTTTATTTTCATAATCTGTCTTACATTCCTCATTATAAGCATCATTTTCCCTTGACTTAAATTATTTCATTCTCAGGAATACAATAATGGGATCAAGGTGTAGCATAACGACTCTCAATAACAATTGCCAAATCTGCTTCCAAAATAACTAAGCAAAGCTGCACGTCCTCCACGAATCCCTGACTTCCAGCCACCGTCCTGTTCGCAGCACTTCCCACTGGGTGCGCACATGACACATGGGCTCTTGCACGGGTTTCATACTGTCGCTACTTCGAGCTACACCACGAATGTAGAATGAAGCTTTTCTTCTTCTAATACTTGTTGACTTCACTTTGTTTCTACTCCTGTGGGCTAAGAACTCTTTTCACTCCTTGTGCTTGAGGATTTCCATGTGCCTGGAGGTTTGGAAGAGCTGCTTACCTTGGTTCTTCTCCATTACATCTGTCGGTCGTTGCAATCCTGCCACCTCGCTGTGGTCTGCCGGCCGTTGCTCCACATGCCCAGGTCAATGCAGAGGAGCCCTCTTCCAGCAGCCCAGCCAGGAGGTCCCATTTCACAGTTGAGAAAATGAAGGCATCACCACTTGAGCATTTTAACCAACATCGCTTGCTGAAAATATCAGACCTACCTTAGAGCTCCACCTTGGCCTACTATCCCAGCCCACAAATGTTCCACAGTTACTGTGTCCAGCTCCCTTCTACCCTGATCTACTCACCTATAAGGGTTTACGACTTACAGGATTTGATTCCATGTTGCTTGATGGTTTTGTTTTTCAGGCATCAGGATGACCACTGAGCACATGTTCATTGACTTCACAACTTCACTTGACACAGTATTCCAATAAGCCCTGCCTCTCGGTTCCCCTTTTGTTGTGATGTTGGAGGCCAAGTCCAGAGTTACATCCCCTGCCCTTTTACTGTTTTATTATTATTATTAATTTTGAGACAGGGTCTCCTAAGTCACTAAGTTGGTCTCAAATTTGCAATTCTTCTTCCTCAGGTTTCCAGAGTTCTGGGATTACAAACCTACATTACCGGGCTGGGTTCCAACTTGCAACACTCCTGCCTCAGCCTCCCGTAGTGCTGGGATTACAAGACCATCATCAGGCTTGGCTCCTGTTTTGTTTTGCAGAGAAATTTTAACGTCCTTGGTGTCGCACCAGCAAGACAGACCACTGCCTTAGAAAAGGAGATCTTTCTGTCACATGGAGAGTTTTTTTTTTTTAACTTTAGAGAACTAGTTTTTCATAATTCAGTCTTTCCATCTTCCTTTTAAAATTAGTGGGCAATATGATCTTTCCAGGTGGGAGAAAAACAGTGAGGTCTACAGCAGCTGTGCTCTGATCAAGATTAGAAGGGGCAGGAATCAAAGACCTGGATACCTGTTCATCAGCTGCCACCAAGCAGAGACCAGTCCAGACACCCCACCTTCCCTGGCTCCTAAATTTTCTCTGCTCTTGACTTCCTGTCAAAATCTGAAGCCAACCATGAGACTCCAGGTTAGGCTCATCCTTCTGGCTGGAACTGACCCGCCTACCCCCTCACTAGGCCACTGGCTTCACTGCGACCACATCATGCACACCCTGATGAGCTCTGCACATTTCAGCCACCAGCCAGGCTGTCTTGGTAGCTGGACTCTGTAGCCTGAGAGGCAGCCATGCACCCCACCCCAGTGATGAGAACAGGGCTCCAGCTGCCATGCTGCCACACTTCTGGAGTGGCCTACGGGACTGCTAGTCACTCTGGGATTCAGGTGGTTGGGTCTCCAGAACTGCTGCGGCTGCTCCTGTCACTTAAGCCATTTCTAATGACAGAGGCGACTGAGAGCTGGTTCCTATGATTGGCTCCCTGACCGCTGGCTTGTCCTCCCCCGATGTGGGGGAGGTGACAATCCCTCAGTCCTCCCGGTGGCACGGGATACTGGCTGCCTCTGGGGGCGGCTGGCCACCGTCTACATGTGGGGGTCTGGGTCACACACGGAGAAGCTTTCCTTTCTGCTCATCTCTAACCTCGTGAACTGGAGCCTGCCTTTGATTTCAGGCTCCGACTTTTCCCACACTCTTGCGTCGGCTGATGCACAGGCCGCACGCACTCTGCTCTTTTATTGCTACCGCCATTTTCCCGCCACCCGCGCTGGCCACACCCACTCACAGCCTCAGTACCTCCTAATGTCCACACAGGTGTTGAGCTCCAGGAAATTTAACTTTGTCCACTTATCCAGTTGGTCAGCCCCTTCTGGGACATCATATCAATGTTTGGTGGGTTGTTTGGTTTTGTGTTCTGAGTGGGTTTTTTATTTGCTACAGTTTATTCTGTGACTGTTAAGACACTCAGCACATCTACCCTGTGATAGTCATAATGTGACTTTCATCATAGTGATAAATCAGTGCTTAGGAATGAGGGAAACAAGCTGTGTCACTTTCCTGAGGCTACCACAACACAGTCCCTGAAACTGGGGCGGGACTTAAATCCAGCTGTTGATCCCCTCCCAGATCTAGAGGCCCAAAGTGGGAAACCAAAGTGTTGGCAGGGTCTTGCTGTCCCAGCACCACCAGGAGCTGATCCTAGCTTCCTCTTGCAGTTTCTGGGGGCCTGTGTGCTCTGGGGTCTGCAGTGGCAACCCCCAACCTTGACATCCCTGTCCCCCGGCATTGCCTTGTGTGCCTCTGGTTTGTCATTGTACAAAGACAGCAGCCCTGTTGCATGAGGGCCCACCAAAATGACCTCCTCTTATTTGGTTACATCTGCTAAAACCCTATTTCCAAATAAGGTCACAGTCACAGATAGCAGAGGTTTGGCCTCTGCCATCTCACTGGGATACACAGTTCAACTGACAGCACAGGTAAAGCTTGTCGTTGGTCTTTTTTTCCCATTGACCTATTCTCATTTCTGTTCCCAGCCACACTGGTACTGTCTCCTCCTCCTATTCCACAGTCCTGTGGCAGAGGAGAAGTTGGCACCAGCTCAGGGTGAAGGATGTTCAGCTGAGGGGACCAGGCAGGAGGCAGACCATTGCCCTTGAGGTTGTCACGGGGAGGTGTCTGTGTGGCCTGCTGATGTGACAGCCAACCCTGCTGCCAGGACACTTTACGACCCCAGGGTCGAGCCCAGCTTCCTGTCCCCTGGGTGGCCCCCTCTGCTGATCGCTGTTCTTCCTTCTAGTGGACTGAGGAGGCAGGGAGCAGAGAGATCACAACTGTGTGACCCCAGGTGTGCTTGCTCAGATCTGGACAGTCCAGCCAGTGTGATGGCCAGAGAGTCACCTCTAAGGGAACAAAGGAGGATATGGACAGGGCCACCACTGCTGCCAGCTTTTTGTGGAGGAATGGCACTGGGGACCACAGCACCAACAGCAAACGGGAGTCCAGGCTGCGATAATGAACATAAGGCACATGTGCCCTTATGCTGTTTCCCGGCGCCCGCTGCCTCATGACTGATTACGTGAGACAGGCTGATTCCTCCAAAGTGTCCCTGAAATCCTCCTCCTCGCCGTCGGAGGAGCTGGCAAAAATGGCATCCCTCTGCCTTGCCTTCTCCACACCTGCAAGGACACACGTCCCTCCATCTGATCCTCGGGTCACTGTGGCCACTGTAGCTGACCTGACTCACAGCCTCTGTTGGCTTATAGCAATGGAGCAGGAGTAAGAGACACTCTGGGAGGCTGAGGCAGGATGACTGCAGGTTCAAGACCAGCCTGGGAAACTTAGTTAATTTAGCAAGACCCTGTCTAAAGACTAAAATACAGAAAAAGGTGTGGATATGTAGCTCAGGGTGAAGGCCTTGGGTTCAATCCTCAGTACTGCCCTTCTCACAACCCCTCCTCCTACCCACCAAAAGAGGCATGATGGCCAGACTGGGAATCACACTGCTTAAGGAATATGGAAACTCTCCTGAGGGTGGCCAGGCCAGGCCAGGGCACCTGGGTTACATAGCTCCATGGCCCCGGACCCCTTCCAGGGTTAGAATAAAGTCCTGTAAGGTCCAGAGCCTGCCAGAAAGGCTGAAGGCTAGAGCACCAGCTGGGAATGCTCCCTGACACACAACATTTGGAAACTATTAGTCCCTGGAGGATGTTGTACATGAGATATTTTGGAGTCAGCCTTATCTTCTAAAATTGTATGTGTGTCTCATTCTTAAAGATAGGTTGCATCAAAGCTAGGCAGGGTACCTGACATCTCAGTACTAGGGGAAGCCGAGGCAGAAAGATTTCAAATTTAAATTCAGCCTGGGCAACTTAGCAACTTTAGCAAGACTGTCTCAAAATCAAAAATAAGAAAAAGGTTGGTGGTACAGCTCAGTATGAAGGCCTTGGGTTCTATCCCCAGTGTGGGAGAAAGGGGAAATAAGGAGTTACGTTGCTTTAAAATTCAACTTGATAAAACAATTCCTTCAGCAGATTAAAGAGATTTATAGTGAGTTCTTTAAGCACCAACTCTCCTAGCACATCTTAAAAATAAATAAATAGGGCTGGGGGAATGACACAGCGGTTAAGGTGCTTGAACATGCTTGTAATCCCAGAACTTGGGAGGCTGAGGCAGGTGGATTGTTCCGGGTTCAAGGCCAGCCTTGACTACATCAGTGAGTTCAGGACCAGCCTGGGCTACAGAGTGAGACCCTGTCTCAAAAAAAAAAAAAAAAAGAAAGAAAGAAAGAAAAGAAAAGAAAAAGAAAGAAAAAGAAAAAAGAAGAAAGAAAGAAAGAAAATAAAGAGACTATTTAGAAGAACTATTTGTATGCAAGATGCGTAGGGTGTGACCCTTGTCTATACCTGTGTATAGAGCTGTCAGGGACAGTGAAACTAAGGACACTGAGGACAGAGGACTTCCAGAACTGCTGCAGATAGTGACAAGGACAATGGGACACGCGTGAGTCTTACGAGGGGGATTCACGGCAATGTGTCTTTTACTGTGATACATTTAAATTCTCTAAACCACCTCATTTCTCCATCATACCTTGGTCTCCTTCAAACTCAGAATACTTTGAAATGCTGACTTTCCAGTTAAAATGAAATAATAGGAAACTTTTTTTTAAAAAAAAGTGTTTTGTTCCTATCTGAACTCCTGTCCCTAGTGCTCTATCCCTCCAACGACCTGCTGGGGCGGCCCAGGCCGCTGGGGCCACCTGGCTAGATGATGACCAGAGCTCTGATGCCCCTACTCCCTCCCAGACTATTCTCAGAGCACATAACGAGCGGCCACCAGAGCCCAGGGGACAGTGAGAAGAGTCTCGTGGCCCACAGCCCTGCTTGCGACAGAAGCCTCGCCCAGCACCCACGGCTGGCTGCAGCACCGTGCACTCAGAGTGCTCGTGTGTTATAAACGTTACCACGCTGGAAGCTCATAACCCAGCCAAGCAGGGATGAGCTCAGAGGCTTTGCGAGGGATTTGCTCCGTGGGCTCGTTAATGTGGTCTTTTAATGGGAATGCTGCTGAATCTGAATCCTTAACTAAAGCTTTTAAACGGGGGCTGAAATGAGCTTAACGGTACAGGTCTGGAATGCCCACACTCTGGGAGGCTGAGGCAGGAGGATCACAAGTTCAAGCCCTGCCTGAACAACTTAATAGCACAGCAAGAGCCCATCACAAAATAAGAACAACCTGGGATATAGCTTTGTGGGAAGCGCTGGGCTCAGTCCTTGGCATCACCAAATAAATTAATTAAAAAGATAAACAAGGTATGATAAAAAGATAAAGTTGAGTACACTCCTGTGATCCTAGCACTCTGGAGGCAGGAGGCTTGCTGTGTATAGAGGCCAGCCTGGCTACATAGTGAGCTTAGGACCAGCCTGGACTACAGAGCAAGACCCTGTCTCAAAATTAATAAATAAATAAAAGGTAAACAGGCGGAGAAGCGTGCGGTGGTGTGTGACATAGCAGTTCCTCTGCCATCTGCAACGACCAGCAAAGGGACCGGAAGTTTGGTGAGATGAGTATCTTGACATTAAAAACACAAGCAGGGCCGAGGTGGCGCTGGGTGCAGGAGGAATTTAAGGCAGGGGGGAAGCGCTCAATGGGGCTGTCCCCAGTTCTGCCATTAACTTGGATGAATCCCATACATGAACTAGCTAGGCCATGAATACAAGAGTGGCCCACCCCACCCGCTCCTCACTCCTCTCCCGGGGTCCCAAATCCCCAGGCAGCAGTACCTGCTCCAAACTTCCTGGCCCTGGCCCTCCCACCCCTCGCCCTGCCTTACCGAGAGTGGACATCAGAGGGGAAATGTCTCCAGGTAATCTGTGATTCGTTGTTGCGTCGGCGGTCCTCGGGACTGAGCCCAGGGCCTTCACCCTAGCTTCATCCCCGGCCCATCTTGCAGTTTTAGTTCCGAAACAAGGTCTTGCTAAGTTGCCAAGTTGCCCAGGCTGGACTTGAACTTGCGATCCTCCTGCCTCAGCCTGTCAGAGTGCCGGGATTACCGCATGACTAGATCTGGCTGTTTATGACTCTACTGGAAGGTTGGTGGCGGTGGCAGAAACAGGCTGGGCACAGGGAGTGGAGTCGGCGCACAAGCGCAGGGCATGGCAGCTGAGGAACGCCCAGCCTCACGTTGCTTTAGGAGCGCACGGATGGGTGAGTGCTGAGTTCTCCATCTGCGTCTGCTGGGAGAGCTGAGATCAGCGGAATGCCAGGCATAAAGCTCAGAGCTGAGATTTCCACGTCTAAAGTAGAATTCCTTTTCCCCAGGGTTCAATTATTCACACCACACACTGCCCTCCTCTCGCCCCTCCCCCCATCCCGCTTCCTGCAGACAACTTGCTTGTCATGGTTTGAATCTGGAATGTCCCCCAAAAGCCTCACTTTGGGAAGGCGACTCAATCGTGGAGGTAATCCATTGATTTCCTAAGCTAGTTGGAGGCGGGCCCAGGATAGAAGGGACACAGCTCCACCCAGAAGGGGCGGAGCGCTGGGAGGAGACCTGGAAGGCAGCTCCCTAGCTCCGCCCTTCCTCTCGTGCTGGGCCTCTCCTGGCCTCGGGATGCAAAGCTTCTCTCCAGCTGGACCTCCGCCATGTGCTTCCACCCTTGCCAGCTAACTGTGAGAGGGGACCGAGGCCTCCTGAAACTGTGAGCTAAAATAAACCTTTGCTTTCTAACGTGTGTGTGTCAGATACCGAGCCTCAACAACGAAGAAGTAACTAAGGCAGCAGCACCCAGCCAAAGAGTCGAGTCTCTGTGTCTGTCCCATCCACGCGCCAAGCTCTGGCGAGGCAGGAGCCTGCTCTCCCAGGCCTTGTCTTCCTATAGTCCCTTTTTATTCTAAAATGTTAACGGGTTAACATGAGCCCAGGTGGGAGTGGCCAAACAGGATTGGGAAACGCCACATCTTCCATTTCTGTCTTGATTTTTTTTTTTTTTTTTTTTTTTGTGCTGCTGGTCAAGCCCAGAGCCTTCACTCTGAGCTACATCTTCAGTTCATCATTCATTTTTTATTTTGAAACAGGGTCCCACTAAGGCACTATGTTGGCTTGAACCTGGGATCCTTCTGTCTCAGTATGCCAGAATACTGAGATGAGATGTCTGTCTGTGCCACCTGGCTTTAGATCACTCTTTGTACTCTGCCATAGAACCTGGCAAATGCTATGGTCTGGAGGAGGCTGCATGTCCCTCAAGGGTTGATATTGAAATTGAATTCCCAGAATGAGATATTGGGAGGAGAGAAACTCAATCTCACGATGGTGTTTGTAGGTGCGGTCTTTGGGGTGGTTAGGGTTAGATTAAATCGTGAGTGTAGAGTGCCCATGGTTGAATCCTAGGAGGTCTCTCTTCATTAGAGAAAGATGAGACAGACACATGCCTGCTCCCTGTCTCTCACCAGGTGATACCTGTGTGCCTCAGTACCAGGAGATGTCACCAGACACAACCCCTTGACCTTGGACTTCCAGGCCTTTAGACCAATACAAGCCTCTTTTCTTTATAAAGTATTTAGTCTTGTGTATTTTCTTACAGCAATAAAAAATAGACTCATACAGCTAAGAAATTTTTCAAGTAACTTGAGAAATAGTTCCATGCTGGGGTTTGGAACCAGAAATAATGTGACTAAGGTACCACATGACAAATCCCTGATGGGATTTTTGAGGTGAAGAAAGGTTGAAAGGGTCCAAAAAA
The DNA here is from genome assembly GCA_004027205.1 of Ctenodactylus gundi. Taxonomy (NCBI): domain Eukaryota; kingdom Metazoa; phylum Chordata; class Mammalia; order Rodentia; family Ctenodactylidae; genus Ctenodactylus; species Ctenodactylus gundi. The sequence goes on along the minus strand of PVKB01000602.1, from coordinate 340,042 downwards.
AAGGGTAAAATGCACGAACTCATCCTTCAAAATCTATGTGAGGGAGAACAGGACCAAAAGTGAAAGAGCTGTACCAGGACACTTCTGGTTCTGTGTTTCCCACTTGTTAGGTCTCTTGAGAAGAACTTGGTAGTGTACTGTAGCTGAGATCTGTGGTTGACTTGCTCTGCAACCACTTCTAGTGCACTGTTCTACATGGGACCAGGAAGCCCAACGGGCCTGCCATCCTCAGGGCCACCCCTGCACCCCGTCAGCCTTCCCCATACTCACAGCCTTTCATTCCTGGGTTCCATCACCCCCTCCCGACCCCTGGTGGATGGTCCTTCACACAACCAGGGCCAGCACTTCCCCACTAGGAAGTTAACAGATTTAACAGAGCCTGTTTTCCTCAGGGGGACAAGGTGACCAGTTGTGAGCACAGCTCAAAGCCTGGCCTGATGGCACTCTGGGGTCTGCTGCAGGAACAAGTTCAAGCTTGGCCAGGTCAACTTACTGACTTAGGGAGACTCTATCTAAAAATAAAAACTGAAAAATAAGCTAAGGGTGCAGCTCAGTGAAAAGGCCCTGGATTCAACTCTCGGTACCAAAATAAATTCTCAATACTCAGTTTTGACAAATGAGATGTCAATTAAATTCTGTTGTATGGGGCTTGTGGAAAACTGTTCATTCCTTCCTTTTCTCCCTCCCAGAGCACGATGTGATGAGCGAGGGACAGCAGCCCGTGTGCAGCAGCCCTTGAGGATAAAAGCCAGGTGTTAAAACAGAGGAAAGGAAATTAAGAGGAGTCCAAATCCATGATCATATTTTTAATTTGCGATACTATGTCTAGTCTGACTCATTGTATTTCAGTCAGCAGTTCTCAGCCAGAAATGGTCTCTCTCTCTCGGGGTCGTGTAGTCCTGTAGAGGCTCCTCTGAGGTCACACAGGGGCATCTTACTGGACCGTGGTGGGTAGAGACCAAGGAGGCTATAGAGCCTCCTGCGGTGTGCACAGCAACCCACAGCAGAGGACTAGCCCTGCAAAAGTCCCCGGGAACTCCACTGCAGTGTCTTGCCTCCTCCGGGCCACCTATGTGTGCTTCCCGGCTTCCCTGAGAGTCACTACTGTTCTGTTCTATCAGCCTGCTCACCTGATTCTTTGCCCCCTGTACAGATGTTGCCCAAACTTTGGCTCTTGAATGTGTCCTAAAGTGAAGCTCCTGCAAGAAAACTAACTTGTTTGTCTAAATCCAGGTCCCTAGTGTCTAGAATAATGCATGTAACCGTCCCCATCTTGAATCAGGTTCCCAATCGTGTGTGTGTGTGTGTGTGTGTGTGTGTGTGTGTGTGTGTGTGATACTAGAGGTTGAACCTAGGGCCTTCACTCTGATCTACATCTGGAGCCCAGTTCTCCTTTTTTTTTTTTTTTTTTTTTTTTTTTTTTTTTTTGAGACAGAAGTTCACTACATCTCTTAGATGCCCAGGGTAAGCTTGAATTCATGATCCTCCTGCTTCAGCATCCCAGAACGCTGGCAATATAGGCTCGAGTCATCAGGCTTAGCTTCAGATTAACTTTGTGAGTCATTTAACTTAGTATGGCAGCTGTGTTCCTGGCTTAGGGAAGGAACTGAGTACAGGAGAAGGAAGTTTCCCAAAAATGGGGGTCGCAGGCTGTGAAGATTGTCTGAGGCTGTTTCCTGTGTGGTGCACGCCTTCTCAGTTTTATACCCTTTCTAGCACCTGGCACAGGCCTCTACCAGCAGTGGGTGCTCAACAAATGAATGGTAAAAGAAAGGACAGAGAAGTAGCACAACTTTCTGAACCTAAGGGCCTGTGTCTCCAGAGTAGCAGGGGTCCCGGGCAGTGGGCTGGTCAGGAGAGAGCCTGCCCTGCCACCCTACACAGATTCATTTCAGAAGTAGCACATGGCCTGTGCCCTCAAATTGCACCCCCGCCACATGTGTGCTTACCAAACCATTTCTTTCCTGGGTTTGTAGAACATTTTGACAGCTTCAGGACACACTGGTGTATGTTCATTGTACTTTGCTTCAGATTAGCATTTTGACCCATTGCTTTCAATTTAAAGTGTTTTTTCTAAAAAGATGCCAGAAGTTGGACAAAGATATACTGACCATGAAAAAGAAAGGAAAGAAAGAAAGAAACAAGAAAGAAAGAAAGAAAGAAACAAACAAACAAACAAACAAACAAAGAAACAAAGAAACAAACAAAGAAACAAAGAAAGAAAGAAAGACTAAAAGACTAACTGGAGCCTACTCCCAGTACTCTAAGAGGCTGAGACAGAAGGATGGCAAGTTCAAGTCCAGCCTGGTCAATTTAGCAACTTAGCTAAATTGTGTGTGTTGGGGACGCAGGTGCTGGAGATATAGCTCAGTGTGAAGGCCTTGCCTGGGCTGAACCCACAGTACCACGAAAAATAAAAGTAGTGTTTAAAGAGAAATGTGCCTTGTGCTGTACAGTTTTTTGGACACTTTGGATGATTTGTAATTCCTTCCTTAAGTCTTGTTCCCCTCTGTCTGCACATTTGGGGTTCCTCCCTACTCCTTAAGGAGGACGGCCCCTCCACATTGGCCTGTTTGGCCCAGTGTCTGCTAATGAAGTGACTGGAGGACTGGATGAACTGGTTCCGGGTGTTTCCAGCTGGGAAGGTGTTTCCTTACTTAGCCCCTAGGGCATGGTTTGTGTTTTCCCAGGGGCCTTGAAATGACCTTCTCTTAGGGACTGGATGATTGCCAGGGTCCCCTTCATTGACGTAAGTCCAGGGGTAAGAGAATTTTAGCTATAGGTCCTTTTCCAGGGCCCACCAAAACCTTAATAATAATCTCCAGGTTTTGAGCAGCTAGAAATATTGTTACCTGCATTTTATACTGTCCCCAGTGCCACTGTGTCATCAGGCCTTCCTTCTCCAGGTCCACAGAGACCCATCAGGATGAAAACTCAAGGCCAGGCTGGGAGTCGTGGCACACACCTGCAGTCCCAGCACCCTAACAGGCAAAAGCAGAAGAATCATAGTACAAGGCCAGCCTGGGAAACCTGGAAAGACCCTGTCTCAAAATTAAAAATAAGAATAAAGGGCCAAGGATATAGTTCAGTGCAAAGGCCCTGGATTTAATGTATAGTGCAAAAAGAAGAAAGAAAGAAAGAAAGAAAGAAAGAAAGAAAGAAAGAAAGAAAGAAGAAAGGAAGGGAGAAAGGAAAAAAGAAAGAAAGAAAGCTAGCAGAGCTAGCAGCTGCATTGGGGCCCCTATCCTGTCCTTGATTTCTACATAAAGACCCTTTCTACACGTTGAGAAAAAAAAAAAAAAGATCTCAAGGTCAAGCCAGAATCTTGCTTGGCATTTCCTAGAAATATCTAGGAAAGAATTTTTGCAAATCATAAGTGCATTAGTACTAATTCTCACTATTAAATTCACTGCTGCAGCAAAGTCTTGAAAAATGAAGAACCTTTTTATTAGTAAAATAAATTTCAGGTCACTTGTTTTCCTCCATTCTTCTATACCATCCTCTGAGTTTGGGAAAAGTCAGGCACAGTCCAAATCAATTTTTTTTTTTCCCGGAAACCCAAGTAAATAATGCAAGAAATATTTGGTCAGTGGACACTCCTGATCCTTCCTGAGCAGCTTCGCCAATGGACTCTGCCTATCCTTTGCTTCCAGGGACTCAGGACCCTGTGGGGGAGGGTGGAAGATGGGATGAAGAAGAGGGGGTCACATGAGGGTCCCGTCTCAGTCCTATGGAGATTGCATGAGGCAAGAAACAGATCCAGATCTTCAGTGAGCACAGCAGTAATGAGTGAGACAGAAAACCTGCAGATTTGATCCCACTGCAGTCAGTGTCTGTGTGTTGCAGGGCGATAATGTGCCCAGCCCGTTTCTGTAATTCACATAGCAATTTAAGGAATGTGAGGGTGTGAGATGTTAGCATCGTGATATAAGAACTGAAGGAGATTCTTTAGTGTCAGAGTGGAAAATAAAAATATTATGATGCTTACGCAAGGCTCAGGAAAACACTTCATTTGCCTTGAGTTTCTTTCAGAACCGTGGATGTGAAAACTTATAAGCGCTCTCTGGGTGAGGGAAAAAGGCTGGGGGTTCTGATTATTGCTACAACTGCTTTAAATAGTTATTATAATTGGTCATGAAGAGAGGTAGTTTGTCTTTACTTGTAAATCACTGAGAGAAAACAAGTACGTACCAGGCATGGTGGCACACGCCGGTCGTTCCTGCACTCTGGGAGGCTGTGACAGGAAGGTTGCTCGTTTGAGCCCTGTCTGGGAAGCTTAGCAACTTAACAAGACCTTCTCTCAAAAATAAAAACAATAAGTGAAGCGGAGGATGAAGCTCAGTGTGAACGCTGCAGGTTCGATCTCCAGGGCTGCGAAAAAACAAAACAAAACAACAGCAAGAATACAGTAAAACTGCGTCAGGCATGATCTCTTAGAAGGAGCTGGCCTTGAGCGGGGCTTCACGTCCATCAGCACAGTGGTGGAGAGATGAGGCTTTAAGGAAGTGTCTCGAGAGATGTTTGTGCCCTGAAAAGTCACAATAAAGAAAGTACTGGCTGTCTGGCAAGTGCTATTCAAGGCCACTGCAAGAGGAAAGTCAGGTCCTGGCTCTGTGCGTTCCTTCCCTTTCTGGCTTGCAGATCCGGCTCTGCCTGGTAGGAAATAGGCCCCAGCCTGAAGAGAAGTTGTCAACTGGTTCACAGTGATGCAAAGGGATATAAATATATATTACATATATACATATTATATATATATATATAAACTTCTTTTAAAGGTCCTGGGTATAGAGCTCAGGGCCTTCACTCTAAACTACATCCTGAGCCAATTTTTATTTTTGGCTTTGAGATACGTTTTCATTAAGTTGCCTAGGCTGGTCTCGAACTTGTGATCCTTTTGCCTCAGCCTCCTAGACTTCTGAGACTACAGGACAGTGCCACCAGGACTAACACCAAAGGATCAAACTGGCATCCAACTAACTCATGAAGGAGCAGAGAAAGGGATTCAGCCAGCTAGATTCAATTCCCTTTTTGATTTTCAGAAGGCCGACTTTCATTTCCCCTGAGAACATGTGGACTTGGCATGGGAACTTCCGGCCTGGCCCGCCCTTGGTAGAAGCTGAAGACAAAGCCCTGAGATCTGGGGCAAAATGCATAGACACACAAAATGCTGCAGACTCCTCCAGACCCCACGCTGCGTGTGCGTGAACAGTGACTTCTGTGTTGGGCGGGCCACAGAGAAGGGTATGTGTATGCTCTGAAGTTCTGGGAGAACTAGTTTGCACAAGCTCGAATCTTTGTATGTGTGTTCTGTGCTTTATTAACAAGAATAAAAATGGTGAACAGGACCCAGTGGCACAGGCCTATAACCCTAGCACTGGGGGAAGCTGGGACAAGAGGATCTCAAGTTCAAGCCCATCCTGCACAAGTTAGTGAAAATCTGACTCAAAATCAAAATAAAAAGTGGGCTGTGTAGCTCAGTGTGAAAGCCCGGGCTCAATCTCCAGTGACACAGGAAAAAAAAAAAAGTGAAAAGAATTCAGATTTTCTTTGGCTGGATATGCATTTTGCATTTTTGTTTTGTTTTAGGTTTTTTTTTTTTTCCTGCTGAGCTATAAATGTCTAGAGGAAGTGAGTCCAGTGACCTCATTCCCGCTGTTTCTCCACCATCCCACCGCCAGTGGAGGGAATGGCTCACTCAGTCTGTGAGTGACATACCACCAGCTGCCTGGCCTCTCTCCCCTCTCCTGTCTTGGGCTGCAGTTGGCACCGTCACTCTTCAGATGGCCGTCTCAAAATGCAGGGAGCCCAGGCTCAGGTCCAGCTGGCAATATGGGGTATTACTGGCACCCAGGGACCTTTGCACATGCCATGAGAATGAGTCATCCAATAGAATCAGCATTGCATCCATTATTAGTGACGTTCACCCAACCAGAGACAATTGAGTGCTTTTTCCAGAGCCAGTGACAATGGTGAGTGTCTTTTATTAAACCAGTAGATCAATGCAAAACCAGTAATTCAAGCCATCCAGAGATTGATCAGAACAGTACAGCCTCCCACGACATCTGCACGTCTAGGTCTGGAGGCATGGAGGCTGTGACTGCCCCAGAAGGCCCATGAGGCACATTCCTTTCTTCCCTTCTCTCATACCTTCAATTTCTCAAAAAACTAGAAGCCAGAAGCCAGTTACATGTACAGTTTGGTGCACTGTGTGCGTGTCGGTTACAGGGGTCATATATACCACAAGACCCCAAACTCTCAAGACAAGTACAAAAACATCTCACACTAATACAGCCTCGTTCAATCCTTGACACTGTTCCCATTTTATAGAATGGAAAGCTGAGGTTCCTGGGGGCAGGTAATTGACTGCTAGAAATGGAGGGAGGATCATGAGGCAGAGATTGTGATGTGGATGTGGATAATTCAAGTCCCAACCATGGAAGGCCTCAGAGTTGCCCGATGTGCACAGTGGGCCAGGACATGCTCAGGCACACCCAGATGGGCACTCCTGCCCACTTCTATTGGCTTTGAGTACACACACACACACACACACACACACACACACACTCACACAAATACACTTTCACATGCAAACCTGACCACCTTCCCACAAAAACACAAATACGCTTGCATGCACACACGCTGACATCCATACATACACTCTCAAATAAACGCATACACACACAAACACTTCTCTAAGTACACACTGGCTCTCACATACACATACAAGCCCATACACAAACAGATACACACAGCTGGCTCTAACCCCACCCTGCTCTCCCACGTGCTGGCCTCAGGTGATAAGGTAGAGACAGGGAAGTCCTGACACCTTTCAGGCAGTCCTTGGGAAGGGGCAAGGAGCGCTGGGAGAGGTGTGCAGATGTATACCCGTGCCAAGGAAGGAAGGGAGAGTCCTGGGTTCTGGGTTCTGAAAGGGAAGTCAGCATGCTCGGAAGGCCTGCGGTACCACCTGACCATCAGGAGGAAGAGGAAAAAGTGGCAATGGCTTTTTCCAGGCTCTTGGGTGGAGAGGAGCAGATCTTGGAAGTGTGGTAGAGTTTACCAAACAGAAAAGGCCCTGAGAAGTTACAAGGTTTTCTGGTACCATTAGAGAACTTGCCGGTCAAGAGAGGAGTATATCAACCAGTCCAACAAAACCCCTCGCAAGAGCCCAGGAGGTTACCCTTTACACAGATGGTTCAGATGGGTGTGGTGAGTCTCTGGCTGGTAGGTGGGACCCACAGATGAGGCAGTCACCCAGAGTAATGGGTGAAAAGATGCCCCACTGGCACAGCCCTGTAATCCCAGTACTCCGAGAGGCTGAGGCAGGAGGATATCAACTTCAAGAACAGGCTGGGCAAGTCAGCAACTCAGTAAGACCTTGCTTTTTAAAATAAAATAAAATAAAATAAAATAGGCTGGGGAATGTCATTCAGTATGAAGGTCCTAGGCTCCATCCTTAGTACCGTGTACACACACACACACACACACACACGCACACACACATACACACACACACACACACAGGTGGCACAGGGACAACACAGGGTCTGCATTTAAAACTGCTAACTGTAAAGAAAGATTAAAGCCTAATCAGAGAGCACTGGCTCTTTTCATTAGCCTACCATTCAGGCTGCATGTTTAACCAAGTGGAAAACCCTGGTTGTTTTTAATTGGATACTCATTGTGCTCAAATAACACTTTATCAACATGTAAATAAGCAAGAAGTTGCTGAGGCACACAGAACCCGAACCCCAACAGCTCACAATCAAACGAAGTGAGGAAAATAGGAATTACAGAAGTTGAGATTACAGCCCAAGAGAAGCTTACTGTGATCTAGATATGGTTAGTTTTACATGCCAGTAGACTTCTCAGTAGACATTTTCTCCCAGAAATAATTCATCATCATCATAACAATATTAATAATTAGCAACTGGGTTTGGCCTTGATCCTTAGAAGGATCAGGTTCTGAAACTTGATTTATCTTTATGTCATTGCTATAGTTTAGATCTAAAACATCCCCCAAAGGTCTCAAGGGGTTTGGAGGTGGGGCACTGGAAGGTGCAGGACCACGGGAGTGGTATGTGCTCACCAGTGAGTTCATCCATGGGTAAGTTTATGGCTGAATGTGCGAGTAGCAGGTGGGGCTTGGTTGAAGGTGGGTCATTGGCATGAACTTAAAGGTTGCATTCTTGTCCTCAGCTCCTCCCTTTTCTCTCTGCTTCCTGGCTGCCATGGGTTGAGCAGCCATTTTCCACCATGTCCCTCCACCATGCTGTTTCCTGCCTTGAAGCCAGCAGACCACGGGCTGAAACCATGAGCCAAAATAATCCCCTCCTCCTTCAAGTTGGGTGTCAGGTCTTTTGTCCCAGTGACTGGGAAACAGACCAATACAAACATAGTACAAAAGACATTGGTAATACGGAAGTGGTTCCAATAGAAACAGCTGAGTCAAGGGTCTCCTACCCCATGAATATGAAAGTCTGTATTTGTTCTGACTGAGAAAGAAAATACTTCATATTGATTGACATCAGCTGACCAGGAGTCACACTAGTAGCCTACAAAAGAATTCCTGTTCCTGTCCTTTTGAGTATGCGTTTTTTTTTAAATCTATATTATTTTCTCATTTTTGTTCTTAATACTTTTAGAGGGAATATTTTCAGATATATGAATAGTTGCAAACATTCTACATTTCCCATCATGCTTCCTCATCTGCTCTCTTGCAGTCTATCCTCTTTTCCAGTGACCTTGACACTCTGAGGACCATTATTGGATTTGCTGTGATGTTTTCTTCATGAATAGACTGTGGTTCTGGGACTGGAGGGGAAGACACAGGAGTGGCATCATCCTGTCCTGTCAGCCCAAGGGCCCGCTGTCCCTGTGGCTTACCACTCGTGCCATTGACCTTGGTCATCAGCCTGTTTGCCTGGGTCATCCAGCACAAAGTGAATCTTCCCCTCTCTCCAGGCTCTACTTTGTGGGAAAGAGGTGCTATACACAGGGTCCTTCAAGGAAAGGGTCTAGGAAGTGAAATTTCACTTCTCATCTTGGGCAGGAGAGGAGCTACATCAATTATTAAGAATTCTTCTGTAAGAAATATGTGTTCATCCTTTCCACATATTTATTCTGTAACTTATGCCCTCCCATATCTTTTTAGTTTAATTTAATTTTATATTATTTAATTTAATTTTGTTTTATATTTTTTGAGACAGGGATTTACTCTGTAGTCCAGGCTGTTCCTGAACTAACTCTGTGGCCTGTGCTGGACTCAGACTGGGAATCCTCCTGCCTCAACCTCCTGAGAGCTGGGATTGTGAACATATACTACAACACCCAGATAAGCTTTTAATGTGGTGCTAGGGAATCAAACTGGGCCTTAAGCATGCTAGGCAAGCTCTCTAGCCACTGAGTTATACTCCAGCCCTGATGTGTCTTACTTTCCACCTTGAGACATCTATATTCTAATGTAGTACTGTGTTAGTAACCCTTCTAATTTTTTCAAGTTCAGCCACTGGGAACTTCTCTCTACTGACTCTTAGTCCTGCCCATTCATACATAATTGAACTCTAATTCATTTTTTTGGTACTATAGAATTTTGTAGTCTTGTCTCATGTTTTTCCCTGGCCGGTCCTCAAACAAGCCATTTCTGCAGGTATCAGACACTTCTGATCTGCTCATTAGCAAACTGAATTTAGAAACCAAGAGATGAGTCCAAAATGTGCTTGGTGTAACCTGCGTCACTGCTCCTGGGAGCTCTCAGTGGACGCGGCAAGGAAATGCTTATCCTAGGGTGGAATGAAAAAATACTGCAAATGCTTTTTTTTTTTTTTTCTTTTTTCTTTTTTGGCAGTGTTGGGGACTGAACTCAGGACTTTCACACTGAGTACATCCACATCCCATTTCTTATTTTTATTTTCAGGCAGGATCTCTCTTAAGTTGCTAAGTTACAATGGCTGAGCTAGAACTTGCGTCCTCCTGCCTCAGCTTCCCAGAGTGCTAGATTACTGGCCTGTACCATGAGACCTAGATAATGTTTGCAGTTTTAGGAATTCACTAAAGTAAAAGACATAGTGCCATGAATCTCCCCCAGAGTATTCCCCCTCGTCAAACACACTCATCTCATTATTCTTGTCATTTTTGAAGCAGTTCTGGAAGTTCTCTTTTATGAGTGTTTTTATTTGTGCCATCTTAGCTGTTTTGATGTCCTTAATCAATTTTAAAAAGTTATAATCATTTTCACTTTGAGGAAGAGCCAGAAGTTACGCATTTCAGATCTGGTGGTTAAGGGGGATAAAGACACCTCCAGTCCGGAAGGCTGCCTTTCCTCCGGGCGGTATTCTGCGGTAGCCATCTTTGCATTTCTGATCACGCATTGTAGGCACTCCCAATAGAGGACTTCCAGAGTTGCTTCAGGGAGCTGCAACGGTTATGGTGTAGATGTGTGCCAAGTGCAGGGAAGTACTTTAAAGGGGGATTCGGGGCAATGTATCATTGGCTTTAGTAAATTATTCAAACATTTTTTTAAAAGCAAGCAAAAGTTTCATTGAGCCAAACAAAAGAAAAATACCCTTGACTAAGAAGCCTGTGGGAAACCCAAACAGGTCTCCATGAGAGAAAGAAAAGAAGAAACAGAGAAAAAGTTCCCGGCAGAGAAGCCAGGGGGAAAGTGAAGGGAGCTGTACATGTTGATGAACCCTTGTATGTGTACCATTTACATATGTACAGTCATTTTCATGTCCCCTCTCTGCACCTGTGCTACAGTTAGCCTGAGCTCACACAGGCATGCGGCCTTTCCCACACACACCTGTAACTTCCCTCGCCACGGTTAGGAAGCTGGCTTCTGCACCCACCCTTCTCGCCCTATTTTTTCAGTTGTAGGCATGTGTAGGGCTGTGTCTCGCTCCACTGAGCACTTTTACCTGTTTTTGACACACAAAATATTCATGTATCAAATGAGCATATAATAAAAGCTTGGAGGAATTACCAAGACCTGTGAAAGAACTGACATTCAAAAAAGCTCTAGCAACCAGCTCAGAAAACGAAGCCAGGTAAAAATACAAGTTAATACAATACATAAGAGTTTTTTTTTAAAAAAAAAAAAAAAAAGCAAAAGACCTAAGTAGTGAGTGACAGAGACCAAGCTTGCCAGCAACTCCCAAGAAAGGAGGAAGAGGCAGAGGGCTGGGCTGGCCACAAGCACAGAGTATGATGGTTATGCTAAACAAAGCCAATGGATAGAAATAGAGTATTCTAGTAAAGGCACGACAATGCTGCTGGTTTCCTCACAAGCAGACAACCCTGATCAGATGCAAACATTTATATCTATCCTTTAAAAGAGCACAGAGGGAGCGGGAGTGGAGGCATGCATGCATCACACTCTGAAAATACTAGCAGGGATTAGATGTACCCTGTGTCACTCCAGGGGACAGAGCTACAAGCAGAGTCTGATGATTAGTCCCATAAGGACAAAGCCAGCCACAGAGGGGCATGTGGCCATCTCATACGCTCCTGATTGCAGGAACAGCACCCTCTTAGCACAAGACTGAAGGGACCTGAAAGTTAAACCCTAGAGAAAAGTACAAGAAAGAGCTGGGAAAGATGGGATACTTATGACACAGCTTCTGTGAAAAAGGAAAGGAGGAAGCAGCAGGAGGGAGGAGGAGGGAGCAGGACGACAGGGCTGGGGGACTCCTGAGGGTGTAGTCCACTGTGTCCAGTGCCAGCCTCTGCAGTTCAAATCCATGGAAGGGCAGAGGGCAAGAGGAACACATGAGGATGACTAGAGGGGGGCAGAGTTTGTTTGATCCAAAGGAAAACTTTCTAACAATCGCAGTAGATCATAAAGAAAACAGAATCCTCATCAAGGAAAGGCCAGGCAGCATTAGAGAGGTGGCTGCCAAAACCATGTAGTGCACACAAACCGTACTAGATATCCTGGCAAAGGACACCTGGGTTCTTGTGGGTTCAGAGAGTGCCTGCCCAGGGTGAGCCGCCAGGACCCAGAGGCAGTAAATAAGAATAATCCACAAGTCAAATGACTAGGATGAAATAGTTTGTTCAGATGCCAAACCACACTGGCCATGAGTTTGATTCAATGTGGTTTGCTTCATTATTTTACATGCATGTTTCTAATTTTTAAAAGGGAGAACTGGGGCATATCTCAGCCATTCAAATGCTAGTCTAGCAAGCCCAAGGCCCTGGGTTCAATTCCCCAGCAAAAGCTGGGTGTGGTGGTACAGGCCTATAATCTCAGCATTCAGGAGGCTGAAGTAAGAGGATCACCATGTGTCCAAAACCAGCCTCGGCTGCATGGTGAGTTCAAGACCAGCTTGGATTAGAGAGCAAGACCCTATTTCAAAAAAAAAAAAAAAAAAAGGCTGAGAGGCTAATGCTGAAGAATCACAAGTTCAATTCCTGCATGAACAACTTAGCAAGACCCTGTCTCAAAAAGCAAAAGTAAGGTATGAGCTGGAGGTTGTAGCTCAGTTTGAAGGTTCAGGGCTCCATCCCCAATATCAAAAAATAAAAGAAAAATAAAAAATGAGCTGGGGGATATAGCTCGATTTGAAGGCCAGGGCTCCATGTCCAATATTAAGAAGAAGAAGGAGGAGGAGGAGGAGGATGAGGATGAGGACAAGGATGAGGAGGACGACGAGGAGGATGAGAAGGAGGAGGAGTAAGAAGAAGAAAGAAGAAGAAGAGCAGCCCACCAAATTGAGGCCAAGGGACCAGGGTTCTGATTTTGCCTGCATCATGAGCAAGTCAAGGGCAACTCTAAGTCTTGATTTTTCAGTTAACAATAGAGGTGGGGGAGTCAAGTTTGAGGCCAGCCTGGGAAATTTAGGAATTTAAAGAGACTCTGTCAAATAAACAGTAAAAGGGGTTGGATTCAATCTCCAGTGTCACCCCTTACAAAAAATAAAAAATAAAAAAATAAAAAGATTGAACCAAAAATGTTTTAAGAACTCGTCCAGGCTCTCAATATTTTAAAGACGAGAGTCTGTTATTTAAAAGCAAGACAGCCCAAACGCTATCAAGTGCTATCTTCCCAAAATGTAATTGAGCCCTTTTCCTAAGCTTGTTACTGTTTCCTCAACATCTCTGTTCACACACCCCAGCTTAAAACACACAAGACAGCAGCCACCTCTGTCATCCACCAGCGATGTAGCCCAAACAGTGATAATAGAAGAACTAGGAATGGATTCGGAGCTTACAATAAAGGGAGCCACTCTGGGATGCTAACAGTCCCTGTCTTAGGGCCGGCAGGAGGACTGGCAGGGGTGACACCATATTCAAGGATAGTGTGGGATGAGCATGGAGCAAACCAGGGCAATTTTGGCCTGCTAAGAGAAAGACATCCTGTCTGTCTTGGGCATAATGGTCTGTGTGGGCACCTCTGAGTGTGAGGAAGCGAAGGGCCCCACGCAGAGGAAAGACAAACCTGACAGTAGCCTCGGAAGGGCGCCAGCTCAGCCCAAAGCCTGGGCTTGCCAGTGGGCCAACACGGGCTGGAGGAAGAACCTACACCTACCAGCAGAAGGGAGAGACGGGTATGTGAGAAATTTTTATTTCATTTTATTGTGATGTTGGTGATCAAGCCCAGGACCTCACACTGAGGTATATTCCCAGACTGTTTTTATTTTTGATTTTGACACAAGGTCTTGCTAGGTCACTACATTGCCCAGGCTGGGCTTAAATTTTTGATCCTCCTGCCTTGCCTCCTACGGTGCTGGGACGATGGGCCTGTACTACCAAGATTAGTTGAGGAAATGTTCAATTTGAGCTTGGGGCATAGTTCAATGGTTGGAGTCCACAAGGCTCTGAGTTTGATTCCCCAGCACTGCATAAAAATTAGCCAGGCATGGTGGCATAAGCCTATAATTCCAGCATCTGGGAGGACTGCCATAAATTTGAGACAAGCTTGGATTATATAGTGGGTATGGCACCAGCCTGGATTACAGATAAAAGTTTGACTTGCAGAATATGAATGAATATAAGTCCAAGTCCAGGATGAGACTACCCTGATAGAATACATGCTATGTGCAAAGATTTGTAAGGCCAATACCTGGGCCATGATTCTGAGTGGAGGATTTTAGTTGAAAATAAGCTATGCAGTATCCCAAGTAGAAATCCCACACTGGTTTCCAAGGAATGGTAGAATTACTTCTGAAAAGGAGTAAGAGCAGCCGGGAGCACCTACAGCACAACTATACAAGGAATTCCCCACTTCAACACAGAGGGCGTTCGCCCTCCGTCCCCACCAACCATCCACTCTGGCCCCTGGTTCCTTCTGCATCTGCACAGGCCCACATCTATCTCCAGCAAGTTCACAAGAGTGAAGATGCCCATGACCTCAGTGCTCCTTTCCAACCCTGTAGTTCCAAGGTTTGAAGAAGACTTGGGCTGGAGGAATAGCTCAGTGGCTAAAGGGCTTGCCGAGTAATCTCACAGCCCTGGGTTTAATTTCCCAGGACCACACAAGCTGTGTGTGGTGGTACACACCTGTAATCCCGGCACTTGGGAGCCTAAGGCAGAAGGATTGTCGTGTTTGAGGGCAGCCTGGACCACATAGTGAATTCAGAACCAAAAAAAAAAAAAAAAAAAAAAAAAAAAGGAAGACAGACAGTAATTTATTTTGTGGCACTAGGGAAGAGCCCAGGGACTTCATACTGAGCAATATTCCCAGCCCATTGTTTATTTTTGATTTAGAGACAGGTCTCACCGAGTCATTAGGTTTCACAGGCTGGGCATGAACTCACCGTCCTCCTGACTCAGCCTCCCATAGTCCTGTGGCACTGGGCCAATGTGAAGATAGTAGGTTAAGGTGAAAGAAAAGGCGTGGGCTAGAGTACTTGACCCTTTCTATTACTCTATCAGCAAACCTCTGGAGTGTCGAGCATTGGACAAAATCTGGGTAGGATGAGAAAGTTGAAGGAAAAAGGGAAAGTTCTTTTGAACTCAAGTTGCAATCTAAGGGGAGAAAAATCTGTAAAACAAATTTACTCTAAAAATGAGCAACGTGAACATATACTTTAAGAGAACAGAGTGATAACAGAATGCACAGGAAGACATGCAGTGGGTGGGGGTTGGGTAGGGGCTGAGCAGACAGGAAGTGAGTGCTCCCTGGAGAGTGGAAGAACTGGTGACCCAGGCTGGGCCAGGCCTGGCCAAGGGTGGAGGCCGCTTCAGGCTGGGGTGAGGGTTTTCTCCACCCCCTCGTTTACATGGTTCCTCCTCCATCAGAGCCCTAGGGCTGCACCATAGGCACATTCAAGGAAGAGGTCATTAGGGAGCCCTGGCTGCACCCACCTTCCCCTCTGGCCAGGCTTGGGCTAGGCAGGGGTCCATCCTCTTCCCAGATGTATTATGTCTGTAATTAAATATGTTTTTAAAGACTTGTTGGAGGACTGGAGGAATGATACAGCTGCTAAAGCACTTGCCTTGCAAATGCAAGGCCCTGAGTTCAATTCCCTAGCACCACATAAGCCAAGTATGTTGGTAGATACCTGTAATCTCAGGGTTCGGGAGGCTGAGGAAGGAGAATTGCTTTGAGTCCAAGGTGAGCCTGGACCACATAATGCGTGCAGGACCAGCCTGGACTATAAAGAGAGTCTCTATCTCAAAAATATATAAAAATAAAACAGACTTGTTAGATAGGTATTGGCACAATCACATGAGCTCAGACACACAGAAGTTTTTCTTAGAGCCCCAAGAAACTGAGGGTAGAGGTAGGTGTTTGTCAGTATTTTCAGGAGCAGGTGCATTTTGTGTGAGCTTCCCTAGCTTTGAGGACACTGAAAACCAAGGAAACCAGGGCAGTGAGTCCTAGTCTGCATGTGAAGAAACTGAGTCTCAGAGGAGTTCATCCCCTGATAGTAGTCCCACAGTTATATAAAGAGGAGCAGAGACTCAAATCCAAATTGGACTCTGCCTTAGTCACTTCCTATTGCTGGGACACCATACTCAACACACGCAACCTGAAGGAGAAGACCTTTATTTTGGCTCACAGTTTCAGAGGTCTCAGCTGTTGTATGCTTGGCAGCTCCAAGGCAAAAACAGCAATGACAGAGAGGCCTAGCAGGAGAAATCGCTCATCCTACAGCAGCGTGGTATCAGAGAGAAGGGACGAGCTGGAGACAGCAAGCTACCCTTCCAGGTCTTGCTTCAGCAATCACCTCTAACGAGTCATCCATGAACCTAGCCATGAATGGATCTACTGGCAAGCGCAGTGCTCCCATAGCCCCATCGCCAGAGGCTTTGGAGGACATTTCAGATCTAATCCATACCAGGCCACTCAGCAGCTCTTCCCACTGATCTCCAGGGTCCCCTGCTGTGCTCAAAGGATGGGGGTGGGGTGCAAACCTTAGAATGTGTCCCTCACCTGTGTGTGACAACCAGTGAGACATTGTGAGACCCAGCCCTGGGAAGCATTCTGTGGGAAGGTTTTAAATGTGACCTTCCAGGGGACCATGAGCTCCCTCACAGGTTAGCTTGATTTTCAAAAGAGCATAACTCTAGCATCACTTTTCTCAGCATGGCTCAGTGACATCAGCCTTAGGGCCTAGGGACACCTCCTGGGACACCACACTGTTGTGCCTGTGTCACTCTGAGTTTGTGCAGGAAGAGGGTACACCTGGCTTCCAACTTACCCTTTGCCGAAGATTTGGCCTGGAAACCAGAGAAAGTCAAGCAGCAAATATTTAAGAAAGGTCTTGTTGGTTCTTTGTTAATTTGTGACAAAGGAAGATGTCAGACTCAAGGGTGACATGCATGGTGATCCCA
Organism: Ctenodactylus gundi; assembly: GCA_004027205.1. NCBI lineage: Eukaryota > Metazoa > Chordata > Mammalia > Rodentia > Ctenodactylidae > Ctenodactylus > Ctenodactylus gundi. The sequence continues at coordinate 323,263 of PVKB01000602.1, read as the reverse complement.
CCTACAGAGGGGGAAAGGGGCTTTTCCTCTTTCTAGCGCCTTCTGTCTTCTGTCAATTCTCCTTTCCCAGGGAAAACAGGACTCTCTGGGGAATTCATTCTAGATATAAAACTTGGTCTTCTCCACGTGGAACTTACTGTGCACATAGGGCTGAACTGGAATTGGTTTGGAATGTGAATGTTATAGCTAAGAGCTAAGTTCTGATGATACTGTACCACATTTCCACATTCAGTAAGACATGGTCATATGCAGCTCTTTGGTTTGATGACACATTGGGCCCTAAAGGCCCTGGGTCACTGGACCAAGCCTGGTCCATAGGTCACACCTGATTTGCAGCCTTGATGAAAGTATTGGTAAAGGTTTAAATTTTAAAATATTTATTTCAGTAAAAGACATATGGCCCCTAGCCCCCCTCGCTTTGAACACCCTTACACCATCGTTTCTGTGACTTTCTGAAGCAGTTCTGGAAGTCCTTTTTCATGAGTGTCTATAGTTACACTGCCAAGGCTATCCTGACGTCTTGAATTAGTGCAAAACATTTACTTTTCAAGGTCACTTGACTTTGGGATGAGCCTGAACTCACACAGTGTCAGGTTTGTTGTTAAGGGAGTTGACAAAGCACCATCATGTGTTGAGAAGCCTCCCTTTCTCTTAAATGGCACCTAGCAGTGTCCTTCACCAGATTTTTGATCACACCTTGTAAAACCACAAAAGAGGACTTCCAGAAGTGTTTCAGAAAGTGGCAAGAACGTTGGAATGAGTGTTCGAAGACAGGGGAAGTGTTTTGAAGGAATTTACGGCAATTTATGTGTCTTAGTGTAACACATTTTTAAAATTTAAGCATTCACCATATATTTTGATCACATCCCATATGTTGACACATGATCTGGAAAAGGTCACTAATCTCAGTGCCTCGGTTCCAGAACTATATCTAGGTGTTCAGTGGCCCCACCTTCAGAGCCCCAGCTGCATTGCCTCAATACAGCCTTCGGCATGGAGCCTGGACTCAAGTCATTAACCAGCTCATGACCTGTCTGTAGAACAAATGAATGAGTGTCAGTCAGGTTTCTGAAAACCTGTGTCCTTTGCTTGAGAACTTCGAAAAAACAATCAAAGGAGAAGTCTGTTACCAAAAACTGGAGACTTGGATTTACTGTCACCGAACAAGTTGAAAAAAAAATCTTAGTGAGAGACACTTGAACCTTTTTAAGTATCATCTTGTGGTAATAATGACCTCTCATGCATATTTATGCACTTAGCTTTATAATCACCACTTGAAAGACTAGGGTTTCTCCCCCTTAGGGAATGGAGCTATGTGAAGTGTAACAAAATATTTCGAATTCAAAGGTCCAAATATGTAAAATACAAAATCTTGGAATTCCTTCCCCAAGTAGAAAGTGCCTGGGTGCTTAACAACCCCATGTACTTAATGATTCCAGAGGCGGGTGGGCCCTTGAGCTGTCCTTGAAGGCCTGGAAAGGCTGGCCTTGCCCCTACTCAGCATCCTCTCTGAGCAGCCCAGCCCAGCTTGCTGGGGTGTATGCCACATACCTCGGTCAAAACGGGCAACCTCTGGAGATAGAGAAACCGGCTCTTCCTGAGGTACCCAACAAAGTCTCAAAGAGGCCCCAGCCACAGTCAGCCCCACTTTGCAAAGAGGCTTTTGTCAGTCCCTCAGTGTTACTCATCGCCCGCTCAAAGAGAAATCATATGACTCCACTTCCTTAGTAAGCGAATTATTTTATTTCTTTGTATGAGGCAAAACACTACTTTTATTGTTAATTAATATGCTAAAATTAGGTTAGACCATTCTGGCCATGTGAAATTGAATTTCGATCTTTCAAATATATAGTTTTTTGAAGGCAGCTAAAAATAAATGCCTTAATCTCCTTTTCTTTTTTCCAACCGAGCATAAATTTCCTCCCTATAAAATTCCATCTCTTCCTGTGGTTGTAAATGAAATAAATGTTATTTTTCTTCCAAAAGGGAGGGGGAGGGAAATATTGAGACCCTTCATTTCACATTTCAAAATAATTTAGAGATTTAATAGTTAAGGGGAAAAATGTAAAAACAAAAATACAACAAAAGACAGAGAGAATCACACATGCATAGATTTCTTGGGATCAAAATCTTGCATGGAAAAATGAGGATTCTCTCTCTCTTTTTTTAAAGACCAATGTCAGCCACTTAAGATTTTTCTCTTCTTGATCAAAGTGAAGATGTAATAGAAATTCAAAAATTTCTCTTCTTGAAGCCATTCAGAGTCAGCATGCTTATCCTGGAGAGAGATGGCATGAAGATTCATCGGACTGAGGACACAAAGGGACTTCCTGATTCGCCCATTTTCCCTGCTCTGGTGACATTCCACCTGACAGGACACATCCACATGGCACACTGTTAATTACATTTTTATTTACTTAGTAGACCTTCAAGTGGAAAGCAATCTGCTGCTGGGGGATTGTTTGCCTCTCCTACTGAAGAAAGACATTCCTAGCCTGGGAGGTGGAGACAGGGGAGCTGAACTTTTTATTTCATCCCCATGTCAAGTTAGCGCCCAGCAGACCCCAGGTACAAACCAGGGATTTGCCTTCTTCCTTCTTTGCAAAAGACCAACAGTGCTTAGAAGTCAGTAAAGTGATGCTGGGCCTTCTCTGCTTCTTTTGCTCCGAAAATAATGGATTCTCTGCTTCTTTTGCCCAAAAAGGATTAACTATAGAGTTTGCACATAGAGGAGGGGGGTCCTTATAATGCATCTACCTGTAAAGCATTGTCCTTTTAAATCCACGATGGAAAATGTGCTTTGAATAATGTGCCCAGCCTCACAGAGCCAAGTGGAAGAGCAAGTTCAAGTCTGAACGCCTTGAAGGGAGAAGTTCTGGGATATGGATATGGCGCTACTTATCTGCATTGGGTGTTCATGGAGCAAATATGTGACCGACAGTGTGGTTCCATTAACATAAACCTGGCCTGCCACCCCACCAGGGTCAATTGGGAGTCAGGATAAAGGAAAACAAAAGCAGAGATAAGGCTCCATTTTCGCTTTTGCTTTGGGATTTCCAGGCGCTGGGGAAGAAGCCACAGCTGGCTTGGAAGGCCAGCTGAAAGCGGTTATTTCAAAAGAGGAAGAAGCCCAAATCTGATGACCGTGACAAATTGGCTTCCATTTCTCATCCCTCCAATGTGAAAGCAAAGCCCTTGAGTTGTGGGTCTCTTTTTCTTTCTTTCTTTCTTTCTTTCTTTCTTTCTTTCTTTCTTTCTTTCTTTTCTTTCTTTCTTTTTTTGAAATAGGGTTTCGCTTTGGAGCCCAGGCTGGTCTTGAACTCAATGGGGAGCTCAGGCTAGCCTTGGACTCAAGGCCATCTTCTTGCCTCACCCTTCTGAGTGCTGGGATTTAAAGGGTGTGCCACCACGCGGCTTTTGCGGCACTGAGGAGTGCTTGCTTGACAAGCACTTTACTCACTAAGCCATTCCTCCAGCCCCAATTGTGGGGTCTCTTGATATCCAAAAGTAAGAAACAAAGCCTAGACCCATTTTATCCTTTTCCCATTGTTTTGCTCTGCTGTGTGTGTGTGTGTGTGTGTGTGTGTGTGTGTGTGTGTGTGTGTTTCCCTTGGTTTTTGGGAGACTCCACTGGCACTGAGTACTAATGCTCCATCCTCTGTGAATCCCATCGTTCGCCAAATCCCTTTTTCTCTCCATCCATGGCCTTAGGTTTTGCTCCCTGCAGCAGAGCAGGACCCCTTCCCATAAGGCTCTGTACCTAACTTCAGAATGTCCACTAAAGTAGAGATCTCCAACTCCTAGGCCAAGGACAAGTACCAGTGTCCAGTTAGGAACAAGGCTGCACAGCAGGAGGTAAGTAGCCGCAGATCAGTGAGCAAAGCTCCATCTGTGTTTACAGCCACCCCATCACTCACACACCGCCTGCGTCTGCCTTTTGTCAGATCCTCGGACTCTCATAGTGGGAGCAGGCACCCTACTAAGAACTGCATGAGAGGGGTCCAGGTTGTTTACTTCTTACAAGAATCTAACACCTGATGATTTAATGCGCAGCTGAGGAGGTGATGCTAGTGCCACCCCATTCCCCTGTCAGTGAAAAAATTTTTTCATGAAACCAATCCCTGGTGCCAGAAGGTTGGGGGGTCACAGTGCTAAATCTTTAAATGACAGCAACACACCCTAAAACTCCCTGAGACCCTCCTCTGTGGTACAGGTGATTCTCCCCTACCCTTGACCCGGCTGATGGCATAGATACCACCTTATTGTGGGAATGTTATTTCTTCAAAGGCTTGAATCAGTTCTTTCTCTTTTTTCCCCAGTGGGAGAGTCAATTGTGCATCAGAATCTATTAATCTTATAAAGTTACGGAGCTGAAGAGGGTGAATCGAACAGCTGAGGTTTTAAAGAAGTCGGAGCACTGGGCCATTATTATCATGAGATGCTATGATATGAAAACATGTCCTGTGGAAAGGCTCAATTCTTTAAGCCTGAGAAAGTACAAGTGACATATAGTTGCTTTTTTTTTTTAATGTGTGTCCAGCAGCCTCCCCAAGGCCATGCTCATGAACAGTCCCTAAGGGGGCACCGGGCCCTAGGCGGCTCAGCCTGTCTTCAGGAACTATATTGCCGAGTTTGTAAACCCTACAGCCTAGAAGAGCCCTGAACTTCTTCTCATCTTCTGGTCCTGCCCACAGCGGGAGGAAGACAGCCTGGATGAAGAAGATGGGTGTGCGGCTGTCCCCTTCTATGAAGACATGTTTGTTTGTCTGTCTCTTAAATTTGGCTCAGTGGGGTAAAAAAAAAAAAAGAAGAAGAATTTATCTTTCTCCCCATATGCAACAAACAGATGCTGGGTACAGAGACCTCGCATACTCAATAAAAGATAAGTTATAAAATCTATAAAACTGCTGAAAGAAACCAGAATTTCAGCAAGTTTTGGGCTTTTTTTTTTCCTCCCAGCCTTCTCCTTTTGATCAACTATGAGAAAAGGGGGAAAAGCCAGTCGTGCATAAAATTCCATCTGTTACTCTAGCACGAACAGAGCTGAGCGTCGTTAGAGGGGGAGCAGAGGCTAGAGGGCTATGTGAGCTCCGATACTGACAAAGGAGAGATGGAGAAGGGTGCCAGGGGTAAAGACAAAGCTGTCACAATCAATTAGCATTTAACTTTTTATAAAGATCTTGAAGGCGATGGATTGTCTCGATCCTAATGTGCATCTTCAAAGTAATTTTGTAAGCTATTTAAACAATGCTCCCTTTTACAGCTCTCCATAATTTGATTATACAAACCATCCTCCAACCCTTAGATATGCAAATTCAACATCAAAATGATGTTTTCCCATATTTTGGTGGAATTTGATATTGGTCGCAATGATAAGAAGGGACACAGACAGCAGACAGGCACCAGTGTCCCACAGGCATCATTCAGACTCCCCACAGAAGCTCCTGAGAGTCACCCTTAATAAAAATCTGAAACCCAAGGATAGGGCAATGACTGAGGCTTGTAATAAATGGACTTGACTTGTAATCCCCAGGTCATGAGGATGTGGAGTTAGCCAGCCAGACTCTCAGAGCCTTGGTTTGTACATCTGTACAATAGGAATAATGAGACTTAGTTCTCAGCAATGCTGTGATGATCAACAATGGGTGCAAAGCCCCAGGATGACGTGACTAACACAATCATGACTAACAATAGAGATTTGGGGTGTTTATTCCTGTGGCAAGGATTTTCTTTTTCTTTCTTTCTTCTTTCCTTTTCTTCCTTCCTTCTTTCCCTCCTTCCTTTTATTTCTTCTTTTCTATTAGGGATCAAACCCAGGAACTTTACATTGAGTTGCATCTGCAGCCCATTTTTATATTTGGTTTTGAGACAGGGTCTTCCTAAGTTATTAAGTTTACCAGGCTAGGCTTGAACTTGTGATCCTCCTTCCTCAGCCTCCCAGAGTGCTGGAGTTATAGTTTGATGCTGCTGGGGCAGACTAAAGTTAGGTTTCAAAGACTAGGTGATGATGTGAGGCTGAGATGGTACCAGGGCTGGGGTTAATCATGATGCATCTTGATGGACTCATCTCCCATGAGGTCCAGCCTTCAGGGGCAGATGCCCATCCATCCAACAGCTCCTTGGCTCTTTCTATAGGTCTGATGTTGTGCTGAGTGCTGAGAATTTAAGGATTTAGATTTGGAGAAATAATTTTGGACCTCTATAAGTTCACAACCTTCTGAGGGAGGGTAAACAATTACAGTACCATGAATAAAAACAGATCTAGCTCAGGTCTATAATGTTTATAATTGCCAGAGCCATGGCAGCTAGTTCTGGCTGGGACTCTCCTAGGAGGTTTCATGGAAGAGGGAGTGTTTGGATTGAACCATGATAGAGAACTCAGTTGCTAGACAGATGATCTCAAGAAACTCATTCCTATTAGAACGGTGCTTGTTTATGAAGGAAAATTTGCCTCCAGGGACATATGACCATGGCTAGAGGCACCATTGTTGTCATGACTTGGGGTACTACAGGCCTCCAGTGAATGAAGGCTAGTAGAGATGCAGCTACCATGCACAGGACAGCCCCCTGGAGACCCCTCCCCCTAGCATGATGAAGCAGGGCACCACTGCACATCATCCTGCCCCGCAATATCACACTTATGCCCAAGTGTCTGCTCTGTGTACACCACCCACCCATCAGGGAGCTAGAAGCTATCTTGGTTAGCAGATCAGCTGTCACAATATTGCAGCACTTGTGTCAAGTAATGCTTACCAACATCACCTTTTATTGCAACATATCATTATAATTGTTCTACTTCGGTATGAGTTATTACTTAATCTCTTACAGTGCTTATTTTACTAGTTAGATCTTTTTATAGGTGTATATGTATAGGAAAAAATATAGTGTGCATAGAGACTTTGGAGGTATCCTCAGTTTTCAAAAATCTATGGAGATCTTGAAATGCATCCCTTGTAGGTAGGAGGATTAGCTATAATGGTATGGTCCTTTTGTCTCTCTGAAGCTTAAATAAAGTCAAAACCTCAGGAAGAGAAGCATGGGCATATGATCCATGATGAGAGGTGTGTATGGACAAGCCAGGCAGGTAGATCAGAGGGATGGAGCAGCAGGTGTGTGTCTGTGCCCACCATCACACGGGCTACTCCAGTGTAGGCCAGTGCGGTGGTGCTAACAAAACTAATGTTGCAAGAAGCGATTCCCAATTGGAGATATACAATATCATTGGAAGAGCTCCTCAGCATGGCTGGGGTCCATTCACAGATGGAACACTACACTATGACACCAGGCTCTCCCAAAGACTTGGGCTCCAAGACTCCTTAGCTGTATGAACTGAAGAAAACCACTTTGACTCTCTGACTTAAGAGTAACATGGGAGAGATGCAGCCCTGGGCTCCCAGCTCTCATTTTAGGCCTCATGTTAAGAATGTGAGCCCTCCTGGAAAGAGATAACATAATGGTGTGACTCAGGAAATCACAGGACTCTTGCTGGCCCCTGCACACCAAGCAGAGAATGACTACTGGCTGGAAGGGGTCCTGGTGGAATTTAGCAGGGGTGTTTCATTTTCCATGTTCATAACTTCATTCCTTGGAGTCTTGAGAGATGTTTGGGCCTTCAAGAGCTCCTTATTGTCCATATTTTCTGGCTTCCTTAGCAGCTTAACATCCCAGGCTTCAGAAAACCCTTATTATGTGTCAACAGGAATAAGCCCTAGAACAGGAGGGAAAGCTAGCTTGCTTCACAGGAGGATAAATACTGTTTGTAGCTTCTCAGCCGTATTTGTCTACATAATTGTTTAGGTAAATCTCTTTCTCTAGGGTCCCAAATCATGTTTCAATCCTGAAAAATTGACCTTTCCCACCTGTTTGGAGGGCTATCTTAAGCAAAAGGCCAAAGAAGAGCAGAGTCATTGTAACCACTTTTGTTTTCTCCTTATTCCCTAGTCGCAGGAGTCAAAATAAGTCCTGTTCCAAACTCAAGGTATGAAGGAAGTCCTCTATTTCTGCCAGTTTGTTTCCTCAACTATCTATTGAGGAGTTGAAAGAAGTGATCTTTCCAGTTCCTGCATTTTATGAGGGCATGAGACAAGCCTGTGACTCTGAGCTCTGAGCTGAGCTAAAGTTGACCAAGCCGGGGTTCCCTGGTACTTGGAAAGGACTTTGCTCAACTCAGACATGGCAGAAGCAGTGACGTGGAACTGATGAGGGCTGCTTCTGGACATCTCTAGGTTGAAAGTCCAGTTGTTGTTCAGGAATGGGACAAAGAGGAGTGAGAATGCCCCAAGGCAAAAGTGGTTCCATGGAAGGGAGGAACCTCAAACTCCCTTGACAGGGATGAGTGGAGTAGGGTTTCAGGAAGAGAAAAGAAGAGAAAGCCAGTGTTGTAGTTTAGATCTAAAATGTTCCCCCAAAAGGTTCATGTGTTCAGAAGTGGGGCTTTTGGAAGTTGATCCAATCATGTAGGCACCGTGCTCATTGATGGATTCATAGGTTGATGAGTCCCTGGCTGAGCATGCTGTTAGGAGGTGGCGGGTGCTCAGACAAGGTGGATTCCCGAGCCTGCAACCTAGAATTCTTGTTTCTAGCTCCTCCTGTCTCTCTCTATTCCTTCTGACTGCCATGAGGCAAACAGCATTCTTCCCTTCCACCATACTGTTTCTGCCTTGGAGCCAGTCAGCCGTGGACTGAACCCTGTGAAGCTATGAGCTAAAATAAACATCTCTCTCTCTCTCTTTCAGTTGCTGGGGTTGAGTACTCCAGCCCATCAAAGGAAAGTTGACAAAGGCAGCCATGCAGGGGGGGAGGTGAACTGTGCTGTTGTTCCTGCACCTCAGGCAGCAAATTCTGTAACGGCTCTACTGAAACATGAAACTAACCCTTGCATCCACAGCCACTATTTTTTTTCTAGGAGGCAATTTTGCAAAATTTGACTTTAACTTTTCGTCCTAAAGTTGCTAGAGGTGTTCCTGAAGTAATAATGCAAGCAGGGCAGTGTTTATGGGCTGAGTGGGTGGCCTGTGTGGGTGGCTTCTATGTCATCAGCATGTGCACAAGCTCAGCCAGCACTGCTTCCTGCTTAGGTCAGCAGATGGGATTGTCCTGCATCCCGCAAGCTCAGCCTGGATGGATGCTGGGTCTGACATGCATGGGTGAGCACCTGAAGGGGTACACAAGCCTGCACATTGCATATTCTGCCTCCTCAGGTCTGGGGCTCCCATCAAGGCCAGGAGAACAACTGGGAGGTCAGAGGAATAACAATAGAATTTTGATCATATTCCAGCATTAAAAACTTAGATTTGTTGTATATGAAATATTTATAAATTGGCCATATTCACAGTTTTATTGATTGATCCAGATAAAGACACTTCTTAGTAATACAAGCCATGTATGTCATGGGAAGGTATTATTTGGTAGTCACCTTTACTGTGACAGTAGACCACATCTCATTTCCAGGGACTGTCATTTCAGTAGCAGCTCCTGAAAACCAAGTCCTTAAGGAAGCCCACTAGTGTAGCCAACCCTGCTCAAAGGCCAGGATGAGTGTACTGGCAGTAGGTGGGATTTAGTATGAGTTCCCTCATGGATCAGAGCCCCCATATTGATCTCTGGCCCCTTGTCCAGTTCCTGGGCTCTTGCTCAGCCATTCGGCCTGGCATCTGATGGCCAAAGGCTGCTATTAGGCTCTTTTCTTCCCAGCAGCCATGCTGGGATTGTACTTAGTAACAGCCAAAATGTTCTGATGAATATAAGATGTCATCAACACAGTCCTAAGTAAGTACTCTTCCATGAGGGTTTTCCCCCCTTTTTTTGAGACAGGGTCTCAAAAAATGAGTTCAGGCTGGTCCTGAACTCATTGTGTAGCCCAGGCTGGCCTTGGACTCAGGTCAATCCTCCTGCCTCAGTCTCCCAAGTGCTGGGGTGACAGGCATGCACCGCACCTATCTTTATGTGGTGATGGGGAATCGAACTCAGGGCCTTGCACTTACACTTTCACTTTAACTACTATGCCATTCTAGCCTCTCCTCCATGAGTTTTAGCTCTGTGAGAAAAGCACTGACTGCCTCATCTTCAGGGAAGACACAGAAACAATGGCTAAGATACCTGCAGCGTCTCCACAGCAGAACCCACATTGAAACCCAGGCTCTGGCAACCACATTTGGAATGAACACACCACAGTTTTCCAAGTGTGTCTGAGAAACCTGGGCAGGATTCATCCAGAGGGGCTGCAGGGTCAAACCGCCTTCCTAGTATCACTAAGTGCTTTCTTCCCTCTTTCTCTCAGAATTATACAGTCTCATTTACTCAAGGCTGTCTGAAGAGTGAGGACATGATCACTGTGACAACGAATGGAATGTGAGCTCATGGGTTCTTGTGTCTTAAAGATGTGTGTGGCTTAATTTCTAAAGAGGTCCATATCGACACACATGGAACACTTTTTTGGAGTCCTCAATATTTTTTAAGAGTACAAAGAGATACTTAGATTTAAAAAATTTTTTTGAGCAAATGCATGCCACCTCCAAGTCTGCTTCTGCTCTCATTCCTAATGCCACCCGGGCTTTTTGTTCTTGTCCTTGCAGCCCAATACTAGTTTCCATCCTAATCCAGCTGCTGAGGCCCTGCACCTTTTGGCCACCTCCCACCTACCTTAACATACAGTATCAGTGTCTTCAGCCCCATCTGGTATGACTTTTCCAGATCTCAAATGCATCTTCAGTGCCTGTGTCTATACTATGGCTGGTCAATTCATACTTGACCTGGGACAATCACATCCACCCTGGGGAATTCAAAGCTTGCATGGATGAACCATATTCTACCTGGAGAATCTGAAGTTTACATGAACCAATTACATTCTTCCTAGGGAATCTGAAGCTGTCACTGGGCCAATCACGTTCTCCCCAGAGAATTTAAAGTTTCATGAGCCAGTTATATTCTTTCTGGGGATTCTAAAGCTTGGACTGTATCAATCATATTCTCCGTGGGAAATTTAAACCTTGTATGGATCAATGACGTTTTCTCTGAGGAACCTGAAGGCAGATTTATGACTGGATCAGAGCAGGTTAACGGTAGAGATGTAGAAAGCAGCAGTGCTCAGGGACAGCATCTGCCCTGGATTCTGTTTATACTCTGGATGTGGACTGGTGAATTCTTCTGTAGTTCAGAGCAGCACCGGTAGCTGTCATATACCCTTTTATCACTTAAGGTTGCTTGGGAGGGAAAGAAGTTTAACTAATAGGAAAACTTTAATATGTCTTCCCAGGATTCCCCACTCCATCTGTTTATGATAATCTACTAATTTACCACCGGGCCCTGTCAGCTGGAAAATCACTTGCTCCTGCCTGAACATGCCATGTGTCTTCATTGCTGACTATTGTCCATTAGGCCACATGTCCCAGACCTGGCCACAGCACTCTGCCAGCTGCAACTATGGTCCACTTCCTCTTCAACCTGCCTTAACTGTGAGACCGGGCCCATTACTTTGCCTCAAACTCCCACGGTGAAACTTGAGCACCTGTCTCCCCTGAGCAGCCCAACTGATTGGCACAAAAATCTTCCCCTAGAAATAAATGGGTCATTACATAGCGGGAGAAAGCAGAAAAAGTTTAATTAAAATAAAATTGGCTTGGCCTGGGGGCACAGAACTCTAATCCATGGAACAGGGATATCAGTCTCGTCTCTGCTCCTGCTGATGTCACCACTTCTCCTCCACAAGTGGTCCCCCATCCACCATTTATCATGTGCCCTGGGCCCTCACAGAACTGAGCCAGGGCAGGCACTGCAACTTTGGACTCCCAAAACTGGGCTGGATAAACCTCCTCTTTACAGGTAGCCTGCAAGGTACGTCACTGCAGGAACGTGACACTGATTAACCCAACACAGCAGGCCAGCCTCTGGAGATTCAACTTGATCCCCACACAGCATAGCTCTTCACTTCAATCTCCTTTCTTTTAGTTATTCTCTACTAGGCTCACACATATAAAACAGTTAGCAAACCACCCTTACCTTGTGCATCCTTATACGTCGCTGTGAGGCCCTCCAGCCCCATAGCCTTCCTTTCTTAAGTTCAGCATCCTTTTGTTGAGTCCCTACTGGAATGTGTTTACTCAGGAGCCTGCCCTCTGTACTCCCTTCTCCTCTCCACCAACACCATTAGTTACTGGTGCTAATGGGATAAGCACAGAGGAGAGCAGCCCCTGCCCCGTAGTCCTTCTCAGTGGAATAGGATAACAGTTCTTAATTCTTGAGGTCAAGAGACAAACTTAAAATTAAAATCTCTAAATATGAGCACACAGTTTTATACCTTTCCAGATGTTGACCATGAGCTAAACAAACCTAAGCTAGGATGCTGAAGATGTGGGTTCTTATAAAGCTACCAGGAGAAATGGCAAAGGGCAAAGTGAGTAACTCTTCAAGGACATGTCATGTTATTCTGTAAGGGTGTTTTCATGGATAAGTTATAATTTGATAAATAATTAAAAGATTCAGAACCACATATAAGCCAGGCCAAGTTGCACAGGCCTATTATGCTAGCACTCTGGGAGGTTGAGGCAGGAGGACTGCCAAGTGTGAGCACAGCTTAGACAACATGGTGATGTCACAAGACTCTGTCTTAAAATTAAGACCTTGGGTTCCATCTGTAGTTACACACACATGCATACACATGCACACACACTACACACCAACATGAAATATATATGTATAAAGAACAAGGAGTCTCATCTTGGCAGATTTCCAAGAACACATGCTGGAGACCCTGTTCATGCACATCCCCCTGCAGATGAGTAGAAGGGAGGACAGGGCTCAAGCTGTGGCCCTAGCTGACCCCCACCCAATGGTAGGAACATCCCCCTGTATTCTGGCTGCTGCAAAGAAAGTCAGGCATTTTTGTTTTGCATCTGCATGAATATAGTTAAACATGCAGCACAAAAATTCCGATCTGGGTTTCCAAGGAGGTGAAAGGAGCAGAGGAACTGGCTGCTACAGCGAAGCCCTGTGCCCGCGGCAGCTCAAGGGGGACCTTGGCGTCTCCACCCCCGCCACTGCCGTGCCACGGTTGGCTGCTGTGGGATAATCGAATTGGAATGTGCCTCTCAACGGAAGGGCTGGGCACCCTGTTAGGTGTGAAAATGAATGATGATGAACCCCAGGCTTCTTCCTGGTTGGAGAAGGAGAAATAAAATTAAAATTCAGAAATTTGCTTCAAATGGCTTGTTAATTGCTGTTGAGCTTTAAATATTTGAGTTTATTAATTTCTCCCTCACCCCCTGAATTATATTTCAGCAACATTCCCCTGTTATTAGGCTATTAAATCAGACATATCAAAAAGGAAGCATTTATTTATATCTTCAGAGACATGTACATCTAATTAAGATAGTGTTACTGTGCATATTTTATATTAGGCAAAGGCTGCCTGTGATTTCCGTCTAATCAGCTCTGAAGGGCCTTAATAAGTGCTTGGAAGATTGACTTGGGCAGAGGAGGAAGACACCCTGCATTTTTGTGAGCATTGATTTCTTAAGAACCTTTACTGGATAGAAATAGGTTTGCCCAGATGTGGCCATGCTCCCACCGGACGTTACAGAATTCAAAATGTCAACCTCCAGGAAGCAAAGCTAGAGTTCAATAAAGTGAGTAAAATTAATGTTAGCCAATATTTATTATTCATCATTTTAGCTTTTTGTTAGTATATGTTTATGATACATAATAGTTATATTCATTTTAGGGAAATTGGTACATACCATCTGTTGATCTTTTTTGACCCTTTTACCCCCAACTTTCTTGTTGTTCCCTCTCCCTCTTTCATTATGAGAACCAGCATTTTGAGATCACTTCCTGCATTCCATGAGCTCCTTATGAATATTCATAACTCCACATAATTCTTACATCTATCCTAGGCAGGAGAAAATATCAAGAGAAATCTCCTTCTGGAGCAATTATACCCATGTGTCCCCTCATACAGATGGCCTCCCTGTCTATTGGTGAGTCACCATCCTACATTTTATACCTTAGCCAAACTGAGTGTAAACAAATTGGGAGTTCACTATTCTAGTAGAACCTGAGCACTGGATTGGGTCTATAAATCCCATTCAGCTGAGCTTCATTTTTAATAGGTGAGCTTTAGTCAGGAGACAACTGATTTCATTCCTAAAGGATGCTCAGCAATCCATGTACAACCACGTCCAGTGGTGGAAGTAACCAGATGATCCTCCTATTCATTTATATTTGGGAGCTTCTTGTGGCCAAACATCTCTCTAATACAGTAAGAAAGACAGTGGAGAAAGAACAAATTTGGGTCACACTGAAAAAAGTCAAGACTGAATTGTGGTTCTAACACTTCTAGTTCATAAATCCTGACCTAAAACAATCTCAAGACCTGTCTTCTCATTGGTAAACTTGAATTCCAATGGTAGGTCAAGCATGTTATATGTACTTAGTTCACAATGCCTGCCTGATACCAGTAGCCACTAGTCACATGTAGCTATTGAAATTTACTTAAAATAATAAAATTTAAAGCTTGGTTCCTCACACTTCAAGTGCTCAATAGCCACATGTGGCTAGTGGGTCCCGATTGAGCCATGAGGATGAGGAGTATTTCCCACAAGAGAATCCTGTTAAACAGCACTGTTCTATATCTGACTATCAAGGAGAGAGAGCTCATCAGCAAATAAGTGGCTAGTTTAAAAGAAACTCTGAATGGAAACAAATTACATGCACAAGAGATGTCTTGTGATCAAAACAGAGTTTCTACTCTGTTGTTGGTATTACAGTGTTAGTTTCGTTTAATTTCCTAACAAGTGAGGAAATGTAATACAGTGCTCAAGCATACTAGCACAGAATACAAGAGCAAGAGACTGAATTGGAACCGAGTGACACAGGTAAATTTACTTATTGTTTCTGAAACTCAGTTTCCTCTTATCTTAGTCACTTTCCCATCACTGGGATAAAATGCCTGACACTCACAACTTAAAGGAAGACAGACTTTGTTGTTGTTGTTGTTGTTGTTGTTGTTGTTGTTAGTGTTTTGGTTCACTGTTTCCAGAAGCATCATGGTGGAAGGGCATGGTAGGGTCAGCTACTCAGCCTGTGGAAGCCAGGAAGCAGAGAGAGAAAGGAAGAGCTGGTGATGAGGACACATCTGCTCCGGTCACACTCCCAGTGTCACACCTCCAACACCCTCTTAGGACACAGTCAGCCCCACCCCACCTCCTTACAGCACTGTCGGCCATGAATGCACCCATGGATGAATCCACTAATGAGGACAGTGCCCCCATGATCCAACTATCTTCCAAACATATTGGACTTTGGGGGGCTTTTTTTTGAGACAGGGTCTTGCTCTGTAGTCCAGGCTGATTCTGAATTCACTGGTGTAGCCCAGGCTGGCCTTGGACTCAGGACAATCTACCTGCATCAGCCTCCCAAGTGCTGGGGTTACAGGTAGGAGAGTGCCCTCACACCCAGCTTATATGGTGCCAGGGAATTGAACTCAGGGCCTTGTGCTTGCAAGACAAGCGCTTTAACCACAGTGCCTTTCCTCCGGCCCCTGGGGGATGTTTTAGATCAAAACCGTAAAATCTGTCCCGTAGGAAGGTATATTAGTCCACTTTCCATTATTATGATGGAATACTTAAAGCTAGGCAACTTGAAAAGTGGTTCATTTGTCTCACAGTTTTACAGGCCACAAGGTCACACAACATGGTGCTGGCTTTGCTTTGGCTCTGGTGAGGGATTCATGGCAGATGGTTATCAGGGCAGGGTAAAAGACCACATGGTGAGGTGTGGTGGGGGGCCAATCTTCTTCTTTTCACAAAGGCTCTTGAGAACTGATTCAGGGTCCCCCAAGGGCTACATTAATCTCTTCAAAAGCAGCACTGCTTCCCATTGACCACACCTCTGTAAAAGTCCACTGTGTCTCAGTTCCCCACACTAGGAGATCAGCACCAAACACACAAACTCTTGGGGGCCACACTCAAACCACTTTGCAACCCTGGCAAAGTGGCATAATAATACCTTACAGGATTGTTGCAAGATTAAATGAGGGAATGGATATGAATGGCTTAACACAATACTTGGCACAGTAGGTGCTCAGTAACTCACTGTTCTCTTTTATTAAGATAAAAATCAGTTCTTCTAATTGCTAGTTTGTTCAAATGATAGGATATTTCCCTGCTGTCTGGAATTTACTAGTATATGATTAAGCCTCTACTCAGGATGTTCCTAGAGGTGATTTGATAAAATAATACTAAAACCATGTTCAAGACGCCACAGGCATCCATTCTTTTTATTTTCATGATTTGAAATTTTTTTTTTTTACTTTCTGAAATGGAACATTGTACAAACCATATCTACTGATGGAATAAGTAAGTGAAAAATTATACTAATCCATGCATTAATTCACATTTATGAATTAATTGCTCAAATAATCTTAACATTCTTGCTGGTATTGTTATGATGATAGAATCTTGGGCTTGAAGAGGTGTCAGAGAGAATATAAATCTGTACAGAAAATTCTTGTAAAAATAAGGACATTGAAACCCAAGGAGGGAGAAAGAGTGATTTTCCCAAAGCTAAGCAAATGGTCAGTTGCAAAATAAGGCCCAGAATGCAGCCTTCTGGTTGCTACTCTGCATTCTTAGCACTTCCATCACATCTGTCCCCTGCACTCTGGCTCTTTGGGGGCTGATGCATCCCCCCAAGAAAATACCATGAACCCTTGGTCACCCATAGAAAACCAAGTCTCTCTTACTTACGGGCGCCAAAGAGAGTCTTCATTCAAAACAACAGAATTCAAACTGGTAACATATCCTTGTGTCAGGATTTGTCAACTTCTCCATCGGGCAGTCCAAGGGACCAGTTACATTCCTTTGTTTCATTTGTTGTATACACTCTGTTATTGCTCCCTCACCTCACATTTCCCTAGATGTGCTTAGGTTGAGACTGTGGGGTCATTTCAAAGATGTCCAGAGCTACTCCTTTGTTCTAGTCAGTGGCTAGGGAAAGAATATATATATATATATATATATATATATATATATATATATATATATATAAAACATTATATATTTACATATGTATGCGTATTTTTTGTGGTACTGGGCATTGAGCCCAAGACTTTCACACTGAGCTACATCCCAAGCCTATTTTTATTTCTGATTTTGAGACAGGGTCTTGCTAAATCATTAAGTGCCCAGGCTGGGCTCAACTTGTGATCCTCCTGCTTCAGCCTCCTGGAGTACAGGAGGCCTGAGCCTGATGGCAAGACTGAGCCATCACACTTGGCTTAGAATAGAATCTTGTGCTGTGATCATCTTCAGTAATATGTTCAAATTTTGATAAAAAGAGAATAAATGTTAGGAGAAATTGCATATGTGGGTAGGAAGAAGGGAACATAATATTGAATCAAGTTTGAACCTTCCTAACTGAAAATAAAAAGTTCTTCAATAAAGCAATAATTTTTTCTTGATAGGCAATGAGGTTGTAAAAAAAGGAGGGTTTCTTTTTTAAATAAAGAACTTTTTCTTGTTTTCTTGTCCTCCAGAGTCCAGAACTTTTAAAGATTCCCATAAGGATGCATGGAGAATGAAAATTACAGTCAAGTCTGGGTTATTCATGGGCCACCTGGATCGTTTTCATCTCCTGTCGCCATAGCAGGTCTCCATCCAATTACACAATTCAGGCTGGTGAGGGATGCTGGGCTCCCCCCAACCCTTCCTTCATTCCTTCCCCTCAGTCAGTGGGAGGGAGGGATGAGGAAACATAGAAAAGACATCCCTCCCTTGAACTGGTGGCATTTCAAATCCAAATAATACAGGTCACACCATCACCAATCAGTTGAAATAAATATGTGCAAACTTCAGTAGCTAAAAATGTTTTTCTCTTTTGGTTAGAAATTTGTTGAAGAATTTAAATATTTTGTCTCTGGGCAGCAGGCACTAATGGTTTTGTCCTTGTATGAGCCAGTAGGTTATATATCAATGACAGTGTACAAGCAATTAGAATCATACGTAGGTTTGATGTTATTTTTCAAGGTTATAGGGTGTTCATTTCTATACTACGACTGGAATTGCTAATAGTAATTCCAGCCTTGCAGCTAGATTCTGATTTAGACAACCAGAAAGTGCTTGTATTTCCTTTGGGATCTTATGGTCTTGGGCATGGATAAAAACGTTCCAACAGGAAGAAGAGGAAGTGAATGAATGGTTCGATAAAGCATTAAGTGTGGAACTGTCATATCCTCTCTAGCTCCACACACATGCAACAAGCCATCATGAAGTCATTTTTACAACATGGTGAGATGGTGTGCACTCCGGGACTTTTCCCTGGGCTGCTGTGCTCTGAAGATTCTGTAGGGCTTCACAAAAGTGGTACTTGCTTTCTCTTTGGATGATGGTAACAGTTAAGTCTGGCATTGCCACCATGGGTTTCACAGCTAGCTAGGGATTAGAATAACTGATGTAGAATTTCTTGCCCATCTGTGATAAGCTTTAAATGAGAGATCCGAGTTCACCTGGGGGGATCCCTGAGTGCTTCTGGGATGGAGCAGCAAGCTTTTGGTGACTGTCTGGGGGGCTTGTTCCCTTTTTCCCAGTGAGGCCACGTGGAAAACCTTGATGACCTTCAACAGCAAAGCCCAGCACACTGCCTCCCTCTTGCTGCTCTTAGCTTTCTTCGTGGCTCAGCGATACTCCTTTTGGCTCCTGGTTTCCCAAGTTACTTTAATTTATGACATGATTTGGACTTGCCTGCTGGCCATGACCTTGGCCCTCACCCCAGGATATTATTTTCAGCCTTTATCCTCTCGTTCTCCCATTGCAACCATGGGCAGGAGGCTCTCCATCCTCTCCCATCCCCACAGCTGAGTTCTAGTAAGACAAAGGCTAGAACAGACACAGTCCAGTTCCCAGTCACAGATTCTCCCACCAGGGCCCCAGATGGGGAAGGGAAGAACTGATGTTGGCAAGGTTTGACTGCTGAGCTTTTATTCTGGCAGCCACCAAGGTCACCGCCTGCCCCTGCAGAGAAATATGGCACTCTCTCAGGTTTTAATCCTTTGGAGAGACAAAATGTACACATGTAAGGACTTGAGATATGCACAGAGCAATGCCTGAGAAGTGCCAACGCCTGTGCAGGAGTGAAAGTTCACACAAAAAAGAAGGGCTCCTAAAAGACAGTGTCCAACAGTAGGCACCCTAGGGTGATGCGTTTCAGGTGGTCTTAAGGGAAGTAATGGATCTGGCTGGGCAGGGAGAGATGGATGGGGTCAGTCTAGGTTGGGCCAGAGGGGAGCAGCCAAGGTTTGCTGCTCAAATAAATGAAGTCCTGCACCTAAGTTCTCCATGTCAGGGACACAGAAAACTCCATGCATTAAGGACAGTCACTAACAAGCAGACACAGTCCCATTGCAGAGAAGGGTCACCCAGAGAAAACTGCTTAAGAATGGAAAACTTCAGCCAGGCCTGGGGGCAACCTGGGAAGCTGTGGCAGGAAAAGCACAAGTTTGAGCCCAGCATGGGCAAATTAAGCGATTTGATGAGACCCTGTCTCAAAATCAAAAATAAAAATAATCTGGACAAATAGCTCAGTGTGAAGGTCCTGAACTTAACTCCCAGTATTACTCTTCCCCCACCAAAAAACAGACGGACCTGAAATAAAGAGAGTGCTGAAACCTGGGTCACTCCCAACAGTCCACACTTGGTTTGTTACTCTTCTGTTGCCTCTTTAGGCCAAATTCCAAAACACAGATAGGACACATTGTAAAATCACAACGTTTGTAACTTATCTTCTCCTAATTGAGAAACTCAGGTATGGCCCACAGGTAAGTCTGATGTGTGATTTAACAGGCAGTAAATAAAGTTTTAACAAGCAATACCTCTGAAATAGTACTGCTTCTCAGCCAAGCAGATGTAGGTACGAATCCTTGCTTCTGTATTTCCTTGAGACATGAATTAGGATGGTTTGAGTTACAGGCTATGGCCAGGAGTAGAGGGAGAGAAAGAACACGTATAACCTAGCTCACATTTTTATTGCTATAGCACTTATAGCACTGTAAATTTTGCCGTACAACTGTTTATTAGTACTAGGGATCAAGACTCATGCTGAGCTAAAATCCCAGCCCATTATTGGCTTCTGATTTGGCGACAGGGTCTCCTAAAGTTGCTACATTGCCCAAACTGGGTTCAAACTTGTCACTCTTCTGCCTCAGCTTGCCAGAGTGCTGGGATGAGAGGCCTGTGTGTGACCCTAGCACCCCCGCACCCCTCCCCCCAAGTCTACTGAGTGACCTGCTTTTCACCTTGCCAATTCACAAGAGGTGGGGAAAGGTTTCATTGACCCAGAGGGTCCAGGACACCCTTCCTTGAGAGAGGCTGAAGGCGGTAGCCTTAGGTCAGCCCTCTGCTGGCACAGGTGAGTGTGTATTACTTTCCCTGTCTTGGACCCCTCCTCTTTGCTGAGGATACTACTTCTCTTCTGTGACAAAACTACTGCTCTGTCACTCTGACCATCTGGCTCCACGTGCCTTCTACAGGGACGCTCCCATCAGGGCTCCTGCCTGCAGCCAGCATACCCGCTAGAGTCTAGTCCCTGCACGTTTCGCTAGCAGGAGGCTGGGGGGAGGAGATGGACCATTTAGCCATGGTATTTTGCTTTCATTTTTTCCTTGGAGCAAAATGGTGAGAAAGCAGGGTCAGGGGTCACTGGTGACTGTGTACCAGCCTCGTGTGTGAAGCTTAGAGTTGAGACTAAGAACCATATGCAGTAAGAAATGATCAAGTCCCAGCTGCTCCTTGCCCTTTCCACAGTTACTTGAGACTTTCAAGAAATACCTTATTTTGGGGGTGGGGGAGATCTTAAACTATTAAAAATTGAGTTCATGTTACTTGAAAAAAAGATTTGTGACTAATATGCTCTTGCTCAAGATTACGCTATGATTATCACTGCTATTCACACTAACCATTATACAGTAATCCTGCTGTCATGTGTGACAAAATAAAGGCTCAGTGGAGTCAGGTAAATTGCCCCAAATCTTCTACTGTATTGCCCCAAATCCTCTGTGAGTTGCTAGAATCATTATGGCATCACAGTGGGCCCAATTAAGACCCTATATCTGTAACTGTCACTGATTTTTCACACACACCATTGCCTTTGACTTTTTAATGACAATTCTTGAACCAGATTGAACAAGCACTGTTTGCTCTAATTTTAGCTGAGAAAACAGAGGACTCGGGACATAATGTGACTCTCCTGTTGTCATCGGCATGTGAATGAATAGGGTCTGACCCTACTCCTTGTAGCACGACATTCAGTGCTTCTCGTACCCACACCCCACTGTACAGCCATGCATTCATGCAAATACACACAGATATGTGTGCATGCAGAGGTGAAGTTCAATTATAACTTTAAAAAATCAACACAATAACCATGTTTTTGGGATTATTCTTTTAAAAAAGTTTCAAGATAGCCAAGCCCAGTGGGGCAGGCCTGTAATTTCAGCACTCTGAGAGGCTGAAGCAAGAAGACGACAAGTTGGAGCTTAGCCTACTGGTCAAGTTAGTGGTTCAGTGAGAACTTACCTCAAAATCAACAATCAAATCTAGGATGGAGGCATGGTTTGGAGTGAAGGCCTTGGGCTCACCCAGTATCACACACACACACACACACACACACACACACTTTAATATACTGCTACTTATAATTATTTATTCTTTTATATTCTGCCAAAATATTAGTTTAGGAATCACTTTATTCTTCTGCACTTCTAACTAAGATAAAATATCTTCTATTTATCTTGAAACTTGATAAAATATAAATAGCTTGTACTTTGTCTCCCTTGGTTTTTAATTGTTAACGAAATGTGAAAAAGCAAGATGACACATGAAAGAAAGGTAAAAGATAACTAATTCAGAGATTAACTTTGGGAAAGCTCCAAAATTAGATCATGTAATTAGTTCAGCTTAGAACCCTTAGCTGGAATTACATTTATGCAAACAAATTCCATTCACATAGTTTAGAAAGACTGAGTGATTTTATAGATAAATTCCACTTAAAATTGAGTGTTATGTAAGCCTTCCTCTTCATCGTGTCCTGCTAGGCCAGCTGGTTTTTAATAGTCAAGAAAAGCCAAGGACTGGCTGTCAGTTGCTTACTGGAAAAGTCAATGGTCGATACAAAAATGGTGAAAAGAATGCTCCAAGAGATGAAATTATAGTGAGCCTTTAAATGGCACAGCCACGGCTCGAAGGCACGTAGCCAAGGTTGGCAGGCCCCACATTTGATGTGCTGTGCTTTTGTTGTCTTTTTGCAAGACTGCGCAGGCAAAGGGAGGAAAAGTCTAGGCTAGCTCATCAGTTTTCAACTTGCATATCTATTTTTCCTTTAGGAAGTAGAAAATACAAAAACAGTCACAAGTGAGCTGGCCCAAACTTCAGGGCTCAAGGACCAGGACACAGAAGCTAGGGCTCTCTAACAGCCATGACCAAGATGAAAGCCCTGTGTGGCTTTTGGACTTGAGTATGAAGGACTCAAAATTGACTGCATTTAGCCATAGGCTTACATACTGATGTAAGTAAAATGACTGTAACTTAAAACATTACTCAATGGCAATTCTTCCTTAGAGGAGGGCAACTCGTATTTAAGAGTCAACTATGCAGGTAAACTCAAACGACATCATGGATATACAAACCAGGCATAAATATTTGCTTTTCCCCCTTCCCTAGATTGACTGGTTAGCTGTCTGCATGGACAAAATAAAGTGATTATTTCACAGTAAGAATAGTACTTCTTGGATAGTTGCTCTCCTGTTTACAAAGCAACTCTTCAGACGAGTTTGTACGTGTCCGAACCATCAGAAAGCACAGGAAGACAGGTTGGTGTAGTTTGGGATTTGGCACCTCACCAGTAAACTTTTAAATTCACCATGGTTTTGGATTCAGCTGTGTGTCTCAGCCTACACCGTCATGATTTTAGGCTGGAGAAATGTTACCCTGTGTGACGGCCACTCTCAAAGTCTCCCTGGAGTTTGATGGGGGCTGGGCTGCCCATTCCTGTCATGTTTGAGGCTCCTGTGTAAACACTCTGAGATTGGCAGCATTTTTAAACTTTGCATGAAATGGATGACGGTTTCAAGGATCAAATAGTGTTAAATGTTTGAGACAAAAACCATGCCAGGAGACAAATGGTCGCAAGAAAACAGTCAAATGCAAAAAAGTGTCATTTAAAAAAAAGTCCCTGTTCTGAGTTAAGGCTTCTTACAGACATTTTCCTTTGTTCCTAGATGTTTTAATACAAGTTTGAAGATGGCTCTGGTTTGAGAACAGATGATGTTCTGCATGCTTTTCTGTTTGCAGGAAACACCATGGCAACACAGTTACACTAGAAGAAAAAAGAGGTGGAGGTCTCCAGCTTCCCAGAGTGGAAACGGTAAGCCTTACTGAGGTTTTGTCTGTACTTGGCTGTCTTTTAAAAAGCAACTGAGAAATCATTTATCCACTGTTTTCAGAAATTTATATTTGAATTTATTAAACTTAAATTTTATGCCCATTAGTGAAAGCAAGATCAATTTCCCTAAAATGTTTCATGGCTGATTTTGATGTTGGGAGACAGCATTTGCACAGCCTTCTCTGTGTCCTTGGTCCCAAGCATTTCTGTGACATGGGAGAAGTTTCCAGGAGATACAAGGTTGCTCTCCACAGATAAAATGAAGGAGCTCACTGATTGTGGACAAGCTTTATTTTCTTAACAAACTTTATTGCTATTATCTTATCCCACAGTTAACTTACGTTTACAATAGGAAAAAACGCCAAGCCAAAAAGCAAGTAACATTAATGAATTAAGATTCTTCTATTTTTTCTGTTTGAAATAACATTGCTCTATCATTGTTCATTTACAGTGATGTATACAAAATAAATGCCCAGAAGTGAAATGAGAGCCCAAAGGCTCACACACTCCTAAATCTTTAGTTAACAATTATCAAACTGCCTTGCTGAAATCTTCTATCCATTTATAGTGTTCTCATCAGGGTATGACACTGTCTGATTCCTTACTACATTAATACAGATAATGTAATTCAAATGTATGTTTCAATTTTTATGGGTAACGACATAGCTTTTATTTTTGCTTTGTTTCTTGGACAAATTTCTATAGGGAGTTTGTCCTCAGCTCTCTCTGCCTTCCCAGACCTCTTTCTTGTAGGTTCTTCCTTAGCACTGTGAATTCTGCATCTTGACTTTTTAGGGAACCCCCTTCTACATTCTAGTGTGCTCCACTACAGGCCACTGATGCCAGAAACTGACTTTTTCTTCCCTTTGTGTTTTCTGTGTTATAAATTAAAATGCATATTTTCATTCTTCTGCTTGGATTTTCCCCATACACTAATTCCAGTAAGTGGATAACAATTGATGACATTCTCCCCAAATACACATGTTGGTTAAAGGCTTATAACTAACAGGAATTTTAAGAAGCACAATCCACTAGCGAGGAGCACATTTTAGTTACGGAAGCCTTTCCTGGAGACCCTCCTCTCACCCCATTGTGGCTCACTGGAAGGCCAGCTAGTGGCTTCCTATCACAAGTCAGCCTGTGAGACGCCAGCCCACTCCCCCCTGTGGGGGTGATGCCACTTTCCAGTACAGCTACCAACACCTCCGAGTGTGGGAGGCAGGTTGAGCTGTAGTGACAGGCCACCAATAGGCAACAGTTTCTGAAGCAGGGTCTCACTAAGTTGTCCAGGTTGGGCTCAAACTTGTGATCCTTTTGCCTTGGCCTCCCAGAATGCTGGGATCACAGGTCTGTACCACCAGACCTGGCAACATTTATTTGAAAACATGTACTATATATTTCTACAAATTTCCAGAGTTTCCTAGAAAATGCCTTTGTGAAATGGCTTCCAAGTCATACATTTCACTTCCCACCAATGAATCTGAAAGGTTGTCTTGAATCCTTTTACTATTTTTTTTTTCTTAAAGAAAAACAGCCTAGATGTAGTCTTCTTCAAACTTAGAACTAGCCAATTACCTATTAATTCGGACGAGCCAGTGATCAATGATTATTCTGTGGGTGGATCGAGACTGTAAAATTGCTTGGGGAACTTCTCTTAGTTTGTATGGATGGTACAGATTTAAAGACACTGGTACCCTAGGCCCACATAATGCTGAATAACTGTCACATAAATGGAATCAGTTATTACCGGGCCTTTGAATAATGCAAAATTGAGCAGCTAGATTCTGGGGGAAAAGGGGATGTTGTGAAGCAGGTGGCGGGGGGGGGG